>JARQOC010000004.1:165012033-165445392 GCA_033576535.1 Allobates femoralis | reverse complement strand
AAAACAACAGAAACCGTGAGTGTGTGTGATCCTTATACTGAAGCCCCACTTGCCCTCACATACTGCAATTACCTCTACTCTCATCATCTCTACTGCTACCCCTACTCTCCTGCAGCATCAATAACTATCCTCACAGACTTTAACTACTACTACCACTGCCCCGGGGAACCCAGTTCTGCCCACAGGAACTATTCTATCCAAGCTGCTATCCCATCATCCCCGGAGGTTCTGCAGCAGCGGCGGCCCCATTACTGGCCGCATATAGTGGGTGGCGTCACGAGTGACAAATCCCCTGTAAATAACCCCCCATTTTATTGTGCGGGCCCGGGACACGGTCCAGACCAGGACCGCCGTGACATCCCCCAGCAGTACCCCAGTCCGGCACAGAGTACCCCGTCCCAGTGGGCTCCACACACGCTGTCAATCACCATATTTATCTGCAGATAAACCCTATACCTGCAGGTAGTTTGTGGATGTGATAGTTTGCCTTTAAACAACACATATCCACTAAAGGTAATTGGTAGAAAATGGCAGCGGTCTACATACATGCCAAAAATGTCACATATATCCTATCAGTAAGTCCACTGCCATCATCAACCCTGTACAAAAGGGCCCAAATATCACCCTAGTACAGGCACAGTAAGCAGGAGGATGGCTGACAGTCACATGAAATCCTTCACAGATTAAAGAAGCCTTGCACACCAAGCAAAGATGAAAAGCCTAAGCCACTAACAGGATTTTTACCACAGGCAGAGTAATTGTCTTAACAGTGTGAAAGGAGTATAAATCTGGATATTATTTACTGCATTGAACCGAATTCAGTGTTCACTGGAAAAAAATGAGTCTTATCATTATTGTTCCGACTTTTTCATCTTACCCATTATGTTTGGTTTCAGCAGCTTGTAAACTGCGCTGCAATTGAAGTGTTAATGCTCACATTGGTGAACACTATTAAAGTGATCCTAAACCCACAAACTGACCCCCCTGTATCTTTCTACCTGTCCCTGCACCCGCTCTTATCATTTCTAGCCATCCCTTTTGCAGAAAAAAATCGCTTTTGTAAAGTAGAGAAAAAGTTATATTACTTTGTCCTGTGTGAGTTCTCCGTTTCTGAGGAAGTCGCAATGGGCGGGCCCTCTCTGCTTCTACCGTGTTTCCCCAAATATAAGACAGTGTCTTATATTAATTTTACCCCCAAAAGTCCCACCCTGTGTTATATTCGGGTATGACTTTTATTAAAAAAAAAAAATGACAAAAATGAAAAGTCCCAGCCTCATACAGTATGCCACTACAGCCCCCAGCACAGTATCGTTAAAACGCAATTCCGCCGCACAGTCGACTTGCGGGACACTTGCGGCAGCTCCCCATACAATGTACGGTACTGTATGGGACACTTGCGGCAAGGTGCGGCAAAGGTGCGGTAACCGCACCTTGCCGCAAGTGTCCCATACAGTACCGTACATTGTATGGGGACCTGCCGCAAGTGTGCCGCAAGTCGGCGGAATTGCGGTTTTAATAGGCAAGTCGGCAAGGAAACATCCTATGGATTCCTCCGCGGTGCAGGGCGATGTCCAGATGCTTCTTCATGCAGGAGCTTCTGGCCAATCAGCACTCGAGCCGCTGAGCCAATCAGCGCTCGAGATGCTGGGGAGCCGCTGGCCAATCAGAAGCTCCTGCCGGCAGCGGTGACGTCAGGCCGGGGCGACAGGCGCACAAGATTAACCCTATGCCCTCAGGGTTACCTGCGGCACCTGAGGGCAGAGGGGAGCCCACGGGGGACAGCGGACCTGCGGCTGCACCTGAGGGCAGAGGGGAGCCCACGGAGGACAGCGGGGCCAGTGGGACAGCGGGGACACAGGTAAAATATGCAATGGGCAAAAATGGCACTTTAGCGGTACCCTGTCTTATATTCCCCGAAAATAAGTCACCCTGTCTTATAATCGGGGTATGACTTATATTGGAAAATTCTGCGCCAGCCCTGCCCTGACTTATATTCGGGGGCGACTTATTTTCAGGGAAACAGGGTAAGAGCCTGGCCGCGTCATGAAAGGGGGCGGGGCTTTCCATGACGCGATTTAGCTCCACCCCTTTCATGACGCGGCCAGGCTCTTAGAAGCAGAGAGGGGCGTGCATAATTACAAGGCAGCAGCAGACAGGCCCCACCAATTGCGGCTTGCACAGAAACAGAGAACTCACACAGGACAAAGTAATATAACTTTTTCTCTTACTTTACAAAAGCGATTTTTTTTCTGCAAAAGGGATGGCTAGAAATGATAAGAGGGGTTGCAGGGTCAGGTCTAAAGATACGGGGGGGGGGGGGGGGGGAGATCAGTTTGTGGGTTTAGGATCATTTTAATAATAAAAAAAACTCAAGCAAACACATAAAATAAACTTAAAAAAGGCACAGATTAAAAGAATTTGGCAAACTGGGGGGGAGCAGCTGAAGGTCTCTATGAGTGCTAGCTCTTGAGCCAAAACCTAGCAGTTGATGTTTTGGGTGATTTTTTTGTGAAGGTGAGATATACAGTAAGGAATTTAAAGTGTAACCGGCAATTTAATTTTTAGTTAATAAATCAATGGCGCACATGAAAATAATAAATCTTTTAATATTTCTTATTAGAATAATTTTCTTCTTTCTCTGCCAGAATTGATCAATCATTGTCAAAATTCTCAAAACACAACCCCAGAAATGCCAGCCCTGCCATTCTCTGTGTGAAACATGTAATGACATACCCCTCCTCTCAATGATCTGTGTATCATGTGAATATGGATCTAGTGCATTAGATTAAATCTGTCAGGTCAAAAATTTATATGTAATTGATATAATTTTCTAATGCCTCTCTCTAAGCGCTCTCTATTCATTTCTATTATTAATAATTCTCTCCTATCCTCTGGAAACTTCAAAATAAAAAATGAATTCCATCTGTCAATCACAGTGAGCTCTGTGCTGTACATTCCCCAAGGAATGAATATTCATGCATCATTTCACTGTCCTGCCGTCCTCTCTGATCTGTCTGGCGTGTGACTCATTGCACTATTGCAGAGTCGGCAGACTGTTGTTTCGACATCGCTGCAACGTCACCAGACTGGTGACGTTGCAACAATATCATTCACAATATTGTTGTGTGTAATGGGCCCTTTACAGACATCACACAGTGCAGGACAAAACACCTCCCCCCTCCCAGCACAAGGGGATGGACAGAACACCAGCTTGGGTGGGTGTGTATATTTAAGCAACACTTATACAGCAGCTGGACTAATCCTCTTTAAAGGTAATGGACAGGACTAATGCAGCAGCTCCCTGCAGGGTGTGAAAATGCTTATAGCAAGGAAACTACGAATGGCACAATAATGATTTTACATGTTTTTAAAAGATCTGCTCAGGCGCCTTTCAAGGGTAATATTAGTATTATACTGAAAAATTACCTGACAGAGTCCCGTTAAACTGTTGGAAAAATCAGCAAGCACAATGAAAAATTAATATTTCTTCTGTATGTAGAAGCTAAAACCAGGAGTAACTCCAAGACACAGAAAAGGAGGATGAATCATTTATTTCATAGGAATAATGCAAAACAAGTTTGTTTTTTTAAGAGAGGGTGTGGGAAACATATTGTTCAGTGCTGAAGCCCCTTTACATGTTCTTATATCAAGGCGCAGAATCCCACTAAATAAACATTTCACATTGCATTAGCATTTATTGTCCCATCAACTCCACATTCTTTCCCCTCAGCACATTCAAATGTTTTATAACACAAGGAGCACGTCTCTTCTTCACATCCCGTTTCCATTTGAATATATACTTTAACTCCAGATGCAGAACTGAGATAAAACTGTGGATCACAGGGAAATTCCAAAATGAATGATAAAGCCTTTAGCTCCCTACCTCACCAGTATCAGTCATTCTACAAACTAGACACAATATCCAACTTTAATTAAAAATGTGGACAGCCTCCCACATAGAAGCCAATCTGCTTTATGAGAATCATTCCATAAGTATATAAAATATAAAAACATTTCCCCATGCAAAAAAAAAAAAAAAAAATCTAATAAAGATATATAGTATATGATACACCAGTAGATGTAGTACATCAGCAAATATATAAGAAGGCATCTGGTAATTCTGTTTCGTCATTTACGTTTTTGAGCCTTCCCAGCTTTCTTAAGCAACAGCAGTAAAATATGACATCAATGGGGTTTGTCATCTAATTTACAATGACAAAGGAAAAAGGAGATCACCTCTGTTAGAGCCAGGGGCGTACTGTCCATAGCATCAGTCCACGTGGCCACTATGGGGTCTGTAAGCTGGGCAGGGGGAAGATTGGTGACACTGGGTCTCCTCTCATTCTCCTGTCACCAGTATTCACATTCTCTGGACAATGATCCACCATTTAACCTTGGCCAGCCTATTACTACATTGTGCCTGATTTGCTTAACGGGGAACTCCAGTGAGAGAAATCTTTTTAGTACAGTTCCTGCCCTTCTACATATGAAGCAGAGCCATACACTGCAGTTCTAGGATCTATAGATCTCTTATAATTCAATAAAATCATACCTCCTCCTTTGCTCAAGCCCCACCTCAGGGAACCGAAATCTCTGCGAGAGCTTCATGTAGAAGCAGGAGTGTATGTGTGGAGCATGGGGCTGGTGGTCACACCCCCTGCCATGCCCCTCCCCATACAGAATTGTGAGGGGGCGGAGTGTAGGCTGATCCTGCAGCTCCCACATTCACGCCTCTGACACACCTCCTGCTTTTTGCTTCTACATGAGGCTCTCAGACAGCTTTGGTTCCCTGAGGTTTGGGCCAGAGCAAAGGAGCAGGTATGATTTTATGGAAGCATAAGATATCTATAGATTATAGAGCTGCAGTGTACAGCTCTGCTTCATCATGTAGGAGGGCAGGAACTGTACTTAAAAGTTTTCTCTCACTGGAGTTCCCCTTTAAGCCTCAGTATTCACAATACACAGACAGTGCAAATCTGGATCAGGGCAAGGTGATCAATTTTTTTCTGTCAGTAATTGTGAAGGCCATCATTCTGAATGGGGGACTTGGTGGGGGCCAGTTATACTAAATAGATGGTTGGTGAGGGCAATATTACCGAGTGGGGGGCTAGTGACTGCCATAACATTGAGTGGGGGGTTGGTGTTACTATGTAAGGGAAGTTAGAGCCCCTATATTGATTTGGGACTGTGAAAGCCCCCACATTGAGTTGAGTACTGTGGAGGATCTCATACTGAGTAGGAGACTGTAGTAGCCCTTATACTGAAGGTCATCATACTGTGCGCGGGTCATCATAGTGTGTGCGTGTTTGTCACTATGGAGATATACTATAGGGGGACATTGTAGAAGCATCACGATGTGGGAGTATTATACCATGAGGGTGGCACTGTGGAGTCATCATTGGTGCAGGATATTTTTAGAAGCATCATACTCTAATGGCCATAAAGGGGATGAGAACACTTAAGGGGTTTCAATATGGACCATAATTACTGGGTACATGCCAAAATAACGTCCTTTTGGTTTATAAATATTAGGAGATATTTCAAGTGGTGTATATATTACATATATATTTTAAGTCAAGTCATAAGCATTGAACACATCAACAATTTATCAAGTAAACATCTCAGTTTATTTGTAAAAATTAAACAAGTAAAATAAATTGACATAACTAATGCACAAAATATGACAAAGTTTCATTCTCAATATCTTCATTATTGTGTACCAGTTCATAAAAATGGTCAAACTGAATAGAAAAAATAATAAAATGCAATCCTTGTTAAATAAAATGCTGCTAGAGGATGCTAATTAAAATACATTTAGCAAATAATGTGACAATTTAATTAAAATGTAAAAATGTCCTTTGAAACGGACTAAAATTTAATTACATGCAATGTTTTAGTAAAGTGTCATAAACATACAGAACATTAAATTAGGGTTGGCGACGTAGAGTCTGAAATAAAAAGTAGAACTCTTAGCCTTGTGCACCGTAATTCAGAAAGCTGATGAAACATGGTTGGGACTTTTGTGAAATTTAGGCTGGGTTCATACATGCGGTTTATTATGGGGGTGGATTTTTGTTTCTAACTAAATACAGGACTGGATTCAAAGTAAGGACTTCTATTTTAATCTGTTTTGTATTCACTGTTCTGTTTGGATCAAATAAACAATTTTAAAAACTGCAACAAAAACAGCTAGTGTGAATCTTGCTTTACAATAGTTGGCAACTGTGATAGTGAAGACCCTCTTTGACAGGTCATCTCGAAATCTACAGTACTGATCTATATGAAGGCAAAAAAAAACCCTATTAGGCAGATCCTAATTGTCTTTTATTAGGGGATGAAATTCAGACTAAAGGCCCCGTTATACCCATCCATCGATGTCCTAACGATCCGACCAACGATGTGGATCGCTGGGACAACGTTAGCTGATCACTGGTGAGCTTCAAACAGGCAGACTCCCTAGCGATCAGGACCAGCGAGAACGCTGGTATCCAGGGTAAACAGCGGGTAACTAAGCAGAGCATGGCGCTTAGTTACCCGCTGTTTACCCTGGTTACCTGCTCCCAGCACTTTCTGTGTGGCGCTGAGAGCTCATTCATAGTTATTCTCCCGCTGTCACACGCGCCAATGCTGGGCACCCAGCGGGAGACCAACGATAAATTTATGGTCCAGGTCATTTACAAATGACCAACGATGAACCACCTCATGGTTGGTCGTTGGTAAATGTCAACACGCAACAATGTCATTTCGAAATCGATGCAACCACCAAACCGTGACGTTGCAACGATGTCGTTACAGATATCCTAGCAATGGGCTTTACAATAAACTGCTGTACTCCATAATCAGAAGACTTTAAATTGCTAACACTATAAATTTTGTCAACTTGCCATTTCAGATTGGAAAGTCTGAGATCTCATGTGTTCAACTGTGCTTCTTCAATCTGCCTGAGTAATCAGGCATGTAAATTTACATGTATATAATAAGTACCATGACCTTGACTACCTAAGACCCAGGTGACTTCAAGTTCAATCCTGCCTTTCAGGGCTTTTTCACAAGTCCATTATCATTGGTCTGATATCAAATTGTAATGCATGGAATAGCCATGCTTCTCTTGACCGAGCTTCCACTTCATAGAGTCGCGTAAAGTCTCGGCATTGCAATCCAATATTGGACTGAATTGCACAGACACTGAAAGAGCCCCAAGTGTGTGTTTCCATAAAGCATAAATGCAGTAAATTTTCAAGAAAAAAATCTACTATGTTCTAAAGTATCAGTTTTAGGAATCAGATTTAACTAAACCTCATTCTCACATTATTATTGATAATTTTTAGCACACCGCTGATTTCATTTTGGTTCACATGTGAAGAGGGTTATATATAAAATACTAACAAATTATAATGAACAGACTTACATTGACAGACTGGTAAAGAGGTGGAGAGGGCCCTGCCCGTGTGGGCTGACAGTCTACAAGCTAATGGGGAAGGAGACTGTAGGTCGGGGGAATTTGGCAGCTCCGACAATGATGGTGCAGTCAATCTAAGATGTAGATTGTAGACTTTCTTGAAAAGATGGGCTGTCAAGCTCCCGCAGAAGCTTCCAAGTATTGGAGAGAGACATGTTGGGGCACAGTATTCTATAGGTTAGAGGATGCTCGGAGAAGTCTTGTAGGCAATTGGATTAGGAACGTAGGAGAGAATGAGGAGTTTGTGAGGCTGAAGATGTGAATATATATGCTGTGGAAACGGACCTGTGTTGTGGATTTCAAATTAATACTGTGGAAATTAGAAAGGTGGTAGATATTTTCAGCATAGTCCAATCGGTTAAAATTCTTCTTTATTATAAAAGTATTTAAAAAGTACAGTACATTAACATTATAGTTCTATAATGACAGTCATCCTGCTTACTATGGTGTATCACGTCATTGACACCTGCACATCATCACCATCTTGATTTGCTTTGTCAATTGATTGGTCTCTTTGAACCACAGTGACCCACCTATATTCTTTGTAGATCTGTATAAGATCTCGTTTGTCAATTATATGGCGTTTTGAAAAAGGGTATTGCATACCAGAACCGCATCACCTTTAAATGTATTGTACGTTTTAAATACTTTTCTAATAAATAAGAATCTTAACCAGATACTGTGACAAAAAAGCGTCCCGTCTTTCTAATATAGATGACTGCTGAATACACCAGCTGGTAATCGGCACTCCCCGATGGTAATCTCCCATCAGCACTGGAAATACGGGGTGAGCTTCAAATCTACGGTACATTTCCTGTACATAATGCTATGAATGTCCTGCATATTTCACCCTATGCAATACATAAAATCCAAACCTTTTCTGCAAAGAAATGCAATGCTACATATTTCTCATGTTGAAAAGATGCATATTTCACTACACTTTAAACTACAAAAATATTACAGGGACTACACCAAGTAGGAAAATATATCTAGGGTATCTAACAGTATTAAAAATATATATGTTTTGCAAATATTTTTTGCCTTTTTTTATCCAATATTATTATGCCTTGCTTATATGGCACCATCATATTTTGCAATACGTTACAGACATTATCATCTCTGTTAACATTGGGTCTCACAATGTAAATTCACTACCAGTCTGAATGTAGAAGGAGACCAGGGAGGGTACCTAGAAGAAACCCATACACTCAGTGAGAACACACAAACTCCTTGAAGATGTTGTGTAGACCTAATTCCTGGATAAAAAACAACATATATTATGTTCTTTTACTGGTACTATCACAAGCGTGTCACGACCTGATGAGGCCTCTGAGGTATGTGAGATCAGAAGGTCACGGCGTTTGGCTGATCACATGTAATTTTAGAGCCCGCTCGGCTATTATCACGAGTAGAGCGGAATTATTTTCTTTCAGTGCTGAAGGGGTTAAGAGTTCTGTTCTTATCCTGATGATGTAGCTTTAAATTTCAGCTGTTGCCCTTATGACCACTGCCTTTGTCTATTTAAACTCATTCCTAGCCCTTTCCTATGCCGCTTATAGATTTTCTATGATGACCATTCTGGTGAAATTGTTCCAGTTGAAAAAGTAGAATCTTATTTTGGAGAAGCTGAGGAGTTCCTTTATTTGTGTTTCGTCCTGGCTTTTTGTCTCTTTCCTTATGTTGTCTTTTCATAGTAGTAAGACTACCATCTTGCTGCCCTATGCATTAATCAGAGAAAGCCTAGGGTCAGCCAGGACTCAAGCACATGGTTGCACACAGGGGAATCACCCATCTAGTGATGGTAGGAAGGTGTTCCCCTCCTGTTGCACTGCACTCTTGCTGTGGCATGCAACAGGTACTTTTCATATAACAACGCATGTAATTCTTAGGGTACGGAGACACTGGCGTGAAACTCGGAAGACTACAATGAGAGTAAAAATCACACTGCAGTCGGACCAATGTTAGTCAATGTCCGAGAGCACATTTCCAAGTGTCGGACGTTTTTTTATCATCCACTTCACGGACGACAAAGCAGTCGCAACATGCTGCGACAGTATGCGATTCACGGCCGAGACTCGCCAATGCAAGTCAATGGGTCCGACAAAGATCACAGACCACAGTCGGACCGCACATGGACCATCCGAGAGGCATCAGATTTTTCACTGATACACCATCATTCTGTAGCTCAGACAATTGTAAAAAATGTTCCTGTAAATGATTATACAGTAATTAGCTGCTGAGAAAAAAAATGAATATCCGAGTTCCCCATTATGTTCACTATTCAGGACAAATATCTGAATAGTAAAAAGACTTACACAAGACTTGGACTTATCTGAACCTGAATAACGAACCACTTGCTCATCACTAGTGAGGATCCTCCAATGCCAGGATCAGCGGGTTCATGACTTCAAGTGTGCGATTTGCATAAATGAGGTCATGTGCCAACAAGACTACATTCGGCCTCACTCAATGCCAGTGTGTAGCGCAAGGCTGGATGCAGTCCAATTGGAATGAGGCGGAATTATACGAAAATTGCATACTTGCAATTACATGACTGCTCGCTCCCACTGTTGGCGAGTCTTCACAGTGCATTGAATGTGAATATTCACAAGTCTGCAGTCACATACAGTGGCTGGACAACCCCTTTAATGAAAAACTGTGGAATGATTCTGAAATACTTGCTAAAAACATGCATGGTAATGAAAATCTTTAATATAAAACAGTGTTCCCCAAGTCCAGTGCTCAGGAGCCATCAACAGATCCTGTTTTGAGGATTTCCTTAGCATTGCACAGGGGTTTGAATCATTACCTGTGCAGATAATATTATCAGCTGTGCAATACTAAGGAAATCCTGAAAACATGCAGCTCACAAGGTCTGGAGTTGGGGAACACTGAAATAAAATAAATGGAGAGACAACACAGGGACTACGGCAATTAAGCAGAAATTGGTGTTACAAAGAAGAAGGCGGCATTAACGATTTAGCACATAATAAAGTATTTGTCACAAGTAATTTATCTTCTCAGGTTTCTCTCCCAATAGATAATAGAGCAATATTTATGCCGGGAATTGTGCTGTACACACCCTGAAACAGCAATTACAGGAGGAGAGCAACTTAGTCAGCGAGAACTGTTTTATACTGGTACAGAAAACAATAATAAGACTGATCACTCATCACTTGGGAACAAATGCAGATCCTCCACCCTCAGTCTTCTTCCTAGACTGAAGGTGTAGAGATGAATTCACTAAAGGATATATGGCATGCATTACTCAGCCACAATTTCAATGTATCATTTCCAACATAATAACGCAAAGAACTGTGTAGGAAGATGTTTAAATACCAGAGCAGAACAATCTGATACTCGTTAAAATTGATTTAGTGTCTGTATAAACCTATTCTGCTCTTTGCTTGATTCAATAATCCCTGGTGCTAGATATGAGCTAAGACTTTCTACTATATATTTCATAGGCGGCCGTCACACGGTTCAATATTGTGAACGATATCGTTTAAGCGATCTGCTTTTTCATCGCTTAAGCGATATTGTTTGTGCATCGCTGCGTGCGATCAAGCGATTTTACAATGTAAAATCGCTTGATCGTTACATCGCAGATATGGGAGCCGGAGCTCATATCAAGCGATCATCGCTTGTTCAATCTGCTTCATTGTGGTGTGTGACACCACGATGAACGATCTCCCAGCGGCACAGCCTATGCTGGGAGATGGTATCTATGGTAAACGTCGGGTTACTAAGAGCCGCGCGGCGCCTAGTAACCCGACGTTTACCATAGTTACCAGCGATTTCGCTGCCCCACATCGCTGGTGAGTCTGTCTGTGTGACAGCTCACCAGCGATGTGAGCGATATTGTTAGCGATCGCGCGTGCACGTGATCGCTTACAATATCGCTCACGATATTGTAGCGTGTGACGGCCGCCGTAAAGAGAGTAGAACACAAAGTCACATCACTTCACTCCACTGCTCATGTGTAAGGAGGTGGACTTGCAGGGTTAGCATCTAGGGCAGGGGCGGGGAACCATTTTTCTGCCGAGAGCCATTTGGAAATTTATCAAAATCCTTCAGGGGCCGTACAAAATTATTAACTTGAAAATTACCCGGTATCTTCAATTAAACAATAAACTCACCCCTACTGTGGTGGCTGGAGCTGCTTCTCTTTGGCATGGGCGATATTGGTCATGTTGCTTCTCTACTACTTTTCCTGGTTTGCTAAAGCTCTAGACATTACAAGAGAGGCTGGGAGCATACACCTCACTGGGGAGGCTGATGCTAGGGCAGAGAGATCACTGGCGAGGCTGAGGCTGGGAGCATATACCTCACTGGGGAGGCCGAGGCTAGGGTAGAGAGATCACTTGGGAGGCTGAGGCTGGAAGCATATACCTCACTGGGGAGGCAGAGACTGGGGCATAGAGATCGCTGGAGAGCTGGATTTAAAGGGCAAAACGTGTACCAGCCTGAGCACTGCGGTCCCCTGGAATCTGCCCGGGGGCCACAAAAAAAAAAGTAATCAAGGGCTGCATTCGGCCCTGGTGCCTGAGGTTTCCCACCCCTGATCTAGGGAAAAAGACGGTTTCGTTCTAGAATGTCAGGTAGGACGCAGCGCATGACTAGAGCATACCTATGGTCTTAGGTGTCGTCAAAACGGCATGCAGTGGGTGACCTGTGGCAGCAAAAGGAAAGAGGAGATAGAGTTGAGATGGTAAACACTTCGGGATCATGCTAAGACCAGAACATATGACAACACTGAGGTTAAAGACCAAGCTTCCAATGAAGTGGCCCCAGGCAGAAGGGCCATGAGGATCGAACTTTAGCGACAAGAACCCAAGCCTAAAAGGTAAGTCAGGATGGACTGGTATGTAAATGTAGATGACTTTCCCATGTGGAGTCTGCTCAAGCATCTGCAAACACAAGGCTTTTCACTGACACTACTAGTAAATTCCCTGCCCCTCTTCTTTACATGGAGGAGATGTACAAATGGAAGAGTCTGTGAGATTTAGGTTACGTTCACACAGCTTGTAATTTTTGCGCTTTTTTGAACGCTTTTCCACCAAAAGCGCATCTGCGTTTGCGCGCAAAGTGAATGGAAATTTAAATTTACGCCGCACTTTTATGGGAGAAAGTGTGCGCGTAAAAAGAATCAACAAGTCAAATGTTAGCCCACGCAAAAATGCGCCGGCCATCTCCCATAGGTCCCATTATAACCGCTGGAAGCATGCATCGCTGTTAAATAAAAGTTATCAAAAGGTCTAAAAAATAAAAAATAGCATCCATCCGCCAGCTGTTCCCGGTTACCGGGATCCGAGACATCTACGTCTGATGTGCTGCCAGGACCTTCCAGCTCTGATTGGCTGGTAGCGATCATGTGATATGTGACATGCATAACACATGATCGCTACCCGCCAATCACAGCTGGAAGGTCCTGGCAGCACATCAGACGTGGATGTCTCGGATCCCGGTAACCGGGAACAGCCGGCGGAGAAGTATTCTATTTTTTTTATTTTTCATACCTTTTGATTACTTTTATTTAGTTTTAGCTGTGTTATTAATACACTGCAAAAGCCAAAAAGCCTGTCACACAGGGGAAGATTCGTCCTCCCTCATGTGACATCACTTCCTTCCTGCACTTTTGGAGGAGAAAGGCGGACATAAAAAAAATGTGGTGTGTTAATGCACCGTGTTTTTTTTTTTTACCTGTGCTAAATAGCGCCGTCGCAAAACGCGGTGACAAACACGCGCCTCCAAATGCGCAGGAAATACGCGCTGTGTGAACATAGCCTAAGGCACTCCGCTGGCCATAGTGATCAGAACCCCCCATCCTCTGCTAGGAGAAGTTACAGGGAGCCATGAAAGGGGAAAGTGATATCACGAATTGGGACTGATAAACTGGACTGGGTTGTGCGGAGACTCACAGAACCAGTAAGAATGAGAACAAGCCAGAGAGAGATGGGACTGTGTCCGAGAATGCTCTGTAAAACTAGAGTATGCTGTAAATTATCTGATCCCAATCTCATGTATAATGTAGATATTGACCATTGAGTAAAGTGTTATAGTTTAAAGAGAAACTGGTGGTCTCCTTGTCGGTCTGAATAGTCATTCGAAGCCAACAGACACATGCAGTTTGGAGACATGGAACCAGAGTCAGGGAAATTGAGGGGCCGGAGTCGGAGTCAGTGGTTTGGCTTACCAACTACACAGCCCTGGTGAAATCTCAGCAGAAAATGCACCTGAAAAGTCAGCGCTGTCAGTCAAAAGAAAGGTGGGGACACTAAAAAATAGAAAGGTGGACCCCTATGTGGCTCAGGGAATAAAGAAGACTTCATGGCAAATACAGAAAGTAATTGAAAAACTAAAGCTGAGATTTGTATCAGGACTACGTACCTAGTTTAAATTGTCATTTTAAACTGACAAGAAAAAAAATGTAATGGCAATATCCAGGACTCGTAAAAAAAAAAAATGTACCTAAGTACTAACAGGCAGGCAGTTGCCTGTTGTGCCCTGCACCATGTTGCGCTAGCATAGAGTAGGCACAGACTGATCCTGCAGGCGATTCAGCTGCTTCCGCTCACGTCACATCAACAGAGTAGTGGCTTCTTATCCACTCTGTCCTTTTGAAAGGGACTGCCGAGGTCTTGTTGCTTGACAGCGGGTCCTCCACTACCCAATTAGGAGGCAAACTGTCAATCATGATGTCGGTTGCCACATCCCTTGCACAGAGTAGCCCAGAAGAAGCTCTGTTGACATGGAGCTGCAGGATTGGTGGCAGAACCGATCAATGGCTACTGTGCCGGGTATAACAAGAAGATAGTTATCTCTGTTAAAAATATAACTGGTATATATTTGCTATTTTTTTACTAGGTGACAAAAAATTAGGTCACAGACCAACCCTTTAAGGAGGAAAGAAATGTACTTTTCTTCTTACGATTCAGGTCTAGTTTTAATTTAGCAAAACAAATGAGTAAATGACCCTACAATCTGGTTCTCAACACCCTATAGGTGAATAGATGATTTTTGCCAAGGTTCGCTACAGAGAGCTCCAGCCACTAGAGGGAAATAACAGTATTACATGGTTGCCGGTCATTTAGGGTTTGCCCACATCTGTGTATAAAAAAAAATAAAAATTGCACCTATATTCACCCAGAAGTGGGGCGAGTGAAATCCATTTAATATTCCACATATCATGGGAGCAATATGTAAGTGTGCGATTTGTTTCCCACCTATCATCCATATGACATGTGTGTTCCATCCTTGTGCAATGCATTTTTTCCCAAGCTATTATTTTACAATCATTTAGTGTTTTATTTCACTAAATGATAATATGTGCATACAGATGACAACCGATGGTCCGTGTGACTTCGGCTTATGTTCTCACACCCATTGACTTGGATCGGTGAGTCTTCTTCAATATACATATCCACCTGCAGCATGCTGTGATTTTTTTTCATTAGGCCGATTACAGCAGTGGAGTAACTCGCAGATCAGCACAGACTCATGAATAACATGGGTCCAAAAGCAATTCGATTTTTTTCTCGCATTGTACTTGTCCATTTTATATGCAAGCCCCCACTATGTCTTACAGATGAAGATCTTTGGACGGTGACCCCTTCTTTTTAAGTTTAACATATGAAAAGTAAAGCCATCTCCCCTAGTCAGCAGTCTTCAGAGGAAACGGTTGTCTGCCAGGAGTCCGCACAGAGCAGGGGAGGCACATCCACTTGCAAAGAGCCACAGGAAGAAACAAATTAATTCATTACCAAAAACCGCTTGTTAAAAGCAGATAACCACTATAAGGTTACTTACATTGAATTTGATTGTATTATGAATACAACCCTGTACTTCAGGACACATAAAAAGACAACAAATTCCAGCGAAATGCGTCCTGAATGGCAGGTTAAAATCCTTTTATTTCCACGTCTTTAAAAATTGTTTCTCCAGCAAGTTTCCTCTAGGTTAAGCAGTGGGCACAACAGAGAATATAGATGCATAGACAACACATTTCGACTACTTTACTTCTTTATCCTGGCCTGATATGAATGCTATACATCTCAGTTGGTTTTATTGCAAGTGCCTGCACTACAAACCAATTAAAATGGTTGTAATTAAAAATGGGTGTTTAACCCTTCTTTTCTTTTTTTTTTTTTTTTTTTTTTTAAATCATGTGATTTTTATATTAGAATCCAAGTTAAAATATAAACATATGAATAATCCTTCGAACATTGTAATACCATGCGAATTTAACAATTCTTCCTTTCTAATCAATATTCAGTTTAACCAGCTTCCCACTACCCTCCCAATCCACCCACCCTAACCCATCCTCAATAAACTTACCAAACATAATACGTCACAACTTAGCCCTGATAATATGCCACAGTATTTAGCCAGTCTTTGTTTTCTGCAAATACATCCATATGACAGTTAAACGGCAGTTATCCTATCCTGACAAAGTTCAGCTGAAGCCATACCCGGATGATCTATCCGGATCTTCTCCTATTGCCTTGCAAATCTCCTCAGTTTCGCCGCCACATCTAATCTCCTAGAATCTCTCCCAGCCTCCTCTGGCCCCATAGCTGTTGCGTCATCCCCGCCGTCGCCATTATGGAGCTTTTTCTCCAGCTCACCCACCGACTTCTGGGAACTTTTTCTCCCTGTCATCACGGCCCAGATGCAGGATCTTCGGTGCCCACCGTCAGCTGAGGAGTATGCACCGGTGTGTAGGCGTTTGGCACTTTTTACTTGATTGGAATTAATAATAGCTGTGGATGTTTAGCGGGAGCTCCAGCAGCACACGTCCGCTCACATCCCTTGTCAGGCCACCCCCGTGTTTAACCCTTCTTATGGGCGGAGCCAATACCAAGTTGTTTACGGTGATGCTTCTCCTGTGTGTGTGCGTATATTTTACCAAATTCTCTTAAAACTTCCATTATTGTCATCATACATTTACATTACTATGACAAATACATTTATCATATAAATCTTAGCATATTCATCAGTTTTTATGTAACTTAAATTGTGAATTGTAAAAAACCTTCAAGTAATAGCAGTAGTAAATTATTCCGATAGAAAGAAATATTTTATGTTAAAATCAAGCTTTATACTATTTTTTGGGGAATTATTCAGAGTAATGAAGATTGACCAAAAATTATATAATAAAAAACTTATCAAGATGATAATTTGAGGGAAATGAGTAAAAACAAAATCAGATTTGTGTCAAAAAGACAAATCGATACGTACTATTCCATCACCTAGTCTCTATAGAAATAAAATGTAAAAAAAGACACCAAATCGCAAACGTGGTTGGACATGAAAGGTTTCCACAGGTGATGTAGCATTCATATCAGACCAGAATGAAGCCCTAATGTGGTCGAAATGTGTTGTCTATATTCTCTGTTGTGCCCTCTGCTTACCCAAGAGGAAACTCGCTGGAGAAACAATTTTAAAAGACATGGAAATAAAAGGATTTTCAAACGTCATTAAGGACGCATTCCGCTGGAATTTGTTATCTTTTTATGTTGATATGCCCTACAGGGGTCGTTTCATAATACAATCACATTCAATGGAAGTAACCTTATAGTGGTTATCTGCTTTTACCAAGCCATTTTTGATAATGATTCTCTTATGATAATATGGTTAAAGGGGTATTCTACTACAAGACGTCTTTAATTCTCCAATAGCACACCACGGGAAAATAAGGCAATACTCAAATTTCATCAATGTGTAAAAAGTTGGTCTGAAATGTACGGACATCGCAGGTCATCCAAAGTGAGTTATGTTGGGCACAAATTAGGGTCTTAATGTTAGATGGGAGACATGATAGACCATCAATTCGTAAAGAATGTTCTAACAGGAGATTTAAAACAGGTTTTCTAAACCAGTTCAGTTAAGGATGCAATGTTTACGGCTAGAGATGCATCTCAGTCTCACTTCCTTGACCTTGAGTATATTAAACTGTATATTTATTGCAGTTCACGCTCAAAGTAAAGCGAGCTGTGACACTTGGTCAAATCGCCACTCCATGACAGTTCTGCAGACATGTCTTTCCATTAAATTAAGAGGTGCAATAACAATTTATAGATGAGCCTCCTTCACTTTACTGCCATAGTGTATCCTTGGAATCTACATTACTTACCTCCAGTATCCATCATTTAGACAGTTCCAGATTACTAATTATACACAGCTCTATAATGAATTCAAAAACAAAAATCCAACCAGTTTAACCAGCTCTGAAATTGTAAATGTCTTAATTATACCATTTATAACAAGAATATTATGTTATATCTCCAATAGGGCAAAATCTTCCTCTTCCGGTACAAGGCTACATACACACATCTATTGTACACATCCGGTTTGTGGTTTCACTAATCCATACACACAGTTTTAAAAATGAATTTGGGCGTCACATCCAGGTGACCTTCTATACTCCTCTATTTTGCTGCCCAGACTCGGCTATTAAAGTGTAGAGGTATTCATTATAATTGATAAGAAATGGAACATCTTTTTACTTCAATGTCCCACCAGTTTTAAGATGATCCATTGGGAAGAGTCAATGGATAACAGAGAGACAGATTACCTTCTCAAGATTTTAAGAAAAATGAATGTAAGGCGGCCGTCACATGCTTCAATCTTGTGAGCGATATTGTTAGCGATCTCATGCACGCGCGATCGCTAACAATATCGTTCACATCGTTGGTCAGCTGTCACACAGACTCACCAGCGATGTGGACCAGCAAGATCGCTGACAACTATGGTTCACATCGGGTTACTAGGCGCCGTGCGGCGCTTAGTAACCCGACGTTTACCATAGATACCATCTCCCAGCATAGGCTCTGCCACTGGGAGATCGTCCATCGTGGTGTCACACACCACGATGATGCAGATTGTTCAAGCGATTATCGCTTGATATGAGCTCCGGCTCTCATATCTGCGATCTAACGATCAAGCGATTTTACATTGTAAAATCGCTTGATTACACGCAGTGACGCACAAACGATATCATTTAAGCAATCAAAAAGCAGATCGCTTAAGCGATATCGTTCAATAAATTGGTGCGTGTGACGGCCGCCTAACAAAAATGTTTAACAGATGTAGCATTGGATGATAAGAGAGAAAAAAGGGGTCTATTTTTGATGTACAAATGGAAATGGATGTGTGAATATTGCCTAAAGAAATATATTTTCCCGTTAGTGCTATTCCTTAAAACAGTTCATCCAGTTCTTAATTTTCATATTGTTAAACTGCAAGGTTCTACAGCTTTACTTAAACAGGACTCAGATAAACCATTAATGTTCATTAGTTGGGGGTCCACATAATACACAGGGGGATATATTTGGCACACGATACCAACACCACCTAGTGTACAAAATTCAACTGTATTGGAATCCTTGATGAAAAGATTGTTGAAAGCAATGATGGAAGAGGGCAGCTGTCAGCTCCTTGCCTTTGCGTGTGATGTAGCAGAGCAGCAGGCTTGATGACATCACTATTTCGTGCCCACTGTGCCAAGGCAGTGAAGAGCTTCAGAGTGCTCGCTGCAGAGACCAGAGCAGCAGGGATTATGTATTTACCACTTGATTTCCTCTGCTTTATTGTTTTTAAGTGGCCACATGGACAATTCTGAAATAATAGGATTACAAACATAATTTTCTATTTATGGGGACACTTGGGTATCAGTTAGCTGTCAGTTTTTGCCGCCATATGTCGGCAGTATGAATTGGAGAATACGGCTCACCTATACCTACAACACATAGTAGTGGTGTGATGTGAACAGCGCCAAAGTGACACTAAGGCTAGGGTCACATTTGGGATGTTGCATCCATTTGAAGGATGCATTAAAGAATGCTTTTTTTTACCCTGGCATGTGTGATAATTTTTAACGCATGCGTTAAGGCATGGTACATATATGTACCATGCCTTAACGCATGCATTTCCCATAGACTCCCATGTTAAAAAAACATGCGTTTTCCAAAACAGGCCCCAAAACGCTACAGCCCACATTTTTATGTGCGCTACAAAAAAAATGCATAGCACCAAACGCATTGCACTTTAGTAATGTGTTTTTTGCATTGGAGTCTATGGGTGCATTAATGCATGCGTTTTTACACATGTGCACATGAAAATAACGCATGCTTTTAGCGGATGCACAGCGCGAATCTGACCCTAGCCTAAGGCCTGTTTCAGACATGTGAGACATGCCATTTTTGGCGGGGTATGCATCAGTGTGTCACAACGTGTGCTGGTCCGTGTGGTATCTGGGTGACATTCAGGGACAGGTTCATTTTGAGAATGTTTTATAATTAACATGTCTTCTAGGTAGGTGTTCTTTTCATTGTCTTGTTGGATTTGAAATTTCTTTTGATAGGATTATTAATATCCACAACTTAAATAAGATAGATACTCATCACAGGTTCCGCTATATACTAACCTTATTATATTAATCCTTACATGAGATTATGGATGTTCTTCACATAGAATATCTTCGAGAAACATCAAACAACAAGCCTCTATTTGAAATGTCTCTCATTTCTTTCCAAGGCTCGGAAATGACTAGGCAATTTTCCCTATTCTATTGAAAGAAATAATTTGTGACATTAGAAATAAGCAGCGGAAGTTACAATCGCATTTTCAAACCTGAAAATCTCAATACCCGACTCCGTCAATGTCACATTAGCAGCAGGAAGCTGCTATATAGCAAGTTGTCTGTTTGGTAATCACGCTGAAGAGTTACATTCTATCTATCCATCCTTTCTAGGCCATGGTGGAACAACGAGGTTATGTTGTTACCCTAAAAACACAGAAGTGTGACAAGGTCAGTCACCCATACAAATTCAGATTATTGTTAGAGATGAGCAGATCAAGCTAAATGCAAACTTGCCTGTTTTCCTCGGACATTTGATTCCTGGAGAAGTTATTCTCAGATAAATTAATGTCCCTTAGGCTGGAGACAGACTATGTGATATGCATTCGAGATCTCGCATGAGTCCCTCATACCTCATTCAGAATGGCTACCTTCCCTCTGGACAGGGGCACGTCAGCGCTTGTGTTTGTTCACAGCTTCACACTCCTGTTCGGAGAGGCAGGGGCTGCTCCAGGTGAGGTATGGCAGACTCATGCAAGTGTATTGAATGCATCTTGCATTTTGTGTGTCTGCCCTTATAATAAGAATTATACCCTGGTGCCAGAGAATAAACCAAGGTGCAAAAAACAAAAAAAAAAAACAGAATTCTTATACTTACCATAGCACTCCCTCTCTGGTCCTTGCCACATCTCACGATCACTAATATTCTCTGAAATTCATTTTTATTCACTAACAGAATTGGTCTATCAAAAACAATTGTAGCCTACTGCAATTTCACTCTTAAATCGGAGGACTCTCGACAGGTGCAAGGAACAAAAAAATTAAATAAAAAATATCGAATGGCAAAGTATAGCATTCAATTTTTATAGATACCGTCTCCTATGCTACAGAACTGTAATGTAAGTGGCCCTGTAAATGATTAATACATACTATAACAAAAATGGATTGCACATGAACACAAGCGAAAAAGTAAAAAAAACATCGCCCCACTTTTCTGGATCAAAATTGAGCCAGTGTTTTATATTGGTGTGTGGTCATAGCCTCACTCAAATTTAGTCGCTCATCTCATTTGCTAATAATTCTGTGGGGAGATGAAATAAAGGAGAATAAATTATATGTGGTGCCGTACAAAAATAACAGGTTATTTCCTTAATTTTTTTTAAAGCTGAATATTTGATTATTTAAAGGTTGGTTTACATGTAGCGAGATCGCTACGAGATCGCTGCTATGTCACTGATTTTGTGACGTAGCAGTGACCTCGTTGGCGATCTCGCTGCGTGTGACACTTAGCAGCGATCAACCCCCCGCCTGGGAGATCGCTGATCTTTATTGAATTGCCTGGGCCATTTTTTAATCGGGATCTCCCACTGGCCAGGCTGCATTGCTGTGTGTGACACGCAGACTTAGGTGGGTTTACAAGTAGCGACACTCAGCAATCCCAACAAGGATCCTGCCTGACCAGGATCCTGGTGCGATGTCAGACAGGCAGATCTCAACAGCGATGCGCCGACACCCGACGGTCGTTGGGATCGTTCAGGGTCTCGGGCGCACAATGGGGATTGCTTGTAAGTCTGCGTGTCACACACAGCGATGCAACCTGGCCAGCGGGAGATCCCCGATCAAAAAATGGCCCAAGCCATTCAATAAAGATCATCGATCAGCCCCCCCACTGCTAAGTGTCACACACAGAGAGATCGCCAGCAAGATCGCTGCTACGTCACAAAATCGGTGACGTAGCAGCGATCTCGCTACGTGTAAACCACCCTTTACAAGCGATCCCCATTCTGCGCCCGAGACCCCGAACAGCCCCAATGAAGCTGCACCTGTGTTTTTTTCTCATGCCCAGCCATCTGCTTACCCTTAAAGGAGAATTCTGGGGAGATAAGATAAAAATTTATACTGTCCCTGTCTTCCTAGTTGATGTTACAGAGCGGGGCACTACAGTTCTATTATGTTGAGATCATTTATAAATCAATAAAACCATATCTGCTCCTCAGCTCTCAACCCTCCCTTATGGGACAATATGTCACAGACCAGTTTCAGCTTTGGGCATCTTCAGGCTGCTGCAGTGAACCGAGATGTGTGGTGGGGGCATGGCCGCCAGCTCCGACACTCCCACTACATGCCAGATCCACTCTATGCCACCCACACTCTATATGGCTGCTGTATGCATCACTGTACTCTCCTGAGCTGGCACTTGAAGAAGAGAAGCAATCTGGTGCTGACAGGAAGCAGAGATATGATAATACACCAAGTTTTATTGAAGTCAGTTTAAAACATAGTGCAGCATATAGGGCCCAGTGCAGACCACCAGGGTACAATCCTACGCATTTCATCTACATGCCTTATTCATGAGGCTAGTAATCTCAGTGACACAAAGCCCCTCTTGTAATTTACTAGTGACCACAGGGTCTCTACACAGCACTTCTGTCTATGGACCAGATTGCTGCCGTCTTATACAAGTGTGATAAATGGTTGTTTGTGTTTTTGCTTGACGCATTACAAGGATTTTGATGTTTGCACTTTAGATATTTTAAACCCATATTCATTATTTGTTTAACAATGTTTTTCATCATTTTATTGTCTTGCACATGGTCTTGGGCTACATTCAGACACAGTTTTTGCTGCGTTTATTGCAGATCCATTTTTGAAGTGAAATGCTGTGACTTTGGGCATCCCAGCAATGTCAATGCATTTCAAGATTTGACATTTAGACTCAACGTTTTGTGAGGATCCGTTTTTTTGGCTCAAAGAATGGATCCTCACAAAGGATGAGCACGTCAATTTATGTGGCTTTTTCTGTTGTGCTTTCTACTTACCCTCCCCCAAGATCCCACGGTGACCTAGGGTGTTATCTTCATCCCGAGAGGTTACAGGACCTTTGTGTGAGCTGTTTGGTGCTTGTAGGACCTGGCACCTGCACCATGTGACTGAGTGACATCACTCAGTCACATGGTATAGTGCATTGCCAGGTCCTCGAGCACCAAACAGACAACTCACAGGTCCTGCCGCTCTGCCCAAGATGAAGACATCGCCGGAGGTCATCAGGGGATCACGGGGAGGGTAAGAAAGTGTACGTGTGCCTCTGTGTGTCTGTGTTCCCCGAAAACAGTGCAAAAAATGCAGCACAAACAGAGATGGGATTGAAGCTTTTTTGCAAAAAGAGGATGTTTTTCTTGCAGAAACTGCACCAAAAACGGATCCTCACAAAACGCAGCAAAACACTCTGCCTGAATGTAGCCTTATTATCTCATCATCTGACTACCCACAGGTTTTCAGACACTTAAAACTCACTTCATTTATAGGGAACGGTCGTCAGGGGAGCTGAAAATTATCTTTCATCTTTCTTGCAAGCTCATGTGATACTGTTAGGTTTTGGTTTGGTTCAGCTGACGCGGTCATGTGACTGACCGTCGGTGGAGTTTAGCGTCAGCAGTCACTATGCTAGGCCTATGCTGGGCGTGAATACTGTCTGTGGCCGGGCTCTACGCGTTTCATGGGGACACCCCACTTCATCAGAGTCACATGACCGCGTCAGCTGACCGCGCACAAGTCTGACGTCACAACCAGGAAGCAGGGGCATCACCGGAGGCCATGGTGATAGCGCACTCGCCCAGACGCTGCGGTAATAGGGAGTACAGCCAGCATTGAAGTCTGCTAGTACCCACTACCACCAACGAACAGTGAGTAGTACGTAGTAGCTTAAAGCCACAAATGATCAGTATTGTTGTTTTACTACATATAGGTATGTGTCTCTCGGATTTAAACATATGATATTAATCATTTTAGATCTTAAGGCAATGACAGTACCCTAAGGGGAGGATTAATTTCCACTACACTATAGGACACTCTGAGAAAACATCATTTACAGAAGTCCTACAGTGAAATGTAAGCATTTAACTAGTGTAACCACTATACAGTATCTAATAGCCAAATTAGTACCTAATCCATACTATCAACAGGTACGAATTGGGCTGTTAATCAACATGGGAAAACACTAACACCTATATAAACAAAAATAGGTGCATACTATTACTATAATTTTTGGTACAATAAATGAAAAAGGAAAATAATTGAATATTTTATACTAATCACCAACCATATACACATCTCAGGTGACCATCAATCAAGCCCACTAAGAACACGGAATACCTGTTATCTGTACCTATATAGGCAAGACGTAGATCAAGTAGAATTAAAGCACTTTACCATCAAAGGAACCCAAAAAGGCATTAACATTAGATTAACTTAATTTCAGATTACAGCAACACCATTAAAGAAATACAGAAGAAAACACAACAATATACGATTGAAGTCAGAGACTCCATCAATTCAATAAGAATTTTTTTTAACAATTTATTAACGTGCAATTTTATTAACAAAAAATCTTTTAAGGCTAGGTTCACACTTGGCATCAGTTTTTTTGGTGTCTTAAAAATAAGCATGCGTTTCTGCATGCTTTTTTCATTTCTGCATGCATTTTTTTTTTAGGTGCCTTAAGGCACCCATGAGTTTTTACATGCGTTTTTTGAATCAGCACCCAAAAAAAGTTTATGAACTATTTATTTTTTTTTTTTAACATGGGCCCCTATGGAAAACGCATTTGTTTTTGGATGGTACTAATGGTACTAATGTACCATGTGTTTTTGCATGATTTTTGAAGGCAGCTACTCACATAAGTGCAAAAACGCATGGCACTTTAGGCATGCATTTTTGCTATTAGGGCATGCGTTTTTGTTATTAGGGCATGCGTTTTTGCCATTAGGGCATGCTTTTTTGCATGGGGGCCTATGGGTGCGTTTTTACATGCGTTTTTAAAAAACGCAGGTCTCAAAAAGGCATGAAAAAACGGCAAGCGTGACCCTAGCCTAACTTAGATGTGGAAAATAAAAGTATTTTTACAAATAAAAAATCGTTTGAGATTGATTTGTTGATCAGGATGGAAAATAGTAAGCTCTAGATCATATGAGAGGCACTGGGAGCTGGCTGATCGCGCGTCTCCCGGTGTCACACGCAGCGACGCTGCGTGTCCACCGGGCGAGCATCGCCCGGTTTGCGGTCCTGTCCAAAAACCTGGCGACCATTAACCAGTGATTTATCACTCGTCAATATCTCTGCAAAGTCATGTGCAGCAGCGACATTGACAACGATATTGACACGTGCGACGGCCCCTTAAGAGTATGTTCAGACGATTTGGAGACACTGCGTGTCCTGGATGCAGTATCTCCTCTCCTGCAGGAAGACAGTGATATCAGTGGATAAGCGGCAGCATTATAGACGCAGCGCAAAAACACTGTGTCCATAACATTCCCATGATCAGTGTTTGCAACAAGAGCAGCAGCTGCCCTGTGACATGACAGAAAGGAGGAGAATCGCCGGCAGCAGCACTACTTCACCAGGCAGAATAGACAGGTAGTTAGTAGCTACCTGCTGGTAAGTTCTTACCCCACAGAGGAAAAAACAAAACACAACAAAACAAACACAGATAATCCCGTACCTCCTACCCAAAATATCATCAATAAAAGGGTCTGCTCCCTATGCGGAAAACAAGTTGCTGTATGAATCTAATCACAGAAAACGAAAATGTCAGAAACAAAATGGGGACTCAATCCCGTTTTTGTTTTATATACCTTTTTTGCATTGTCTTAATTCGACTGACCTAAATAACCATGTTGCCAGGTTATTTTTACTTCCCAATATACTTGGATTTTTTCCCTTTTTTTAGCACATTCTATGGTAAAATGAAATGTTGCCATTTAAAATGACAACTGCTTCTACAAAAATCAAGCCCTTATGTGGTATGTTTCCAAAAAAGAAATTCAAAAATCCATCTTTAAAAAAAAAAAAAATCAGTTTTATATATATTTTTTAAAGAAAAAAAACCACTATAAATTGAGGCACGAGTATTCCCATGATATGCATGTTTCTGTTGCAATGTTCCTACTGTAATTACTGTATTATATTGTGTATTTTCTTACTGTATTATACTGTGTATTTTCATCTATTACCCACTGTATTGTAAAGCGCTGCGGAATATGTAGGCGCTATATAAATAAAGATTTATTATTACTGCACCAGTACCAGCGTTCATAATTACATCTGCAGAACGACCATGCATTTTGCTCACCACGCATGTTATCAAATGGGTTCAGGGGCAATAAATACAATTATTTTATGTTTAAAGGCAAGTTTATACGACAAATCTCGTCTTCCAGATCTCTAACATTGTTTCTAGGTTTTACTAGAACACCTGGCGCCTTTTAGGTTGTGTCTGTGACCTCATTTTTCTCAGTGACAGGCAGCTGTGTGTTCACTGACATAGTGACAGGTGAACAGGTCACTGCTCCCGTAGGACGAGGACACTCAATCCGCAGGGAACATTCCTGCTATGAATTGTTATATCCCAACAAAATCTATTTCCAGAATCAAATGACGATTTTGGAAACGGAGAACATTATTACGATCAAAGATTAATCAACTTTTAGAAGCGGCCAATCAAATTTGCTTTGAAAGATTAGAAAAGTGGTCTTCATAATGTAGGAAGCCAATGTACAAGAAAAATTGTGGGGAAAAAAAAAACAAAACCAAAACTAGAAAAAGTAAGGTCTACACCAGACGCCGTCCCGTCAATCCAAGTTTTACAGTTTATGTTTAATGACCAATAAGCATTTTAATACTATAAAACTGTAATCATATATATGTGTGTAAAGGTACCGTTACACGGTACGACATCATTAACGACATCGCTGATGCGTCACAGGTTTGGAGGCGTACCAGCGACCTCGTTACGACCTTGTTGCTTGTGACGCTGGCAAGTTGGAACGATAAATCGTTGGATCACTGGTTTGAGAACATGTTCTCAAACCACACGATCAACGATCAGCCAACCTGCCATATCGATGTCGTGGACGACTTCGGAAATTCACAGGAATGAGCAGGGATCGTCTGCATGGTTTGCGAACGATACCTGCTCACAATATCGTTGGGGAGTCGTCCACAATACCTAGACGTGTGGCATCTCACCAGCAATGTCAAAAAGATGTCTGGAACAACCGCGCGCCCACAAGATCGTTGCCGACAGCGTTCCAACGTTGTGCCGTGCAGCGGTACCTTAAAAGGCAACTTGTTTGAAAGGATCTTGACTACTTAGGCTGGCTTCACACCACGGTCATGCTGATCCAGGGCTGTCCGATGTGACAGCCCTGGATCAGATTTCGGCCCCATAGTATACCTGTGGGGTTGCATGCGGCCGGATGGCAGCTATTTGCCATCCGGTTCCCATCTGCCCGGGAGGATCCGGGAGAGTGCGGGTTTTTCTTCCGGACACAAAATCGCAGCAGCTGCGATTTTCTGTCCAGGGTAAAAATCTGCACAAATCGGATCGGATCCTCCCGGATCTGGCGCCCCCCAACATGGGAGTCTATGGTGCCAGATCGCACCGCATCAGACATAAAATCGGTCCGGCTCCCGGACGCCGGGTGCTGAGGCTCAGCGCCGTCCAGCACTAAACTTCAGCAGCGTGGAGAGCTCCCCGCTGAGATTTCAGCAGGGACAGCTCCTGAAAACTGCAATCTGCCGATTCTGGCAGAAAACAGTACCAGAGGGCATATTTGCCCTCCAGTTCTGTTCTATCCGAGCCTATCAGGTTCTGTCCAGTGTTTCCTGCAAAACACCGGACAGAACCTGATACACCAAAACCGTGGTGTGAAGCCGGCCTTAGTGTTTGTAGATCCAATACAGGTCTATATACTAGAAATCATCATGAGTAAAACTAGCTGAACACAATTAAAAGGGGTTTTATGGCTTTGAGTAAATTAAAATTTACGCAAACTTCTAATATAATTTGTCTTACAGTTTCTCATTTTAAGTCTTGGCTAAAATTGCTCTGAAATTTAAGAGACTTTTCCCAATAGTATTTTGGAAGAATGAATGCAATGACTAGATAACAACCAAACAGTAATTACTCCTGCGCATCTATGGGAAAAGGATTCATCTTGATTAAAGTTCAGCTGGCAGGGCTAGCAGAAAAGGATTCAAGGGGTTTTCCAGCTTCGTATAAATATAAAGATGTACAACTTTCTAATTAAATTTATTTTGCCTCTATTTTCAAGATATTAACATACTTCACACTTGAGTCATTGTGTCTTTAATTTTCTTTTAACCTCTTCACGACCAAGGACGTAATAGTACGCCCTTGTTCGCGTCCCTCCCTCAGATGCAAGCTTGCATCATCCGCCACATAAGTCAGCAGATTTGATCAGCTGACACGTGGAGCTAACATTGCTGATCAGATCAGCGATCCCATCGGGGCCATTAACCCTTTGAATCGTGTCCTCAATCACTGACTGCCAGGAAAGGAAGGGTTAACCGCACTGCTATCTTTAATGACGACACTTCGAAGGCCTACAATAGTGATTTATTCTAGGGGTTTCAGTGATTAACTCCTTCCTCAGGAATTATTTTACATACTGTTACGTGGATGTCCCTTCCGTGTAACAGTATGTAAAGTGACTAATCCTGAGCAAGGAGTGAATCTACGAAACAGGTAGAATAAATCACAATTGAAGGCTTCTGAAGTGTCGGCATTAAAGACAGCAACACAGATAACCCTTCATTTCCTGATATGTATGTATCCTCAACACTGGGACTGTCGCAGCTATCTGATGAATCAGGCTTATAACCGTGGTTGTGTTTGACACAACCCCACCAGGTGAGCGGCACCATATCTAATCGATATAAAAATGCTATATCAGATTGAAACCTATTGCGCCTTTGTCCAAACCATTGCTTTTCAATCACTGACAGTGCTATCCAAACCACGGTGACAGGGAATGCGCCATTCTCATCAGTACTCAAGGTACTGTGATGCGATCACGGGACTTCAATGCGTTGCCATGATAGCCTTGGGTCCTGTGGACCCCGGATGCTGTCATGAATCACTTCCTGTGGATGCCTGGTGAGCACCAGCAACAACAGAAAGTGATCATTTCTTATTTTCAAAGTCGTGCAGCAGGTTTTTGCCCTCTCATCTGACAGAAACCCTGAATTTAATGATGTATCACATAGATTACTGCCTGCAAGTAAGGAATATTTAATACAAGAATTTTAGAAATTAGTACATAGATTACAACAATAAATAGATACAGATTTAAATGAAAACTACTTTGGCTTTCAGACCACCCCTTTAGCCTTTCAACCAGAAGCAGCAAACCCATGTGGAAAGACCTGCTCTTTGCTAAGCAGCAGATACAATTGTATCAATGTATGAGTCAAAATCCTAAGACCCCCTTTACACTGCGATTTTGGGGATCAGTGTCTATTCAGTTTGAAAAGGACAGACAGGGATCCGTTTTGGCCTCCCATGTAGCCCTATGGGCACGGATTGGTCAGATTGTGTCATTTTTATCAGGCATCCGTTTGTATACGCTTTTCTCATGACTCCATAATCGGAGACTACTCAGATTTTGGGCTGCTTAAAAAAATGGACACAAACGGACAGAAACTGATCCATTGCGGTCCACGTAAAATAACATGGGGGTTAATGGAAATGGATCCGTTTTTCTGTACTGAGCATGCTCAGAAGCAAGGTACAGCTCTTTTCAGCACTCTCTCTGCTAACTGATGACGGGATCCGTAAAAAAAGCGGTCTGGGGGCATCAGTTGGCATCCACTGCCACAGATCAGTGCCTGTCCATGTGGTCTTTGAAATTCAAGGATCCACACAGATGTGCAAAAAACGCAGTGTGAAGGGGGCCTAAGCAGCAGGTGCAGCAAAATTGTAAAGATAGGCTCATATGAAAAAACTTTAGAAAAGGAAACCAAATACAAAATCTAAATTACCTAAATATTCCATAAGACACAAAGTAGTAAGTCCGAAAAATATTTTTTGGTGGAACATATCACACTTGAGAGGAGCTAGCTCACAAACAAAAAGATTCTACAAGAGAAGGGTTTTCAAATTGTACTGTTTTTTTAAGGCTGAACACTCAATAGGGTTCACTAACTCAACAGTCAGAATTGGTTTCAAAGATCCAAGATCTATCACAGATTGGGCGATTTCCAAGATGTATTCCCAAAGGCGTTGTCTAAGATAGATGCTATAATAGATGTTTTGGCATAGCAGCTCGTTTCAACAGCCCACTGATAATTGCTTAAACTTTACGGCAATATTGTTAATCATAAATTAAAACAGCTCCACGTGAGGAAATCACAAAAATGTCTCAGTTTGTTTTTTTAAATCAAAGAACAGCAATCATACATGTGAAAGAAAGCCATGTAACAAAAATTTGCATGGAGAGACTCAATACTCCCTCTGTCCTGGGGGTTTCCCATTCTTGCTTCTTTAAAAAGGACAAAACGGGTAAGGCTTCATTTCCACAATGAATATTTGGTACGTTTTCCAACCTCTATAAGGGTATGTGCACATCAGTCGTTTCTGCATCTTTGCAGAACGACCGGGAACCGGTGGAGAATGGCAGAACTGAGTTTTCTGACCTCGCTAGTGTCCCTGGTTTTGTTAGCGTTTTGCTAACGATTTGCGATCGGGTTATTAGCGTTTGTACAGCGTGTTCATGGCGATTTCCCCGGTGTTTTTCCTAGCGATTTCCAGACTGGTCTTTGCTGCACTTGTTCAGCTGGAACCGCTGGAAAAACGCTGAGAAGAAGTCGCTTGCTCTATCTTTGACAACCGGTGGAAAACCGGTGAATAAACTGAAAACGACCAGACAAAAATCGTTCTAATGTAGACAGCGTTTTCTAAACTCCATTGACTAGCATGTTAATCCAGCCGGTGGCTAGGATTAACATAAATTAACATAAAACTCAGCGGAAACCGCCGACGGAAAACTTCCAAAAACAGCCCACAAAACGACTGATGTGCACATACCCTAAGGTTGGTTTCACACTAGCATAGGGGAATGTGGGTAAAATCTGCATCCCCCTGGTAATGTAAAACTCACCTATCCATCTCACAAATTAGTGATATCACCGATGCCTGAGTATCATCCCGTTGCATCAGGATTTGATAGTTTTTTGTTTGATCCAGTACCAAACGACACGCCCACTAGAGGGTATACCATTTAAAACTGAGTTTTGGGCATGCTCTGTAACAAAACCCGGACCGGGCATCCGAGATCCAGATTCTGCCAGATCCAGGTTCCATAGAGTGCTATTATAATTTAACCTGTATTGTCCTGGATCCAGGTGGTCTTAAATGGTCACCAAAATTGTTACAAAATGCATTTTATGCTTCATTGTAAAAACTTTGGACACCCAGATCAGGGGGAACCGTTAACAACTGAATGCACCCTCAAGTTCCTGCAGCCCCACGAAGTCAATGGGGCAAAAAATGGACGCAGGTGCATTTGGTTTCAGCTGGATTAACACAGATACTGAAATCAGGTAGTGCGAAGCCCGCCTTATTTAGCTAAATTACATGTAGTTTTTAACATGCGTTTTTATCACATTAAATTTATTTATACGGTTATGTGTGGAATACACACAAAAATGTACTCAACACTCGCAGTGTCTTTCCTACCTGGGGATTTTCCTTATCCATTTCAATTCTTTTGAAAAAATCATCACATAAAACTCACCATACCCTGAACAGAAATTTGCCAAGTTGCAGGTTTTATGCAAAGCACTGCAGGTCAGTGTATGCTGCATTAAAAAAAAAAAAAAAAAAAAAACACACACACAATAGGAATGGATTTCTATAACTCCCATCCATTCTGCTAGAACTGTAAAGGTACCGTCGACACACATGGCAATATTGTTGGGCAATTTCACTGGTAATTTGCTGGTTGCAGTGAAACATGGACACATTGTTCTATTTTGTTGCTGTGTACAAATGTAACAATGTGTTCATGATTTCACTGCAACCAGCAAATTGCCAGTGAAATTGCTTAGCAATATTGACGTGTGTGACGGTAGCTTTAAGGCCACGTCACACGCTTCAATCTCAATCACGATATTGCCTGAAAAGTCACGTGATGGAGATCGCTAGAACAATTTATTGATATCGTTTGTGCGGTGTCAAAAGCATGGATCTCGTTAACTATGTTAAATTTGGCAACGCTCCAGCGATCGACACATTCTAGTGTCAGAAATAGTCACGATACAGCAGGTTGAACACAGGTTAATTGAACGATGAACGACGGATTTGAGGTCCTGCTCACAAATCTTCAACCAAACAATCAAGAGATTTTTCAATGAAAGATCGCTCGGTTACAAGCAATGATGCACAAACAATATCGCTTAAGCGATCAAAGATCCGGATCGCTTAAGCGATATCGTTCAGGAGATTGAAGCGCGAGACGTGGCCTTAAGACACTGCATATTTGTGCAGCAAAACATTCAGTATGCACCAATACACATTGTGAGACATTAACTCAACAGGTTTACTTTCTGAAGAGGCCTAAATATTGAAATCCCAGGTGGAACTTCGTACTGAACATGCCGCCAACAAGATTTTTGTACATGCCTTTCTTTCATGTGTGAGTAGAATCGCTGCTCTTTGCCACTAAAAATTATTTTACAATATTACCGCCATGGCTGTGGAGTCGGTAAACCAAACATCTAACTCATACTCCTCAATTTCCCTGAATTTGACTCTGACTTTACCAAAATTGACACCGACTCCAACTCCACAGCCCTGATTACAGAGTATTAAGTAGTTTTAATTTATCAAATAATTTCTTAACCTTTTTGACAGTAACTATTGGTGGGCTGCTGAAATTAGCTCTAAAGTGAAATCAATTGCAGCATCTATCTTGGGCCGGCGTCCCACGAGAATATGGCATCAGATCGATATATATTAGATAGCCTTTGTAAAACTTACAGTTAGAAGCCATGAAGGTAGTCACTGTGGCTGGAGGGAGCTCGATTGACTGTGGCCATTCCATCTCCCACTGCCTCTGTGTACCGCCTCCTACTGTGCTGTTTATGCTTTGTCAGGGCAGGATTCTGGAGCCGAGGGCAGGACAAATGATTTGTATGCTGTGAGTGACAGGGGAAGAGAGGAGGAAAGCATAAACATCATAGCAGGAGGCATCACACAAAAGCAGTGGGGGATGGAATGGCCACAGTCAATCGAGCTCCCTCCAGCCACAGTGACTGCCTCCATGGCTTCTAACTAAGTTTTACAAAGGCTATATCTCGGGGTACACAGCACACAGACACATGGGGGACCGCTTCCAAGAATGATGCAGGCATGCTGCATTCAGTGCTGCATTTAGAGTGCCATGCAGCAGGGGGGGGGGGGGGGGGGGGTGGAGAGATGACAGGTCCTCTTTAAAAATGAAAAAGAAAAAAAAAAGAAAAGCAGTAATGTATTCAAACATGGCGCTACATGATGTTGTTTAGGCCAGTTTTCTGATTGATTGAAATGTTGTAATTATATTTGTGCACAATCTATAGTTGTGCAAAGTTTTTTTTTTACACCAGTCCTGACTAACTCTCACAACTTTCTAACAAGAGGCAGAGCCTCAGTGGATGGGGCATAGTAGAGTGCGAACAGCAAACTCATCAGAGTTGATAAGTGATGTAAGTTATAACTGATATAGCCTAGGCACTTACTGGAGCATTCTTCTCATGGTGGCAGATGGCAGCTGAATGATGCACCAAATTCATTAAGAGGCTAATTTTGTGCCTTTTACTCCAGCACAAGATTCTTTAAAACTGATGTAAATAATGCCAGTTTGATGAATCGAGAGCAATGTGCGAGGGTTGAATGAAAAGTAATGCTCCACTTTCGTAACTTGGGTCTTGATGAATATTTAAGTAACTGAACACAGAATTAATCCTTAGAATGTGCTCTTAAATCACGATGTTCACTTTTCCACATAATCACCAGACAACTGGATACACTTCAGCCAACAAAGAAAAATTTTCTGAAGCAGTCTCGGAAGAAGCTGACATTCTGTTTCGAAATCATCCTCTAAAAAAGTTCTTTCAACTTCTTCATCAGATGCATAGTGATGTCCTGAATCAGTTTGTCAACGTTGTGCATGTTTAACTCAGTGGTTGCTGTTACAGGAGGTCCACTCTTTCTTTGTCGCCCAAGTCAGACGTTCCCACCTCACTATCATTAAATTTACTGGTCCACCGACGCACAGTGCTCACATCAACACAATCACCATAAACTGCTTGCATTCTCTGATTAATTTATTTTTTGACGACACCTTCTGTTGTCAAGAATTCAGTGACAACACGTCAATTAAATCGCATTGACTGACCGTCTGCACAGGGTTCCATTCCTTACACTGAACAACACAACCGTTCATTACCAAGACTTGCCGCCAGCTGGAGCTGTAGAGGAGAGTCTACTGAACATACCAGTACCTGCCATTTGATGTAGAGTTACAAAGGTGGAGGCATTACTATTCTTTCTACCCTTGTATATTAGAAACTTAGAACTTCTCATATGGCTTGCATAAAACTGCAAATCCCTTCACAGAGGGACACATCCATTAGCTATGCGAAGTAAATTCAAATAATGTTAGCTTGGATGCAGAGAGGAGGAACAGTAAAGTCTGTTGACAAGTTCATTCATAAAAACAGAAGACAATTTTTCAGTTTTCTTCTCTATATTCATTTATGTGAATAAGGAGAAAAGCACAAGCAAGCACAATGTTAATAAATCTCAGTCTGCCTGCAGGAAGGATGGTGCATCATGTTTCAGATATACAGCAGTCCAGGGCATTGTTCTGCACCGATTCATTAAGTGCGTGTGTTGTGGTGCTGGGATAATAATCGCCTCTGTTGATAGAAAGAATTTTACTGCTATTACATGTTGAGGATGTTATTTCTTTGTTTCTGATAAAAATTAAATATCCATTAAGTGGCAGGGCAAGTAAATTAAAAATGTCAACATCCTTCGATCTAAAAGATTCATTATTTGCAGTGTTTTTTTGTTAATTTAGTTAGCATTTTAGCATTTCTTAATGTTTTGAGCTAAATTCATCGAAATGGCGCACATAGATCATGAATGTTTTGCAAAATTAAAAATACTCTGTTTTAACTTTATTTTGGACCTTTTTGTGCAAAAATTTTAGCTGTAAATAAAAAAAAAGTTCGGGGGGAATGGGAGGGGCAAAGATGTAAAGATAAAATTGCACCTTTTTAAGAAGTCGTAATCGATGAATTGGCCACAATCAGCTAGAAAGGCCATGTCCACATCGGTGATCATATACGATATGTGCACAAGCGAACACGTAAAATTGACTTTAAAAATACCACAAATGAAAATAAAAATGTGACCTAAATGAAAAAAAGAGACTAAAGCTCCACCACAAACTATACAAAAAAAATTGTAAATGCAATTAACAATGAAATAAGGCTAATGGCCACGTTACACGTCCCAACATCGGTCCGATATTGGATACAACGCCGCGGGAGCGCGCTTTTTCTGGGCAGAATTCCAAGATCGCATAGGAGATGTTACACAGCGCGATATCGGCAGCCAACGCAACAGCGATGTGTACGCCCCCTTGTACGTCCGACCCAGGAACGACCATTTAACATGGGAGAGAATAGGGGAAGTTGTACTCCAAATCGTTGTTGGGCTTTTACACAGCACGATTCGGCCACAACGTCCATCCAATATCGGGCCGTTGGAGAGCAGGCCCATTTGATCCCCGATATTGTTTTGGCATCGTTCGTGCATCGTATTGGACATTTATACCATACAACGCACGAACGATATCGGGGCCAACGCACGAACCACGTGACGTTTTGTCGGAGTTGGACGCCGATATCGGGGCGTGTAAAGTGCCCATAACATCTGCAAACATCCGGTTTACATTGACTTCCCAGATCAAAGTCATAACCCCAAACAATATGTCACACCCTAATGATGAACTCACACATAGCAGATTTACAGCAAAGCATTCTCTAACTGAAAACTATTTCCAGTCATTTCAATGTGGGTTTTTTCTGCTCTTTTTTTGCGCGGGCGCTTTTTGCCGCGTTTTGCGGCCGTGCTTTTTAGCGCTGTAAAACAACACCGTGTATTCACACACCACGTTTTTTTACGGGCGCCTTCTTCCCCAAAAGTGCAGGAGAGAATTGATGTCACACAGGGGAGGAGGAATCCGGTGTTCCTCCCCTGTTTGACATGTGTGACAGCCCTTTTTGGGTTTCACACTGTATTACTATACACTGCGAAACCTAAATAAAAATAGTAAAAATTTATTAAAAATAATAAAAATGTAATACTTACCCATCCGCCGGCTGCTCAGGTTACCAGGAGCCGAGACACTCACATCTACTGTGCTTTCAGGACCTGCCAAGATCTGCTATTGGCCCCTCGCGATCATGTGACATGTGACGTACATATCACATGATCCCAAGCGGTCAATCACAGGTCTTGGCAGCTCAGCAGAGGTGTATGGGTAAGTATTCAATTTTTATTATTTTTAATACATTGCTTTTATTTAGGTTTCGCAGTGTATAGTAATACACTGTGAAACCCAAAAAGGCTGTCACATGTCACACAGCTTCCTTCCTCCCCCGTGTGACATCACATCCTGCAGCGCCGACAATATACGCCCTGGAATTGCACATCGTCTGAACGCCGATGCGTAATTCCAGTGGTATAATGACTCCTATGGGAGACAGCGCGTGCATACATGTGTAAAGAATTGACATGTTGATTCTTTTTACACGTGCGCTTTCTCCCATAAAAGAGCAGCGTATAATTACGCGACATCTGCACGGCAAAAGTGAAAGTCAATTGACTTTGCCGGCAGACGCACGCGCAGGTGCACTTTTGTTGAAAAGTGCGCGCAAAAAAGCGAAATGTGTGAACATAGCCTTAGTCCGGGGTCACACGAGGGAATGAAAAATCAGACCAAAAAAGGACCATCTATAGTTTTATATGCTACACAATGGAAATGTATCCATAAAAAAAAAAAAAAAAACAGATGCCATTAGGATGGTGCATGTGCAGACAGTTTTATTTATTATACCCATTTAATTGTATTGGTGAGTCTCGTCCAATTCACGTATTCACTAGCAGATGCTCAAACATTTTGCTCATCCAGAACCTAGATTTAAAAAAAAAAAAAAATAGCTGATCCACTCTGCCTTAAAGCACCACTCAAACATTTATTTTTTATCCAGCGCTGGGGTGGTGCTTTAGATCTAAGCCTCAGTCATACACATCTTCCAGCGGCTTCACCATTTATTGATGCCGCTCCAGTCTTGTGGTGCCATCTTGTACTTGTAAGTTCTGACTGGCAGGAAGACAGAAGTTACAGGTGTATCAATGAATTAGAATATCATCAAAAAGTTAATTTTTTTCAGTAATTCATTACTAAAAGTGAAAAGAACTATTTTCGGAGACCATAAAACGCACTTTTTTACCCCCTGATTGTAAGTGTGTCTCATGGTCCAAATGTAACATAATGTAGTGCTGTGCGGTTTGTGCTTGGGGGGAGGGGGGTTCGGTCAGCTCTGGAGCAGCTAGAGGAGGCTGGCAGGGGTTGCATCCCGCTGTCCACCTCTTCGTGCTGAATCTAGCACTGAGAAGTGGCAGGAGGCAGTGTACACTAAGTGTACTGCCCCCCCTATCCTGACATATTGCAGCCCTCTTCAAAGGATATGGCCTCCATCCTGGCATATTGCAGCCCCATCAGTGAATATGGGCCACCTGCTGCAGCACACATTAAAATAATAAATGGTTTACATACTTACCTGTCCGCCATCCCTTCCGTCTCTCCCTATGCAGCCGCATTGATCTCTTACTGTCTTTGCATCCTCAGGGTATCCGTCATGTGGCCTGGTACTGCACAGTGATGTCATCTCTGCCATCCCAGTCACATGATGGATGCCGGCTTGCCCAGACAATAAGTGGAACTGAAAGGAAAGAGCGCAATAGGGTCTTATCTCAATGAGAAACACAAGGGATAAATGGTCACTGCTCACCTGGACGAGTTGTGAAGCACACAACCGGCATGCACGTAAAATGGCTGCTGCAGGGTCTACACATCAACTGAAACCGTGATCGAAAAGGAGGATGCAGGACTGTGTTGAACGGACGCATGACGATAGAGGAGATGGCCAAGGATTTGTTGGTAGCCACTTGCTACCAAAAACATCTTTAGCCAACTCCTCTATCAGCAGCGCAGGTCCATTGAACACAGTCCTACATCCTCCTTTTTTACCACGGCTTGCACAGACAGGAAGAGATCAATGCGGCTGCAGAGGGAGAGAAGGAGGGGACGGAATAAAAAGAAAAGGAATATCCATTGCTGTTGAGGCGGACTCCAATTTTTCTATTATCCATCTCCACAAGAGCCAGAACAAGGCTCATGAGTTGTGACCTCCACAAATCACTGGAGACAAACTGGAGTAAAAGCACTCAAATGTGAAGCCACCAGAGAGTGAGTATATGACAGGGGGCATAGGATTTGGATTTAAAGCACTCCAGTTGTGAAATAAAGCAAAAATATGCAGCGTCAAAAGCTCACCGAAAACCATCATAGGCACACAGCCTGAGGGTACCGTTACACGTCACAATATTGTTCCGATATCGCATACAATTTCACGGGAGTGCGCACGTTTTTGGCACTTGTCCAAGATCACATAGGAGATGTCACACAGCGAGATATCGGCAGGCAACGCAACTAGGATGTTGTACGCAACTTTTGTGTGCTGGGTATGACCAACCCAGGGACCGAGCATTAACAATGTAGTGAATAGGGAAGTTACAAACAAGATCGTAGTTGCGCTGTCACACAGCACGATCATGCCACATCCCATATGCAATATCGTACAGTTGAAGAGCTAGCACAATCTTCTTGCAATATCGTACCTGCAATTTTTTCCGGTCGCATTGCTCTGTTACACCACACAACGCACCAATGATATCAACTGCAACGACCACACCATGTGACTTTTTGTCAATGTTGCGATATCACGATGTGTAATGGTACCCTAAGGCTATGTTCACCTGTTGTCTTTTGGCCGCGATTTTTTCTGCAAATTAAAGGCTGCTTTTTACAGTACCAACAAAAGTTATGAGATTTAAGAAGTCCCATGCATAAGCACGTTTTATTTATGTTTTTCCTTAATGAATCAGAAAACTGCTGTTCTTTAAAACTGCAGCACATCAATTCTTTCAGCATTTTTGCAGCATTTCTTCACCAATAGAAAGCACCGAGTGAATGCAGAAAAAAGATATCAGTTTTTCAAGCATTTTGGTGAAGAAAAAACGCTGGTAGAGCAGGATATAAAACCAATTAAATTTTGTGATTTTCCCATGTCCTCATGTTTTTTTCTCTTCTCTGGTAATTACCGTATGTAACCTATTCGGTGAACCTTCATGTCCTCACGTGACCATGGATGTTACTGTTAGCACGGTTTAATGAAATTAGTTATACGTGTTAAAGTAAACAATGCCTGACCAACAATGACCTACAAATATGTAACCTTGAACAATGCCCTACTAACTACCCCATCAATGTGTTAAGTAAACAATACCCTACCAAATCAACTACCCCCGCTGTTTTTCCAATTTAGTATACTGTGTTAGTTTATGAACGCATTCAACCTTAGTTCACGGCTGCACTTCATACATTAATCCAGTTCTTCATGTTCAGAAATATCACTATGTTATTGCTAAATTTGATCAAATTGCCCCTTTTTCCCAAAAATATTTTGATTCACATAAGTCTTGCATTGGTGGTCTATCACCTTGTATTTTTTTTCTTGCTTGCAAATGAAAGCAAAGCTGAACTTTGGGATGCTTAAATGCAGCAAAAACACAGCAAAAAAGACAGCATAACCTGTGTTTAGGCTGCAGCTTTTTTTAATGGGGATGAATATTAACACAAGACCCATGCACATAGTACTGACAATTTACCTCCTTCAGTTGTGGCATGCATTGCCACTTGTATGTGGCAGCCGATTTGATAGGAATGATGAAACGTCACGGGTTTGGAGGCGTTGAAATGACATCGTTAGGACGTTGTCGCCTGTAACGCCGAGATACAACTACGATAAATCGTTGGATCGTTGATCGCAGATTTGAGAACATGTTCTCAAATCACACGATCAATCATCAACCAACCTGGTATATCGTTGTGTTTGCACCGCGATAACGATGTCACTTACTACTTTGCCCATTCACAGCAATGAGCAGGGATCGATCGCTGGGTTGTGTGAACGATACCTGCTCACTACATCGTTGGCGAGTCATCCACGATATCTATACGTGTGACATCTCACCAACGATGTCAAAACAATGTCCTAACGACCGCTGCGCCCCCGAGATAGTGATATCGTTTCAACATTGAAGCGTGTAACGGTACCTTTAGAGAGATATTCCATGTCCCAGGGCGTAACCCACATCTATCGGACATTTCTTGCATAGAAGTGGATATGTCCTAAATTTCCAATGGGAGGAGCTTTACCTTGTCTACTAGTGACAATATTTAAATGCATCAAGTATCGTAAAGAATTAATTGGTCAGCGCATACCAGGTCGTGTCGGGAAGATGTGTTTGGTGACAAACCACAAGGTGCCTACCTATATGCTAATTAAAATTTACTTCAAATCATAAGCTGAAATATTACAAATGCAATCACTATACATCACTCTGGAATACGTGTATGTTTTATAGTGCTATAAAAAGCAGAAAATAAATTCTAATTGACTACTACATTGGATATTTATATAGCTGCATTTGTCATAGGTGTCAGCATGGGATAACCACAAGGATGATCATTGTATTGGTCGGCATAGATGCACTCCAATTACATTGGATGCCCTGTTATGCTCATGTTCCTAATCTGGGGTGCCCAAACCTAAACAACCCCATATCAGACATTAGACGCCTTTCTGTAAGCTTATTCTGTAATGTACCATCAGTGAATGACAAAGAACAGTGGTGCCATCAGATATCTCTGCCCTGTCACCCTGCAAGGACTTGAAAAGCACTTTTGACAAATGAGTCTTGTTTGACAGTAAAAGGCAGAAAGTATTCAAAGGAATGTAGACATTAAATGTTACCACGACTCTGCCATTGTTCTATATTCATCTGCATCAGTCCTCGTACCCATGCGATGCACAGAACGTGGACGTCTAAGCTAGAACATAATTCAGCTTTATTAAAAATGCACAGAAGTGGATACCATAAAGAATCCACACACTATGAAATAACTGAATGAAACTAGGGCAGTAATTGTTCCTCAGAATCACACGCTGGAATAATTTATAGAATTGAGAAGGAGAAAAGTTGTCAGGGATTCATGCTTTTCCCAGAAAAGCACCACACTATGGCCATATCTGGTGCTGAAACTTTGCTCAATGCATTGAAATGTCATCAGAAAATGACCGAGCAGGTTGTTGTGTAAGATTTATTTATTTTTTTTTTTTTTTTTTAAATGTCGATGTTTTTTTACATCTCTATTTTTTAGTAAAAAAACAAAATCAGATCTTGCAATGCTCATACTGACCACTGGGGCTATGTTAGATTCTCCTTGCAGCTCCAACATAAAATACACCGAAAACACTACGCCTCCACTCATGGCTCAATCGGTGCTTCTGAGGCCCCCCATTCAGAATGAAGGCTAATACATAGTGTGAAACGATTTTTGGTCACAAGCACACATTGAGGTTTTTTACCTCAGGATTTGTAGCCAAAACCAGGAGTGGAACAGTCTGAGGAAAAATATAATAAATCCAGAAGTGGTGATGTGTTTGTATCACCCACTCCTGGGTATGGCCACAAATACGGAGGTAAAAAACTCACCAAATACTCAACGTGTGCACATGGCCTTAAATATACACTACTCTAAACTGCCACTTATGGGGTTTGCAATTACATAAGTTAACTCTGATCAACAGGATGGAGATGATTAATTATTTATCTCTAAGGCCGCTTCAGACTGCGGTCTGATCGATCCGTAGCTGTCCGCTTGAGGCAGACAGCCGCGGACCGGATCAGCACACAGGACTAGGGCTTTATCCCTCCGTCCGTGTGCAGCTGCACGCAGTTCCTGCTGCTAATAGTGAGGACCGGGCGCCGCGGTCCTGACCTGTCAGCTGGTTCACAGATGCTTTTCCTGTCAGTGTGTCCATGTTTTGCAGGATGCACCGGATAGAACCTGACAGCCCTGGACAAGCAAAACCGGAGAGCAAATATGTCCTTCGATCCTGTTTTGTGCCAGAATCATTCCAGCGTGCGGCTGCCGCTGTCCAGTGCTGAAATTTCTGCCAGCGGCTCTTCAGCTGCGCTGTCCAGGTGCTGAACGAGCGCGGCTAGAGTTTCAGAGCCACCGCTCTTTCAGTACCCGGCATCCGGGAACTGGATCATTGTTCTGCCGGATCTAGCGCAATATGGCACCCATAGACTCCCATGTTATGTGCACCGGATCGCCCCAGATCCAAGAGGATCTGGGAGGATCCAGTTTTGTTCCATTTTTGCTCCAGACACAAAATATGCTGCAAGCTCCAATTTTGTGTCCGAGGCAAAAAAAAAAACAGCTGGATCCTGCCAGACAGACACCAAACCGGATGGCATATAACTGCCATCCGGCCCCATACGGATACAATAGGGGCAAAATCGGATCCGGGTCTGTCCGGTTCACACCAGACAGACCCGGAAACGAAAAATCATGGTGTGAAGAAGGCCTAAGGGATTGACCACTGGGATCAATTAATCCCGAAAACAGGGCTCCATATGTATACTCTATAGCAATGTTTCCCAACTCCAGTCCTCAAGGCACACCAACAGGTCATGTTTTCAGGATTTCCTTAGGATTGCACAGGTGATAATTTAATCACTTGCACAGGGGATAATTCCATCATCTGTCTAATGATAAGGAAATCCTGAAAACATGACCTGTTGGTGTGCCTTGAGGACTGGAGTTGGGAAACACTGCTCTATAGCAGAGGTTCCCAACTCCAGTCCTCAAGGCACACCAACAGTGCAGGTTTTCAGGATTTCCTTAGAAATTGGAATCATCCCCAGTGCAGGTGATTCAATTATCACCTGTGCAATACTAAGGAAATCCTGAAAACCTGCACTGTTGGTGTGCCTTGAGGCCTGGAGTTGGGAACCTCTGCTCTATAGGACTGTCGAAGATAGAAAGTTCTGAGTGCATTACTCCGCTATCAGTCCCAGACAGAATGAATGGAGCGGTGATAAGCATGTTCAGACAGGTATTCTGTGAACGTTCGGCTCCATTCATAGCTTGTTTTTTTTTATTGCTACATTGGGAAATATACTTCTGATGTGTACCTCCAATGTATACCACTGTATTCACGTACAACAATCATTCCTTTTTCACTTGGAGTTTTCTCAACACCTTGTAAGCCGGAGCACTTTTTATTAGTGTTTTTGCTCGTTTCCATCACACTTCGTTAACATTATTTCCTGCCAATATTTTTGTTAATCATTTTTCTAGCTTTTGTGCGGTGTAGTTTTATTACCTTTTTTTCTGTCTTATTTGTATCCTTTAATAAAACACTTGTGATTTTTAAAGGGGAGAACGCTTTAAAAAGCTTTTTTTTTTTGAACCAATAGTTTTTATTAAGATTTCCAAACAAATCACAAAAGTATTAAACACATCCACATACATGAGAATGATCATATAATCCACCAATCGATAAATTAGGTAGAGGGGGGGGGGGAGAGGGAATTTAGGAAAATAGAGTGGTAAGACAAGGGTCGAGGGAAAAGGGGGGAAAGGGAGGCAGGGGAAGGCTGAAAGAAAATGATTACACATGAACAGTATTATGCACAGAAGAGATCCAGGGATCCCACCAAGTGAGAACTCTATTTCTTTTAGGTAATGAGTGAGCCAGTATCAATTCATACTGGAAATGCATGTTAAGCCCAATCACCAGGTCTGTCAGGGAAGGAGCCACAGTTGATCTCCACCTTGCTGCGAGACATTGTCTTGCTGCAATGATAATATTAGTGGCAATAGGACGTATTGGCGTAGGAATATGTTCCAGACCTATGCCTAGTATCGCCAATTGGGGGGAAAAAGGGACGGGAAACCCAGCCAGTTCCACCAACAATCGTTCCACCACTTTCCAAAATTGCGAGATCACCGGACAACCCCACCACATGTGGAGCGTGTCTCCAAGAATCCGACAGCCTTTCCAACAATAGGGAGTGGTCCCAGGGGATCCCCGGGCGAAGCGTGCCAGACGCTCAGGAGTATGATACCATTGCATTTGGGTTTTTTTGGACTGTTCCAAATGCGTCACACAAGAAGAGTAGCGAGACGCATGTGATGCAGCCATTTGCCATTCCTCACATGAGACAGAGAAGGACAACAGTGCCTCCCACTTCAACATGTAAGGTAATTTAAGGTTCCCCTCAGAGCACAGCAAAGCTCTATACATGATAGAGACTCCATGCCTAGCAGACCTTCCAGCCTTCATGAAAGTCTGGAGTCCTGGGTCAATGACTGTGAGATCTGGAGTTGGCCACAACAGTGAGGTCAGGAAGTGTCGGATCTGCAGATACCGGTAAAAAGTAGTTTTCGGCAAGGGAAATAAAAGAGACAAGGCGGAGAACTGTTGGAGGCATCCAGATGAGTCCAACAGTTCCGATATATACCTGATCCCTTCTCTCCTCCACTCCAGAAGAGACAGATCTGGGACCAACTTCTCCACCGCAACTAGAGAAACGTATCGGTAGAGGAAGGAAAAATGAGATCTACCAATCTTTGCCCACACTCCCAACAAGGTGGTCATGACTCTAAGAGAGTCGGGGGGAGGCTGATACTTAAGTAAGTTCATCTCCAATAATAGACGGGTAGAGCCCCCTGGAGAAAAGTGGGATTCCATCTGCATCCATCTAGAAGAGGAAGCATCAGACCACCAGTTCCCGGCAGCCTGAAGGACTGCAGCCCTTGCATATGACGCAATACTAGGTAGCCCCATTCCTCCCCTAGAATAAGGGAGGAAGAGGACCCGTCTAGCGACTCGGGGGGGTCTACCATTCCACACAAAACGACCTAAGGTGGCTTGCAGTGCTCGTATTGAATTACCTGGGAAGTTCAGAGGTATGCACCGTAGCAGGTAAAGAATTTTCGGAAGAATGGACATTTTGATAATCTGAATCCTGGCAATCCAAGATAGCTGCAGTCCCGAGAGTCTCTCAGTTTCCCTTCTGATATCACCATGTAAGGTTTCCCAATTACGTTTAACAATTGCTGAAATTTTGGTGATATATATCCCCAAGTATTTAAATCCTTCCCTGGCCCAGGTGAACGGAAATAAACGTTGGAAAAACGCTTGGTCAGCAGCAGGAAGGTGTAGAGGGAGAATAGTAGATTTAGCAAAGTTCAGTTTGTAGTAGGAGGCAAGAGAGAATTCCTCCAAGACTGAAAGAATGGCAGGCAGAGAGGTGCGCAGGTCAGTGCAAAAGAAAATCACGTCGTCCGCGTATAGCCCTATTTTGTGTTCAAGGGAGCCAACTTTAACCCCTCGTATGTCCGTAGAGTCTCGGACAATGGAGGCAAGTGGCTCCATTATCAGGGCAAACACTAAAGGAGAAAGAGGACAGCCCTGACGAGTGCCATTGGTGATGTTAAAGCGCGGAGAGTGAAAACCTGAAACACTGACCGCCGCACAGGGATTAGAGTACAAGGCATTAATTGCATCTCGGATCGGTCCCCGTAGTCCAAACTTCAAGAGGACCTCGTCCAGGTATCCCCAGTGCACCCTATCAAAGGCCTTCTCAGCGTCCAGAGATAGGAGTGCACTGGGGAGTTTCCGACGTTCAAGCAGCTCCAGCACATTCAGGAGTCTGCGTGTACCATCAGAAGTCTGACGTTCAGGGACAAAGCCCACCTGATCCAGTTGAACCAAGGAGGGGAGGACAGCCGAGAGGCGGGCAGCAAGGAGTTTCGCATAAATCTTGAGATCACAGTTGAGTAGGGATATGGGCCTAAAGTCTCCAGGGGAGGTGAGTGGTTTCCCTCTTTAGGAATAGTGGATATAAGTGCCTCCAGTCCCTCCTTACGAATTGAGCCTCTCTGCTGCCAGAAGGTGAAAAGTTTCAAAAGGTAGGGAGTGAGGAGAGTAGCAAAGGAAGAATAATATGCGTAAGAGAAACCGTCTGGGCCAGGGGAGGTACGTTTCTTAATTGACCGTATGGTCATTGTTATTTCCCCTTCAGTGATCGGGGCATTCAAAAATCCCAATTGTTCTTGAGAGAGGCGAGGGAGAGAAGCTTTGGATAGGAAAGCCTGTATGGTCTCACTAGAGGGCTGAGGAATGTCTTTCGAGTCCTTTAAGTTATATAAGGATTGGTAAAATTTACCAAACTCTTCCGCAATTTTAATTGGGTTGCGTACAGTATCTCCTGATGGGGTCAGCAAGGTAGAGACTCTGGACTGGGCTTCCTCTTTTTAATTCTCCTAGCCAACAGGGCTCCTGCTCTATCCCCCATGGCGTAGAACCTGGATTTGGTTTTTCTTAGATGTTTTTCAGCATTTTCTAGTAGACATGCTCTCAGGTCTCGTCTCGCCTCTATTAGTTCTTGCATAACAGGGCTTACGGGGGAGGCCCTATGTCTTGTTTCCAAGAGTTTAATCTTAGAAAGTAGAGCAGCAACTGTAGCCTCACGTTCCTTTTTGGCTCTAGACGCTAGCTGGAGAAGAACGCCCCGTAGTACCGCCTTATGGGCGTACCAAAGGATTTCCGGATCAGTCCCAGTTACATCGTTAGACATAAAGTACTGTTCCAGCTGCTCGTGTACATGTTGAGCATGTGATGGAAGGGATAGGAGATACTCGTTCAGCCTCCAGCGAGCTGGTGGTCTGATCGAGGTAGGGTCGGTTACCTCCAAGGAAATCTGCGCATGATCCGACCAGGTTATAGAGGCAATATTGGCAGTGACACAATGTGGGAGGATGGCATCATCCACCAGAAAGTAATCGAGCCTACTCAAGGTTCCATGTCGGGGAGACATGAACGTATAGTCTCGTTCTGAGGGATGTAAGTACCGCCAGATGTCATGTAACTGCGACTGAGCGAAAATAAGGCCTAAATCGCCCCGATATGTCGAGGGATTCGAGCAATCAAGATGCTTCTCCATGGGAGCGTTAAAGTCTCCAGCAATTATCCTGCAGCCTTTGGCGTGTGATGCCAGAAGTTTGAGAAAACCTTTCAGAAAAGTGCGTTGTCCTGTGTTTGGACCGTACACGGAAGCTAACGTATACAGGACTCCGCCTAGTTGAGCAATAACCACAATATAGCGTCCCTTAGGGTCCGCAATTACTTCAACAGGAGAAAAATCAACATTTTTATGGACAAAAATCGCCACACCTGCCCGTTTGGAGTCTGCTGAGGCAAAAAATTGAGAGGGATAGTACTGGGAAGCCATCCTGTGACAGTCTCCACTCAGGAGATGGGTCTCCTGTATGAACAAAATGTCGCCACCCGTTTTCTTGAGTTGGCGCCAAACCACACTTCTTTTGCCAGCAGAATTCAAGCCATTGACATTAACAGAGGCTAACGACAGGGTCATGATGATTCAGAGTACTCAAAACAGCTAGAGGTGTACAGAGAATAAAAGCAAATCTGGTTCTGAAAAGAAGGTGCAGCTCACAGTATAGTCCCTTCCAACAATACAGCCAAGGGGAGGGAGGGAAGGAGGGTGAGGAGGGACCAAGGGTGATTTATCACAGAGCAAAATAAGTGCAGTAGTAAATAATAACACGTATCAGCGCAACGGCGCTGTCCCTAGACTATCAATAATAGTCAGAACAGAGTGCAAGGGAAAGCCAAGCACCCACCAGGGGCGGCTGAGACCCCAAAGCTCCAGGAGGAGGAGGTCAGAGCCAACGAAGTTGCAGGGATAGAGAAGAAGAGATGACAGAGAAGGTCAGAAAATCAGTGCAGTACTAGTCAGAGAATTCAGGGAGATCAAGGCAAGAGAAACTTCAGTTAGTCAGAGCAAGATAGAAGGGGAATCAAAAAGAGAGCGAGAAAAGTCAGAGATGCAGAGGGGAGGGGGGGGGGAAGAGGGACAGCAGGAGAGAAGGAGAAAGAGGAGAAAAGGATGATAGGGGGAAGGGGGGGTACAGCAACAGGGGATAAGGAGAAAACAATTAGAAGTGAGGATACAAGAGTGCAAGTATGGGTTGGGGGAAAACAGAGAAGCAGGTAGAAGAACCACAACAGGAAAGTAGAAGGTAGAAAAGGGAATAAAAGCAAGAAGAAGGTGCAGTGAAGATCAGCCATCAGCACTTATATGCAGTGAGCTAAAGAAACCTGTGCGTGCATCTGATGCATCAGTCCTTAGACCATTCTGGATTGTTGCTATCTCCAGGGTCAGGTCGCGGGGATACCACAGGGGATTGCTTCTCCGACATAGGGGCCGAGGGCCACATTCCCCATCGAGCAAGATGCTTCTCAGCCTGTGGAGGGATGAAGCACACAGTCACCTTGCCGTCACGGCGGATCAGGAGCTTAGTGGGAAATCCCCAGCGGTATGGGATGCCCTTGTTCCTTAAGATTTCAGTGTAGGGTCTGAATGCCCGTCGCAGGGCCAGCGTCCCGGGAGATAGGTCCGGAAATACCTCCAAAGTTGCAAAGGAGTCCAGCAGTTTCGGGCCCTGCCGCAGGGCTCGTAGAAAGTTCTCCTTCACCTCATAATAGTGCAGGCGGGCGAGCACATCTCTAGGGCGATCCTCCGGTACCGATGGGGGCTTCGGGACTCTATGTATGCGATCCACAGTAAGCAGCATCCTGGGGGTGTCAGGAAGGACTTGGAGAACAAAATCCTGTAGCATAGAACGCAGGTCCTGGGGTGCAATCTGCTCCGGTATGCCGCGGATCCTCACGTTATTACGGCGAGAGCGATCCTCCAGGTCAAGCGTCTTAGCCGATATCCTGTCTGTCCTGGCCTGGTGCCGCTCATGAGTGTCCATCAGCTCATTGTGGGCCTCAACTAGTTCAGCCATTTTTTCCTCCAGCTTGTCCACCCTGGCACTGAGCTGCGTGACCTCCCCTCTCACCTCAGCGACCATCGCGCGCATATCCTGTTGCAGGGTGACTCTGAACCCCGCCAGCAGCTCCTCCATTGCACCCTTGGTGAGTGGAGCCTCCCGTGGGTCGAGGGACAGTGCACTCAGTTCTCCTGTTTGTGCATTCCCGCGCTTAGCCGCGCGCTGTGCACGGGGTGAAGAAGGAGTCGCCATGTTGGATGAGGAGAGGGGCTTCCCGCCCGGGAGAAAGAAATCTGAAACCCGCCTCGGTAAGCGCGGTGCGGGGGGTTTCTGTTTGCCCATAAGATTCCCAGTGGTACCGGGAGTGTAGGGGAGAGTTTGAGGCTGCACAGGCTTCTTAGTTCTCTGGGTATAGCCGCGTTTGTGCTGTGGCTGATCAGAGCTCACCTACTATGCGACCGGAGCCATTGCTGCCAGGACACGCCCCTCTTTAAAAAGCTTTTTCAGGGTGACTTTTTAGCTTGTCCATTGATGTCTATTGTATAGTATGTAAGGACTTCTTGGAAAACGTCTGAAGAATGGGGATGTCTTATTTTAAATACTTGGCATCTTTGAAAGCCTGATGTTTTTAGAAGAGTGAAAAAATAATCAGAAGGCCATTTTTTCATTGTAACAAATAGGTGTATTCTTCCGATTGTTGTTTGAGCAATTTTCTGGAATTTTTACAACCAGTTTTGCAACAAAAACACACGCGCTGGATAAAGATGCAATGTGAACATATCCTTAGTCTATTTTCCCTCCAGGGGAAAACTGGTGAATAGAGGATCTGATCCTATATTTTCCCACTTGGTCGTTTGCATCCTGTGGAGTCAGTTGTGTTACTAAACGTCACCTCAATGTGCAGCTTATCAAGTCCTGATGCCTTCTTTAAAAGGAGTCCTCTTGACATCTCTAAAAAATAGGGACATGTAACATTGATTCCTGGCTAAGGATGAGCGTACTGTACTTTACAGTTCAATGTTCGCACCCATCAGACTTTAAGTATGCAAATCACTGGAGCAAGCCTCGGGTACTCGGGTACTCAGTGCTCAGCCCGGTATGAGCCACTTGCAGTGTTTGAATGGCTGCACTGGGGGATTAAAATCAGCGTTATCGGATGTAGTGTATAAATAAAAAAAAAAAAAAAAGAAGAAGAAAAAAAAAAACCCACCCTACCTCCCCCGGACGTGGCTCATTTATGGCTGACTGTATGTGGACAGGGAGCAGACAGCCCAATCCAGTGACTTACAAGAACTGAACTTATCTAAAGTCCAGTTGAACCTCCAGAACCCAAACTGCCATGGTCCACTCATCTTTAGTCCTGGCAGCTCCTAGAATCACCTACTGATGTGTTAATTTTGAAAAGAATCTTATCGATGCCCTAAGATTAATAGGGAGTAAAATAGGTCGTCTCATAAGAGGAATCACTGATGATGCATGAAATGTATTGTCCACCTGCAGGAGTGCAACTTTTTTAGGTTTTTTAAAATTGCAAGGTGCAGGTGCATGAAACAGCATGTACACGTCTATTTCCAGATACCACGAACCCCACAGGATACTATTGGTGCCAATAATTTAGATTAAGTTATATACATTATATACATTATATACAGAACACCCCTCTGACATCACCACAGGTCCTGTCAGTACACCTCTCACTTGGAACCGGAGACCAGACAGCGGGAGAAGGCACCGGACAGCGGGAAAAGGTGTCGGACAGGTGAAGTATTCATTCTTTTTTATTTTTCACACACTTGCTTTTGTTTAATTTAGATTTCACAGTGTATAGTAATACACTGTGAAATCTAATGGGCGGCCACAGCTGTCACAGAGGGGAGGAGGAAGCAGGATTCTTCCTCCCCTCTGGGAGAATACGCAGGAGCAGCTGCGTAAACAATTGACATATCAATTCTTTACGGAGCTGCGCTTTCTCCCGGAAAACGCAGTGCGTATTTTTGCGCAATGTCTGCACTGCAAAGTGAATTTCACATTCACTTTGCAGGCAGACAAAAGGCACATTGCGTATTTTGAAAAGCGCGCGTAAAAAAGCGCAGCAAAATACGCAATGTGTGAATGCAGCCTTACCACTTAATTCAATTTTTTCAGGAGATATTCCACATTATGTACTTACACTTCATGGGTGCCAATGACAATGATTAGGACTGTAGGTGCGAAAATATCCCAGTGCTGTTATATGTACTATAACAAATATGAGAATCTACAGGCTATCAAACAATCTTCCAGGGACAGGAAAATAACCCGGGTGTGCGCTCTGTCCATGAGGATGTTCCTTCAAGTGGTACAATAATGGCAGATTATCACCATTGCCCAATAGGTTAGAGAGTTACATAGTATTGCATATAGGTTCTTTATAATATGTTGTCTAAAATGTGATCAGCAATTACAGAACGATTAAAGAGCATTTTAATAACACATACTGCATTGCTGAAGCAGGAAAATTCATAAGGTTCTGGATTAATGAAACAGTTGAGTAGTATATGATTATAGAATAGTCAATTTGTCAATATAAAAGGAAGTGTTCCTTATAACAAGTGGCTCATTATTGGAGAAGTTGATCACAGTTGTACACATTCATGACATAGCTCCATTCAGCCAATAGAGTAGCTGAATTAAGGCGGGATATCGTAAAATATTTTGTATGGTGGTTCTTCTGGTCATTATAAAATCTGGGGTTTTATTACACCTTATCAGCCGATATTGCTGTGACATAAGGGCGGATTCTGCCATAGTGCTGATCAAGAAGTGGAAACTACTATCATATGGTGGGATCTTCATACAGATACTCAAAGTATTTTGGAATAACAGAGCTGGTCATTATACAGTGGTGTATTATAATAGTACAGCTGGTCATTATACAGGATGTATTATAATAGTACAGCTGGTCATTATACAGTGATGTATTATAATAGTACAGCTGGTCATTATACAGTGATGTATTATAATAGTACAGCTGGTCATTATACAGGGTGTATTACAATAGAGCTGGTCATTATACAGTGATGTATTATAATAGTAAGCTGGTCATTATACAGCGTGTATTATAATAGTGCAGCTGGTCATTATATAGGGTGTATTATAATAGTACAGCTGGTCATTATACAGCGGGTGTATTAAATAGAGCTGGTCATTATACAGTGATGTATTATAATAGTACAGCTGGTCATTATACAGGTGTATTATAATAGTGAGCTGGTCATTATAAGCAGGTGTATTATAATAGTACAGCTGGTCATTATACAGCGGGTGTATTACAATAGAAGCTGGTCATTATACAGTGATGTATTATAATAGTACAGCTGGTCATTATACAGCGGTGTATTATAATAGTGCAGCTGGTCATTATATAGCAGGTGTATTATAATAGTACAGCTGGTCATTATACAGGGTGTATTATAATAGTAGCTGGTCATTATACAGGGGTGTATTATAATATAAGCTGGTCATTATACAGTGATGTATTATAATAGTAAGCTGGTCATTATACAGCGGTGTATTATAATAGAGCTGGTCATTATACAGTGATGTATTATAATAGTAGAGCTGGTCATTATACAGTGGGTGTATTATAATAGTACAGCTGGTCATTATACAGCGATGTATTATAATAGTACAGCTGGTCATTATACAGTGATGTATTATAATAGTACAGCTGGTCATTATACAGTGATGTATTATAATAGTACAGCTGGTCATTATACAGCGGGTGTATTACAATAGAGCTGGTCATTATACAGTGAGTGTATTATAATAGTACAGCTGGTCATTATACAGCGGTGTATTATAATAGTGCAGCTGGTCATTATATAGCAGGTGTATTATAATAGTACAGCTGGTCATTATACAGTGATGTATTATAATAGTACAGCTGGTCATTATACAGCGGGTGTATTATAATAGAGCTGGTCATTATACAGCGATGTATTATAATAGTAGAGCTGGTCATTATACAGCGTGTATTATAATAGTACAGCTGGTCATTATACAGGGTGTATTATAATAGGAGAGCTGGTCATTATACAGTGATGTATTATAATAGTACAGCTGGTCATTATACAGCGGTGTATTATAATAGTGCAGATGGTCATTATATAGCAGGTGTATTATAATAGAGCTGGTCATTATACAGCGATGTATTATAATAGTACAGCTGGTCATTATACAGCGGTGTATTATAATAGTACAGCTGGTCATTATACAGCGGGTGTATTATAATAGTACAGCTGGTCATTATACAGTGATGTATTATAATAGTACAGCTGGTCATTATACAGCGGTGTATTATAATAGTAAGCTGGTCATTATACAGTGATGTATTATAATAGTACAGCTGGTCATTATACAGTGATGATGTATTATAATAGTAGAGCTGGTCATTATACAGCGGTGTATTATAATAGGAGAACTGGTCATTATTACAGCGGTGTATTATAATAGTACAGCTGGTCATTATACAGTGGGTGTATTATAATAGTAAGCTGGTCATTATACAGCGGGTGTATTATAATAGGAGAACTGGTCATTATACAGCGGTGTATTATAATAGTAGAGCTGGTCATTATACAGCGGTGTATTATAATAGGAGAACTGGTCATTATACAGCGGTGTATTATAATAGAGAACTGGTCATTATACAGTGATGTATTATAATAGTAGAGCTGGTCATTATACAGCGGGTGTATTATAATAGGAGAACTGGTCATGATACAGCGGTGTATTATAATAGTAGAGCTGGTCATTATACAGCGGTGTATTATAATAGGAGAACTGGTCATTATACAGCGGGTGTATTATAATAGGAGAACTGGTCATTATACAGTGATGTATTATAATAGTAGAGCTGGTAATTATACAGCGGTGTATTATAATAGGAGAACTGGTCATTATACAGCGTGTATTATAATAGGAGAACTGGTCATTATACAGGGGTGTATTATAATAGTAGAGCTGGTCATTATACAGCGGTGTATTATAATAGAGAGAACTGGTCATTATACAGCGGTGTATTATAATAGGAGAACTGGTCATTATACAGCGGTGTATTATAATAGGAGAACTGGTCATTATACAGGGGTGTATTATAATAGTAGAGCTGGTCATTATACAGCGGTGTATTATAATAGGAGAACTGGTCATTATACAGCGGTGTATTATAATAGTACAGCTGGTCAATATACAGAGGTGTATTATAATAGTAAGCTGGTCATTATACAGGGGTGTATTATAATAGTAGAGCTGGTCATTATACAGCGGTGTATTATAATAGAACTGGTCATTATACAGTGATGTGTTTTAAAAATAGAGGTGGTCATTACATAGTGATGTCTAAGGCCCCTTTCACATCAGCGTTTTTTTCAAATCACGCAGATGCGGTGAAAAAAAACATCTGCTGCGATTACCGCATACCGGCTGCACGGTTGTGGCGCGGTTGCGGCAAGCCCCATACAATGTATAGGCTGGCTTGTGGCAGGTGCGGCAAGTGCGGTTTTGCCACTTGCGGCAGGTGCGGCCGCGAAAAACCGCACTTGACGCACCTGACGCAAGCCCGCGTATACATTGTATGGGGCTGGCCGCAACCGCGCCACAAGTGCAGCCGGTATGCGGTAATCGCGGCAGATGCGTTTTTTTCACCGCATCTGCCGCGATTTGAAAAAAACGCTGATGTGAAAGGGGCCTTATACCTGCTGGACGCTGGTGAATGTAGTATAGTATAATGGATCTGCTCACTATATAGTGATCTGTAGTAATGGATCTGGTCATTTTACAGTGATGTGTTATAATGGATCTGTTGATTATATAATGATGTAATTGGTCTGGTCATTATACAGTGGTGCGTTATACCTGCTGTGACTGTATCAAAGTATAATGGATCTGCTCACTATATAGTGATGTGTTATAATGGATCTGGTCATTATATAGTGATCTGTAGAAATGGATCTGGTCATTATATAGTGATCTGTAGTAGTGATCTGGTCATTATATAGTGATCTGTAGTAATGGATCTGGTCATTATATAGTGATGTGTTGTAATGGATCTGGTCATTATATAGTGATGTGTTGTAATGGATCTGGTCATTATATAGTGATCTGTAGTAATGGATCTGGTCATTATATAGTATCTGTAGTAATGGATCTGGTCATTATGTAGTGATCTGTAGCAATGGATCTGGTCATTATATAGTGATCTGTAGTAATGGATCTGGTCATTATATAGTGATCTGTAGTAATGGATCTGGTCATTATATAGTGATCTGCAGTAATGGATCTGGTCAGTATATAATGATGTGTTTAATGGATCTTGTTAAGCATATAGTGGTGTGTTATACCTGCTGGTGACTGTAGTACAATGGATCTGGTCAGTATATAATGATGTGTTATAATGGATCTGGTCAGTATACAGTGGTGTGTTATAATGGATCTGGTCAGTATACAGTGGTGTGTTATACCTGCTGGTGACTGTAGTACAATGGATCTGGTCATTATATAGTGATGTGTTGTAATGGATTGGTCAGTATATAATGATGTTTATAATGGATCTTGTTAAGCATATAGTGGTGTGTTATACCTGCTGGTGACTGTAGTACAATGGATCTGGTCATTCTAACGGTTTCAGCTTAGTGGTAAAGTTGTGATCCCCCGTGCTGCCGGGTGTCACCTGTACACCGGTAATAAGAGGAGGGAGGCAGACAGTCACTCACCCCATGGTGCTGAGCCGGGCAGCTGCCTGTCAGTATCGGGCGGACGGTGTGTGGTCTCCCGGGGATCAGCTGCTGTAAGTCCTCATGTGTCTCCACCGGGGGCTGCCAGCAGTGATGATCGCGGCAGAGCTCCGGCTGTCTGTGCCCGGGGAGCTAGAGGCTGCCGCCCGCTGCCATGCCGCTCCTTCAGCGCTGATCTATCGGGGACTCGCCGGCACTGAGCGATCCGCTCCCGGAGGAAGAGTGTAGGAAGTGATCGCGGATCCCACCTGCCTTCAGCAGCAGCGGCAGCCTCCCACATGGAGGAGGGACTGCCTATGCCTGCCCACGCCTGCCAGTGTCAGCCTCACTCCCAGTAGGTGCAACTCCGGAGGGAGCAACACTGATCCTCCGGTCCCTAGAGCCGCGGGGTCACTGCTATACCTGATATACAACTATCATCAGCCACAGAGAAAGGTCATTATTATACCACACATCATACACTGCCTCACCTGTCTCCACACACATCATACACTGCCTCACCTGTCCCCCCACACATCATACACTGCCTCACCTGTCTCCACACATCATACACTGCCTCACCTGTCTCACACACATCTACACTGCCTCACCTGTCTCACACATCATACACTGCCTCACCTGTCTCCACACACATCATACACTGCCTCACCTGTCTCCACATCATACACTGCCTCACCTGTCTCCACACACATCATACACTGCCTCACCTGTCTCCACACATCATACACTGCCTCACCTGTCTCCACACACATCATACACTGCCTCACCTGTCTCCACACACATCATACACTGCCTCACCTGTCTCCACACACATCATACACTGCCTCACCTGTCTCCACACATCATACACTGCCTCACCTGTCTCCACACACATCATACACTGCCTCACCTGTCTCCACACACATCATACACTGCCTCACCTGTCTCCACACACATCATACACTGCCTCACCTGTCCCCCCACACATCATACACTGCCTCACCTGTCTCCACACATCATACACTGCCTCACCTGTCCCCCCACACATCATACACTGCCTCACCTGTCTCCACACATCATACACTGCCTCACCTGTCCCCCCACACATCATACACTGCCTCACCTGTCTCCACACATCATACACTGCCTCACCTGTCCCCCCACACATCATACACTGCCTCACCTGTCTCCAACATATACACTGCCTCACTGTCTCCACACATCATACACTGCCTCACCTGTCTCCACACATCATACACTACTCACCTGTCTCCACACATCATACACTACCTCACCTGTCTCCACACATCATACACTGCCTCACCTGTCTCCACACATCATACACTGCCTCACCTGTCTCCACACACATCATACACTGCCTCACCTGTCTCCACACATCATACACTGCCTCACCTGTCTCCACACATCATACACTACGCTCACCTGTCTCCACACATCATACACTGCCTCACCTGTCTCCACACATCATACACTGCCTCACCTGTCTCCACACATCATACACTGCCTCACCTGTCTCCACACATCATACACTGCCTCACCTGTCTCCACACATCATACACTGCCTCACCTGTCCCCCACACATCATACACTGCCTCACCTGTCTCCACACATATACACTGCCTCACCTGTCTCCACACATCATACACTGCCTCACCTGTTCTCCACACATCATACACTACCTCACCTGTCTCCACACATCATACACTGCCTCACCTGTCTCCACACATCATACACTGCCTCACCTGTCTCCACACATCATACACTGCCTCACCTGTCTCCACACATCATACACTGCCTCACCTGTCTCCACACATCATACACTGCCTCACCTGTCTCCACACATCATACACTGCCTCACCTGTCTCCACACATCATACACTGCCTCACCTGTCTCCACACATCATACACTACCTCACCTGTCTCCACACATCATACACTGCCTCACCTGTCTCCACACATCATACACTGCCTCACCTGTCTCCACACATCATACACTGCCTCACCTGTCTCCACACATCATACACTGCCTCACCTGTCTCCACACATCATACACTGCCTCACCTGTCTCCCACACATCATTACACTGCCTCACCTGTCCCCACACATCATACACTGCCTCACCTGTCTCCACACATCATACACTTACCTCAACCTGTCTCCACACATCATACACTGCCTCACACACGTCTACAGCACCACACATCATACACTGCCTCACCTGTCCCCACACATCATACACTGCCTCACCTGTCCCACACATCATACACTGCCTCACCTGTCCCACACACATCATACACTGCCTCACCTGTCTCCACCATCAACACCATTCACTGCCCCCACACATCTCTGTCACCTGTCTCCACAACATCATACACTGCCTCACCTGTCTCCACACACATCATACACTGCCTCACCTGTCCCCCCACAATCATACACTGCCTCACCTGTCTCCACACATATACACTGCCTCACCTGTCTCCACACACATCATACACTGCCTCACCTGTCCCCCACATATCATACACTGCACTCACCTGTCTCCACACATATACACTGCCTCACCTGTCTCCACACACATCATACACTGCCTCACCTGTCCCCCACACATCATACACTACCTCACCTGTCTCCACACACATAATCACTGTCCTCACCTGCTCACTCACACATCATACACTGCCTCACCTGTCCCACACATCATACACTGCCTCACCTGTCTCCACACATCATACACTGCCTCACCTGTCCCCCACACATCATACACTACCTCACCTGTCTCCACACATAATACACTGCCTCACCTGTCTCCCACACATCATACACTGCCTCACCTGTCCCCCAGACATCATACACTGCCTCACCTGTCTCCACACATCATACACTGCCTTCACCTGTCCCCCACACACATACACTCCTCACTGTCTCACACATCATACACTGCCTCACCTGTCCCACACATCATACACTGCCTCACCTGTCCCAACTCAACACATCAATTACACTGCCTCACCTGTCCCACACACATCATACACTGCCTCACCTGTCCCCCACACATCATACACTGCCTCACCTGTCTCCCACAATACATCTCATTCACACATATACCTCTCACCTGTCCCCCAACATCATACACTGCATCACCTGTCTCCCACACATCATACACTGCCTCACCTGTCCCCACACATCATACACTGCCTCACCTGTCCCCACATCATACACTACCTCACCTGTCCACACATCATCACTGCTCACCTGTCTCCACACATCATTCATTGCCCACGACCCACCAACACATCATACACTGCCTCACCTGTCCCCCACACATCATACACTGCCTAACCTGTCCCCCACACATCATACACTGCCTCACCTGTCTCCACACATCATACACTGCTTCACCTGTCCCCCACACATCATACACTACCTCACCTGTCCCCCACACATCATACACTGCCTCACCTGTCTCCACACATCATACACTGCTTCACCTGTCTCCACACACATCATACACATTCTCTCACGTCCCCCCACACATCATACACTGCTTCACCTGTCTCCACACACATCCTACACTGCTTCACCTGTCTCCACACACATCATACACTGCCTAACCTGTCTTCACACATCATACATATCCTCACCTTTTTCTCCATACATCATTTTCTGCTTCACCTGTCTCCCCACACATAATTTTCTGCTTCACCTGTCTCCCCACACATCATATACTGCTTCACCTATCTCCACACATCATACACTGCTTTACCTGTCTCCACACATCATACACTGCTTCATCTGTCTCCACACATCATACACTGCTTGACCTGTCTCCACACACATTATACACGGCTCACCTGTCTTCACACACATCATACACTGCCTCACCTGTCTCCACACGCATAATACACTGCCGCACCTTTCCCCCACACATCATACACTGCCTCATGTGTCCCCCACACATCATACACTACCTCACCTGTCCCCCCACACATCATACACATCCTCACCTGTCCCCCCACACATCATACACTGTCTCACCTATCCCCCCACACATCATACACATCCTCGCCTGTCCCCCACACATCATACACAATCTCGCCTGTCTCCCCACATCATACACTGCCTTTTACGTATGGGCTGCCTATGCTCATGGGTTCTGCTGTTGCTATTGTTGAATTGAGCCTTTTTTTCCCCTATTCAGTGTGCGGTTCGGCAGGTGAGATTGCTGCAGGTGTGTGTGATGGCTATGACTCATGCTTAGGTGAGCTGAGGGGCATGACTGGGCTGGTTGCTCCCCACCCCTTGGCCATAAATGGGTCAGCTCACATCCACCTGATGTCGCTGATTCAATTCACTTCTGGACTGTGATCTGTTGTGAGCAGACGCTGATCCAAAGCTGCTGCTTTATCTCCCAATTGGAAGTTGCTGGGTTCCGTGGTCTGTGAGTGGAGGTAGGGTCTTATGTCTAGGGCTTCTCAGAAGCTTTATGGATTTAGGCTGGTGGCATGGACCTTCTCACCTTTAGAGGTACCTCCGAGATCAGGGCGAGTCAGGGACCCCAGTATCCGGGCCAGAGTAGGCTCCCCTGAACCCCTACGTCCAGCTCCTTGTTATCCTGGCCTCCCAAGCGTGACATAATCAGCTACATCAGGTGGATGTGAGCTGACCCATTTATGGCCGAAGGCTGGGGAGCAACTAGTCCAGGCACGGCCCTCAGCTCACCTAAGCATGAGTCATAGACAACACACACACCTGCAGCAATCTCACCTATAGAGCATCATACTAAATAGGGAAAAAAAAACTCAATTCAACAACAGCAACATCAGAACCCATGAGCATAGGCAGCCCATACGTAACACTGCCTCACCTGTCTCCACACATCATACACTGCCTCATCTGTCCTTCCACACTTCATACACATCCTAACCTGTCCCCCCACACATCACACACATGCTCACCTGTCCCCCCACACATCATACACATTCTCACCTGTCCCCCACACATCATGCACTGTATCACCTGTCCCCCAGAACATCATACTTATCATTACCTGTCCACTCCACACATCATACATATCCTCTGTTTCCTTCACATATCATACACCTCCTCACCTGTCTCCTTACACATCATACACATCCTCACATGTCCCCCCACATATCAAAAACATCTTTACCTATCTCTTCCACATACCATACAGATCTTCACCTGTACCTCCACACAAAAATACAGATACTCATCTGCGCCCCCCATATACGCACACAATACACATCATTGCCTTTCCCACCACACACATCCTCAAATTCAAAAATTACTGTAGAAGGAAGAGGAACAACACTCTGTTTTAGACATAAAGGAGGGTCTCATACACATTCTATTAAAATTATTAGGTAGAGCGGACTCATTAAGCCTATGCACATTACTGCAAGGTGATCAGGATGGGGACATTACTACAGGAAGGGTACCAGGATGGGGAAGTACTGCAAAGGGACAAGGATGGGGACATTACTGCAAGGGGATCAGGATGGGGACATTATTGCAAGGAGATCAGGATGGGGTATTACTGCAAGGGGATCAGGATGGGACATCACTGCAAGGGGATCAGGATGGGACATCACTGCAAGGGGATCAGGATGGGGCATTACTGCAAGAGGATCAGGATGGGACATCACTGCAAGGGATCAGGATGGGACATCACTGCAAGGGGATCAGATGGGACATCACTGCAAGGGATCAGGATGGGGCATTACTGCTAGGGGATCAGGATAGGGACACTACTGCAAGGGGGTCAGGATAGGGACATTAATGCAAGGGGATCAGGATAGGGACATTACTGCAAGGGGATCAGGATAGGGACATTAATGTAAGGGGATCAGGATAGGGACATTACTGCAAGGGCATCAGGATAGGGACATTAATGTAAGGGGATCAGGATGGGGACATTACTGAAAGGGGATCAGGATGAAGGTATTACTGCAAGGGTATCAGGATAAGGACATTACTGCAAGGGGATCAGGATGGGGCATTACTGCAAGCGGATCAGGATGGGGATATTACTGCAAAGGAATCAAAATGGGGACATTACTGCAAGGGGATCACGATGGGGACATTACTGCAAGGGCATCAGGATGAGACATTACTGCAACGGATAAGGATGGGCATTACTGCAAGGGGATCAGGATGGGGCATTACTGCATGGGGATCAGGATGGGGCGTTACTGCCAGGCGATCAGGATGGGGAAAATACTGCTAGGGGATCAAAATGGGGCATTACTTCAAGGGGATCAGGGTGGGGCATTACTACAAGGGGACAATGATGGGGGACATGACTCAAAGAACAGGACCAGGATGGGGACATTACAAGTATCAGAGCAGGATGGGGACAATTACCAGAAGAGGGTCAGGATGGACCACATAACTGCAAGGAAAGGGTTAGGATGGGGACATAACTGCAAAGAGAGGATTAGGATGGGGACATAACTGCAAGGAGAGGATCAGGATGGGGACATAACTGCAAGGAGAGGGTCAGGATGGAGCACATAACTATAAGGAGATGGCCTGGATGGGGATATAACTGCAAGGAGAGGGTCAGGATTGAGTACCTAACTCCAAGGAGAGGGTTAGGGTGGAGACATAACTACAAGGAGAGGGTCAGGATGGAGAACATAACTACAAAGAGATAGTCAGGATGGAGCACATAATTGCAAGTAGAGGGTCAGGATGGGGACATAACTGCAAGGAGAGGGTCAGCATGGAGCACAAACAGTAACTAGAAGAAGAGGGTCAGGATGGAGCACATTTTTTGAAGGAGAGAGTCAGTATGGAGCACATTACTAGATGGAGAGGGTCAGGATGGAGCACATTACTAGGAGAGGGTCAGGATCGGGACATTACTGCAAGATAGGGACCAGGATTTCAGTGTGGAATCTGCTTACATTCCATGCTAAAATCTATCTCCTAGCTACCTAATATTTTATTTTCCATGCAGATCAATCTACCTGCTGTGTCTGGAAAGGGCAGTGGGAGAGGTTCAGCTTCAATGTGCAGTAAGCACATATGAGCTGGATTCTCCCCCTGCTGAAGAGAAGACTGCAAAAGTAAGTTTAAAATCAATTAATTGTTAAAATAATAGAACTGATCATCAGAGCGTCAGGATTGCAAGTGCTGTACAGGTAAGGCTGGCTTCACACTGCGGTCAGGTCAGATCAGGTCAGGTTTTGTGTTTCAAAGAGGAACTTGCAGAGAAAAAGTATAATTGACACCTGTTCTAGCTTTTGGAGTCTCTCCTGGTTTTTGGCACACAAAACTTGACCTGACCGCAGTGTGAAGCCAGTCTAAGGGCCCTTCACACTGCGGCGTGATCTGGTCCGGGTCTGTCTGGGAGGACTCTGACAGCCGCGGACCGGATCAGCACACAGGACTGGGGCTATTATGCCCTCCGGTCCTGTGTGCAGCGCACGCAGTTCCGGCTGCTGATAAGTCAGGACCGCGGGCGCTGCGGTCCTGACCTGTCAGCGGCTGCAGCTGCGTGCGCTGCACACCGGACCGGAGGGCATAATAGCCCCCCAGTCCTGTGTGCTGATCCGGTCCGCGGCTGTCAGGGTCCTCCCGGACAGACCCGGACCGGATCATGCCGCAGTGTGAAGCGGCCCTTAGAGAGTTGGCAGCTGCTGGCTCTCTGTGCAGCGCTTATGATGGCTGCTGCTGTAACTTAGGTTAAATTGGCTTATTGGCACTTTGCGACTAATAATTAGATTTTGGGTTGCAGTTTGGTCACTCTTTCTCTGAGAGGTTCACCATCACTGGCCTGTACTATAACTATAAAGGTAAGGAAGTGGAGAACCTAACTAGTAAACAAGGAAGGCTAAGGAGCAAAAAGTAAGGGACATAAGAACCAGTGGCACAACAAACCAGATCCAAAGATTAACCACACATACATACACCAAAGATCTACCAACCGCACCACTGAAGCACAACTGAATAATCAGCGGTGAACAAGAGGATACGGTGGGTTTATATAATCCCTCTCATGGATCACCTGTCACCGCTGAGGTAACACCCAATCTCCACCCGCTTGTCTGAGAGACAGCGGTAATGTCAGAGACAAAAGAAACTCCCATCACATACATGAGCTAGGAGACAGAACGTCCCATGTCTCCTGGCAACAGTTGATGCTGGAGAACCAGGAGACTCGGTACATCTGAATAGTGTCAGCACTAGAAGTGATGGCATCCTATTTCCCAAGCACACCAAGACTTTAGGCAGGTCCCCACTAAAGGAGTACATTCACAAGGCAGGGCCCCATGCTGGAACCCTCCCAGTGTGACCGCATCCGTCTTCCTGGCTGCCTGACATCGGCCCACCTAGATGGGTACTGTGATGACGTTCCTCAGCATGCTGGTGGTGGTAGTTTTGGTAGTAGTCAGGCCCCTGAGGATCTTGGTTTGACACAGACTGCAAATTATGGTTCTTTTATCATCCATACTTTCTTTAAAAAAGCGCCTGACTAGGGAACACCTAACCCTGATGGGAGTGGCCATGCTGTCACGATCACTACCATCAGCATGGTTGACAGCAGCGGCGTTCTTCCCCTGCATGGAGAGGATTGGAGACTGAAGAGGAGCGCTGTTACACAGCCAGAGACCTGATCAACGTGTATCCCTGGCTGTATCTCCTCTTAACTACGGCAGTCAGTATCGATCGCAGCAATTATAGTACAGGGAGAAGGATCATGCGCCTCCTACTTCTCTCCCCATGCTGATTGATGCCTCTGTAATGTAATTGTGAATGCCCGATCATCATCATGGTTACCCAACGTTGCCATGGCAACCCACCGCGACATCCAGTCACCTGACCCAAGCCTCAGAGATCATGTGATCTCTGGGACTTGTGTCTGCAGCCCTGACAATGAGTGTGTGGAGTCTGGAAGCCATGGACATCACCAAACACTGGTTTCCTTTCCTAGCTTTTATGTCAGCTGACTTCAGTAGTTGCTTGGTTGTCGGTCTTTTTGCCTTAAGTTTTGTCTTAAGCGTGTGAAATGCAACTTGATGGGGTTGAGATCTAGGAGTTAACTCAGCCATTGAAGAAACTTCTACTTTTCTTCCTTAAAAAAAAAACAGGATTGCTTTGGTAGAATATTTTTGTCATTGTCCATCCATACTGTGAAGTGTTGTCCAATCATCCTTGCTATATTTGGTTGAATCTGAGCACAGCATCGCCATTTACACTTCAGAATTAATATTGCTACTTCAGTCAGATCATCAATAAACATTAGTGACCCAGTGCCATTGGAAGCCATGTATACCCAGCCATCACACTGCGTTCACTATGTGTTACAGAGGTCGTGCTGTGCTTTGGATCATGAGCCGTTCCATGCCTTCTACATACTTTCTATTTCCCATGATTCTGGTATTCTTGGCTTCATCAGGCCATATAAAGTTTTTCCAGAACTGAGTTGGCTCCTTTAGTTTTTTTTTGAAAATTCTAATCTGGTCTTTCTATTTTTAAGGCTGATTAATGTTTTGCATATTGTGGTGAACCCTCTGTATTTGCACTCATAAAGTCTTCTCTATATGGTAGACTCAGATACTGAAACACCTACTTCCTGGGGAGTGTTCTTCACTTGGGTGGATGTTATGAAGGGGTTTTCTTCACTATGGAAAGGATTCTGTGATCATCCACCACTAATGTCTTCCATGGATGTTCAGGCCGTTTTGAGTTCTCAAGTTCACCAGTGCACTCTTTTTTTTTTACCGAATTACATAGTAAATTGTTTGTTTGCCCACTCCTAACATTTCTGCTATCTCTCTGATGGATTTCTTCTTTTTTTTTAGCCTAATCATGGTCTATTTCTCTTCCAATGAGAGCTCCTTTGACCGCATATTGTGTGCTCACAGCAACAGCTTCAAAATGGAAATGCCACACCTGTTATCAGCTCCAGACCTTTTACCTGCTTACTTGATGATAAATTAATGAGGGAATAGCACATTCTGACTATTTAAGAGATTTTGAGATAATTGTCCAATTACTTTGGTCACTTGAAAAAGCGTCAGTTACATATTAAAGAGCTGTAATTCCTAAACCCTTACTCTAATTAGGATGTGAATACTCTTAAATTAAAGCGGACAGTCTGCACTTTAAGCTCATATTAAATAACTGCATTTATAATATGTTTTGATAAACAGTTAAAATACCAAAACTTGTTTTACTGTCCAAATATTTCTGGACCCAACTGTATATGCTACTATTTGTGATTATGTATCAAGACGACCTGGTATTTAGTAACTAAATATTCAGGCTATAGAATTAAATGTACTTTCCTTTGTAGAGCCTGGGGACACTGGTCATGACTGCAGACATGGATAGTGCTTTCTAAAGGAAAAAAAACTGCATGTATTGCACTTGTTCACAGCACGTCAAGATACAGCGCCTAGAGGAAAATCTTACTGAAATGGACAGCGGCAGACTCATTTTAGTAATTTGCTATTAAACATGAACCTTCACAGAAGTAAAATGCTGACATGGTAAATTCTATAATATGCAAGTGTTAAAAATAGTCCAATAAATACCGCTGCACATCACTCACAATTAGATTCTTGGTGGAATTGCTAATAATGTATAGTATACAGAGTAACCTAAGATCCAGCATTGCAGCACTGCCTGCTTTCCAATTTTATACAGATCCTAGGGTTAGAGGTTTTGAGGTTAACGTGGTGTTTAAGACATGCCTGTCATTGATGTAATGTGCTGAGACAGGCCACCATGGTTCTTAAGTCTGCTCCTGGAAATCAGATGCCTTGGCTTCTGTTACCCTAAGAAGAGTCAGATGTCTGGGTGTAATGTACACTTCTGATCATGAGGAGACTATTGTAATGAGTTAAGCATAATCCTGCGCTGATACATGTTATTTGTTTCATTTACATAAACATTTTTTATTTTTAAAAAAATGGACAGAAAATATGGTGAGGATATTGCATGCCATAGGACTTAAATTCATATACTCGCTGATATTGGAACACCCTAGTTAAGGGGAACCTAACAGCTGATACATGCTGGCCAAACGGCGGGCAGTTTGAATCAGGCACTGGCTGTACTATGTAAGCCAGGTATATGGAACTGTGAAAAATATATGCTTTAATAGTCGCCGGAGACCGCGCCTCACTGTGTCACGAGTCAGGGGAAACAAAAAAAAAGTGGCGCTCTGGAATACTTAAATATATAATTGAATATAGACCTATATTACTGCTAAGGAGAAATTAAAAAATGAGACACTTAAGTTTAGAATATGGCAATATTAATAACCGCCCATTAGCCACGTCGAAATCTGCGATGCCGATACAATTGAAAGTGTGATGATGGGTAGGAGGAGGGGGCCCACGGTGGGCCCCAGTGCCTGCACTAGCAAGGTGCCTCATTGACTCAAACACCCCATAGTGGCCGTGTGGTCTGCCACCATTAGTGGTATGCCACTAGTCAGAGACAAGAGACTTGTGAGAGAGAAGCTGCTGGGGCCGACCTGTCCGATTAGTCTACAGCGCGGTCTCATACATGGTGGCTGTTAAAGTATATTTTGCTCCGAAATGCCACAGCCTTTAATTTCACTCATACAGTGTACAGTCCCGGCAAAGTAGATAAGAATCTCATTTGCACTTTGCTGAAAATGTCTACTCAGAAACAGACCTATTGTGCAAATTTCAAAATCTGTAGAAAGTCAAAGCTTCGGAGGAATCTCATTCAGATGTCACCTTTTCCAATGGAAAAGATGGAATCTGTGACACATTTGCAACAAAATACGCATCACAATCTGCATGTAAGAAAATTTGAATTTTGCTGAAGATAAATTGCAACAGGGTTGATATACTATTGGTACAATCTGTGCATTGACACAGGGGCCCAATGGGTAAAGGGGCCCACTTCCAACTTTAACCCCTTCACGACCTTGAACATATCTATACCTCCTAGGTTGCAAGTATTTAACGACCTAGGATATATAAATACGTGATCATGGGCGATCGCGCGGGGACAGACGTCAGGGACTTTGCTTTCCGGAAAGTCGAGCCATAGTTCTCACTGCTGTTTAAACTCCTAAATTCTGCAATCAATATCAATCCTGCACTTAGGGGATTTGGAGAGGGATCGCGCTCCCCCTCAATGTAATAGCAAGGGCCCGATCGTCACCGTGGTGACCCGAGGTAGTCATCATTGACTTCCATGTCACCAGACTATGGCAAGCCTGAGGGATCATGCCGGTAGCATGATTCTGAAGCTTCTGACAGTGCGCTCCGACAGATGCACTGTAATGCAATAATCGAGCATTACAATACAGCAATGCAGCTGCGATCAAAGCAGCAAAAGGTAATGTTCCATATAGAGATTAAGTAAAGAAGTAAAGAAAAAAATAAAAGAAAATGTAAAAACATTTTAAGAAAAGCAGAAAATGAAAAACAAAAAAGTTTAAAAAAAAATTCCAATAAATATAGTTACATTTATGTAAAAAAAAAACAAAAAAAAAAACCTACACATATTTGGAATCACCCCGTCCATAACAATCCACTTTATAAAACTGTCACACTAATTAACCCCTTCAATGAACATCGTAAAAAGCCGACATACAGCTCCATCAGAAAAAAAATAAAAAATCTATACCTTTCACAAAAAAGGAATGCAAAAAGTTTTTTGTTTATATAAAATCGTTCTTGTGGTGTAAAAGCAGCAAAACATTTTTTGGTTTTTAAGAACTATATAAATGTGGTACCGCTGCAATCGTACTGACCCCCAAAATAACACTGTTTTATCACTTTTATTACATGGTTCATGGCTTAAAAAATCTGCCGCCTAACGGCTGACTTGTGTCACTGATCCGGCAAGCCCCATGGATTCTCTATGAAGCTTGGGGTCGGGTATGGCAAGTGCGATTTGCCGGATCCGGGAGATCCACAACTTGCGGTTTACCGTTGCGGTAAGTGCAGTTACACCGGATCAGCCAGATCCGGCACTTGCGGCCGTGAAAAAAAAAAGCTGCAAGCAGTATTTTCTTTTTTCTGCCGCAAGTGCCGGTTCTGCCGCATCCGGCAGAGCCTCACTTGCCGCACCAGACCACAAGCCCCATAGACAATGTATGGGGCTTGCCGGATCCGGGCTGCAAGTCAGCCGTTAGGCGGCCGATCCGGCAGATGCAGCGCCACTTGCTGGATTGGCCGCACATCAGCGAAAAATGCTGATGTGAAAGGGGCCTAAGTCTGGTATCTTACTGATCTAGGGAATAAAGCTGCCCTATCACTCATACCACAAGGTGAGCGGAGTACAAAAAACAGATAAATTCTTCAACTGCTGATCATTTGTTTGTTCATTCTGCCTTCCAAACTTCCAAAGATCACAATATGGCGCGGCTCATATTTATCCTGCGCTCTATGCTGAGCACTTACACCGGGATTACTGTGTAAATCTCTAAAAAATTCAAATGCCCCTCTCTTCTGAACTCCATAATGTCTGTAAACCACAGTTAATATTCACATGTTTGGCATGTTTGTAGTCAGGAGGACCACTTATTTTATGGGGTGCAGGTTTCCAGAAGTACAATATGGGCACATTGTATGATCACTACAATGTATTGGGCAAGACAAGGATTTATTTGCAATTTTTAATTCTGCAACATTCACAGCATTTGATGGCTGTTTAACAGAGAATAAATTGTCACTTCACCTATAGATGACTTCCCAGAGGGGGGTAATTTCCAAAATGTGGTCACTTGAATGGATTTGTTCTGTTCTGGCCTTTAGGGGCTCTGCAAATGGTGTCCGCAAATTATTCTAGGAAATCTGTGCTCCAAAAATCAAATGGTGCTCCTCCCCTCCTGAGTGAGGTATTGCCACATTCGGGAGAAATTGTGTAACACATTTTGTGGTCTTTTGTACCTATTGCTCTTGTCAAAATTGGAAATCTGGGTTAAAGCAACATTTTAATGGTAAAAATGTTATTATTTTTTTGTTCACCGCCTAACAGTATAAACTTTTGTGACACACCTGTAGTATCAATATGCTCACTGCACCACTGGATGAATTAATTGAGGGGTGCAGTTTGTAAAATAGGGTCATTTCTGATGTTATGCCACATCAAGGGCTCTGGAAATGTGACATGACACCTGCAAAACATTTCAAAGAAATTTGAATTAAAAAGTGGCGCGCCTTCCCTTATTCACTCTTAACTGTGCCTCAAAAGTAGTTTTCCACCACATATAGGGTACTGGCATAAACAATAGAAATGGCACAACAAATTTTACAGTCAACTATCCTATTATCATACGGAATTTGAAAAATGTGAGGTTAAAGCAACATTTTTGTGGTTAAAAATGTATTTTTTTATTTTTACAGCTCAATATTATAAAATTCTGTGAAGCACCTGTGGGTTCATGAAGCTCACCACACCTCTAAATTCCTTGAGGGGTCTAGTTTCTAAAATGGGGTAACTTGTGTTGGAGCTCCATTGCTTAAGTATCTCAGGTGCTTTGCAAATGTGACATGGCACCTGCAAACCATTTCAACTGAAATTGAACTCAAATATGGTGCTTCTTCCCTTCTTCTCGCTGTACCATGGGCGTACCCAGCGAGGGGTAAAAGCAAAAAAAAGGACTTCTACAAAATGGCCGCAGTCTCCATTTGGCCGCAGCCATTTTGTTGAAGTCTCAACCTCTACAAACCGACTGCACTGTTAGTGAATGCAGTTGGCCACATAGAACATGGAGGCGCCCACCGCTTGCTGCCGCCGCTACAACCCCCCAGCTCCAGTCCTGCAGATGTGCCCTCACACTCTGAGACCTGCCTCCGGCACCCTCGCTCCAAAGCTGCACCTCCTCTCGGTAAGACATGGGTCCGAGGGAGGGATGGGGGCCATGAACAAAAGTTTAGAGGACCATATATAAAGGATGGGGGGGGGAATATATACAGGATAGAGACATATACAGGATATATACAGGATAGGGCAGAACCCGAATGACCATGGCTTGATTCCCCCCCCCCAGTTTTGATCCTGGGTATGCCCATGCGCTGTACTATGTCTCAAAAGTAGTTTTCAACTAATGGGGTATTGGCGTACCCAGGAGAAACTGTACAACAAATTTTTAAGGTCAATTATCTCCTGTTACCCTGGGGAATTTGAAAAATTTTAACTTAAATTAACATTTTCGTGGTTACAAATATATTTTTTCCTTTTTATGGCTCAACGTTATAATATTTTGTGAAGGAACTGGGGGTTCAAAGTGCTCACCAAACATCTAGATAAATTCCTTAAGGTGTGTTGTTTCCAAAATGGGGTTTCCAGTTTAAGCATGTCAAGGGCTCAAATGCAACATGGCATCCGCTAATGATTTCAGCCAATTTTCCATCTAAAAAGTGAAATATCACTCCTTCCCTCCTGAGCCCTGCCATGTGCCCAAACAGTGGTTTTCTGCCCCATGCAGTGTATGCGCATACTCAGAAGAAATTGCCCAACAAATTTTGGGGTCTATTTTATCTTTTTGCCTTTGTGAAAATGCTAAAATTGAGGCTAAAAAAAAATTTTGTTGAAAAAATTTATTTTTTCATTTTCACGGCTTAACCTATGAAGCAACTGATGGTTCAAAATGCTCTTTACACATCTAAATAAATTTCTTGGGGTCTATTTACCAAAATGGCATCACTTGTGGGGTGTTTACACTGTTTAGGCACATCAAGCGATCTCCAAACGCGACATGATGTCACCTAACAATTCCAGCCAATATTCCATTCAAAAAGTCAAATAGTACTTCTTCCCTTACGAACCCTGACGTGCGCCTAAACAGTACTTTTCCATCCCATTGGAGGTATCAGCATACTCAGGAGAGATTGCACAAAAACTGTATGGTGTAGTTTCTCCTGTTAGCTTGTGAAAATTCAATATTTGAAGCAAAGGTAACATTTTTTTGTTACAAAAGGTAAAATTGAAAAAATGAGAAATTGTTGATAAACTTTGAACCCTTCTAACTTCCTAACTAAAAAAAAAAAATTTTGTTTAAAAACCTGTGCTGAGGTAAAGTAGACACGTGGGGAATATTATTTATCAACTATTTTGTATTATATAACTCTCTGGTTTAACCCCTTCACCCCTGGGCGATTTTCCTTTTTCCATTTTTTGTTTTTCCCTCCCCTTGTTCCAAGAGCCATACCTTTTATATTTTTCTGTCAGTATAGACATATGAGGGCTTGTTTGTTGCCGGACGAGTTGTACTTTTGAATGAAATAATTTATTTTACTATATAGTAAACAGAAAAATGGGAAAAAAATTCCAAGTGTGGTGAAATTGCAAAAAAAAGTGTAATTACATGTTTGTCTTTTGAGTTTTTTATTCACCATGTTCAGTATATGGTAAAACTGAAATGTTGATATGATGCCTTGGGTTGGTATGACTTCATAGATACCAATCATGTATACTTTTAGGCTGCGTTCACACATTGCGTATTTTGTTGCGCTGTTTTGCGTGCGCTTTTTTGCTGCGTTTTTCAGCCGCGCAAAAAAGCGCAACAAAATACGCAGGTGCTTTCACACACTGCACTGTCTTTACCCCAGAGACTCCCCTGAGGAAGCTGCCTAGTTGCAGCGTAACGCGTGGGGTCCCCAGTCACCCAGGTTGCAGCATCCAATTTTGGTATGACCCCTTATTCATGATGTTCATAGTGTCACTTTGTTTACACCAATGTAATTTGGTTGCTTCATGTTCATTGGAGGACCTTGTTGATTATGTGGTTTCACTGCTTCCATATGGTGTGATATTTTGTCCATCTTGACATTCATCAGCTATTTAATTGTTATAGTATATGGTTGCAACTGGCATACTGGGACCTACTTTGTTTTAAGTGGTTTTAATTTTTGTGGTTTTTGTGTTGTTCGCCTTTGTTATTACTTATAATAAAAATTGTGTTTTGACTTCGGGTGTGCAAGTTTTTTCTGCATATTCATTCCTCTTTTTTGACATATACTTCTTCTATGCAGTCTTGCACCCCTTATTTACTCGAGAGCTGTGCATCACCTCCTTTTTGGTCCCAGATTTACCCCAGAAAGCGCAGTGATGTCACAGAGGGGAGGAAGAATCCTGCTTCCTCCTCCCCTCTGTGACAGCCCCATTAGATTTTGCAGTGTATTAATATACACTGCAAAATCTAAAACAAAGGCAAGTGTATGAAAAATAAAAAAGAATGAATATTTTACCTGTCCAATGCCTTTTCCCGGTGTCCGGTAATTAGGCCAAGCGAGGTGTCTTCTGCCAGGACCTGAGGTGATGTCAGAGGGGCGTTCCCGGTGCTGATTGGGCGCTAGACGGTCATGTGATACATATCACATGACCGTGAGCAGCCAATCAGCGCCGGGAACGCCCTCTGACGTCACCGCAGGATCTTGCAGGACACAGATCTCCTGGCACCGGACACCGGGAAAAGGCGTTGGAGAGGTAAGTATGTGATTCTTTTTTATTTTTCATACACTTGCCTTTGTTTAATTTAGATTTCGCAGTGTATATTAATACACTGCGAAATCTAATGGGGCTGTCACAGAGGGGAGGAGGAAGCAGGATTCTTCCTCCCCTCTGTGACATCACAGGGAGAAAACGCAGGAGCAGCTGCGTAAAGAATTGACATCTCAATTCTTTATGCAGCTGCGCTTTCTCCCAAAAAAGCACTGCGTATTTTTACGCACCATCTGCATGGCAAAGTGAATTTCCCATTCACTTTGCAGGCAGACACATAACACATTACGTATTTTGAAAAGTGCGCGTAAAAAAGCGCGGCAAAATACGCAATGTGTGAACACAGCCTTACTGTTATCTCAATAGTGAAAAAAAAAGAGACGTCTTTAAAGAAAAAGAATTGCACATTTGCACAATTTTCCGCAACTGGTAGCGTTCTCATGTTGTGGGCCCTGGGGCTGTGTGCTGGCATATTTATTGCGGCTGATACCATTGATTGATAAAATGATACCATTTTTGGGTAGATACATTGTTTTGATCATTTTTTATTACATTTTATTGAAATATTGTGGCAACCAAAAATACATAATTTTGGTGTTTGGACTTTTTCTCTGTTACGCCATTTTACAGATCTGATTAACTGATTTTACATTTTGATAGATCAGGCATTTCTGAATGCAGAGATACCAAATGTGTGTATATTTTTTAAATAGTTTTATTTTCAATGGGGAAAGAGGGGTGTGAACCTTTGGTTTGATGCTTGAGGACCTGGCACTAGACCATGTGACTGAGTAACATCACTTTGTGGTATTTTTTTCATGTTGTTAATAACTTTTTTCATTATTTTACTTTGCCCACTAGAGGGCCTCAGCACTCTACTGTCTAATTGCTTCCCCTGTGTTCCGATGGGCTAGAGCCTATCTGAACAGAGGGGAAGTGATCATTTTTTGCTGGTGAGATTGCCAGTATGAAGTGATTCCATACAGCTTTTGGGGTCATCACAGGACCCCGGGTTGTGCAGCGCAGGTCCTGTGATTGCTTCATGGAACCTCCAATCATGGCGGCGAACAGCGCGATCCCACCATGTTGCTATGGATCGTGCCCTCAGTGACTGACAACACGATCCAAAGGTTTAACACCAGGGGGCAGGACACGGCCAAGGAAATATATATACGTCCTTGGTTGTGAAGGGGTTAAGGATATAAGAATTCAAAATATTTGCCAAATACTTGATTTTTTTTTCACAATAAACAAAAAATATAGTCTTAAATTTAACACTAACATGAAGTACATTATGTCACAAAAAAGAATCTTGGAATCGCTGGGATCCGTTGAAGCGTTCCAGAGTTATAACCTTATAAAGGGACATTGGTCAGAATTGAAAAATATGGCCTGGTCATGAAGGTGAAAACAGGCTCAGGGTGAAGGGGTTAAAGTAGGAACAGCTTCTGTCACAGACACATACATGGATGTACTGTTCTTGCTCTGTGTCCACCCCTGAGCTGCAGATACACTGTAGAATAATCTATCCAAACATGCAACATGAACATACCCTTAGGCATCAGGGAATGTTAATCTGTAGTGAAAAGCCATAAATTGGGTTTATAGAAAAGTTATAACAGGGCCTGAAGATGGATTAAGGAAGACAAAGATGAGTTCCAGATCCTGGTTCTTCTCAATTATTAGTAGGTCCTGGCTGACACCTGTAGAAGAAAAGTGAGCACTAAACTGGGTAGATTTACATTGCTGTGGAACTTAGAAGGATCCCCATATAGATATAGCCATTGCTTCTATAGTCAGAGCGCATCTAAGCAGTGATAATTTTCCTTATTATTGTAAACCAGCTTAGGCTACATTCACACGGTGCGCTAGTGTCCCGTTTTTTACGGATTCGTATCATGCAGTGAAATGCAGAGATGTTGGCTTTCCCAGCCAAGTCAATGCATTTTACAATTTTACATTCAGACGCAGCATTTTGTACGGATCCATTCTTGGGGCTCAGTAACAGATCCGTACAAAGAATGAGCTTGTCAGTTGTTTTGACATTATCTGTGGTGCTACTCATCTCCCCACGCTCCCACTGACCTGCGGCAATGTCCTCTCATCCTAGGTGGCTACAGGACCTGTGAGTTTTCTGTTTGGTGCTTGAGGACCTGGCACTAGACCGTGTGACTGAGTAACGTCACTCAGTCACATGCACAGGTCCTAGAGGCACCGAACACTGCAGCTTTCGGGAATGAGAACATCGCTGGAGATCACAGTAGGAGGTGAGCAGGGAGATGAGTAAATAGCGAAGCAGATAACGCAACACATTCACACACACAAGGCTGCATTTTGTGAGGGTCCTCACAAAACACAGCCAAAACACTGTGTGTGAATGTAGCCTTATGCTCTTGAGGGACTAGCTGTAGCTGTTATTAGAAGGTGATGGGTTCTACACAAGTGTGGCACCCCTGCAACCAGGTGGCCACAGGGTGAACTGCAGCGGGACAGGTAAGACAGTCAGCTCACAAAAGCACTCACACACACGCTCCGACCCTGAACCCAAGTCACTTCAGGTCGGGCGGGAGTGGCGGGTGTAGCAAAGTGTGAATGGGAAGTAGAGAGAACCTGGATAAAGGGGTGGAGGAACTAGACTCCAGAAAGGATCTAGGAACACTCAGTTGGGTGAGACGATCGAGAGCTTTCCATGGGAGAGGAGTAGATGGAGAGATTCCCTGGAGGGTGGAGGAGAAGGGAAGCATCCCCATCCCTTCAGCTGAGTACTGACTAACAGATACTGAGAACAAACATGCTGGCAGCCTGCACCAATAATGGCTGGCTAGGAGCCCAAAGCTGAAAACCGTGGATGGTAGAAGGAGCCAGGTGAGCCCGACTAACCCGGGTCACTGGTGGCTGGGCCAGAGAAACCAGAGTGCCGGCTATGTAGATGTGGCCGGGAACACTTTATGCCCCCAACCACGAGACACCCGGCAGGGTGCGGGAACTCCAAGTCCCGAGACATAACAACCGGTACGGAGTAGGACAAAGCCATCAGACTAGGGCTAGTGACCCAGAGTGTGGGATGACTCACTATATAGCCAGTGACAGCCGGACCGAACTCGTACACGTGAGAGCAGAGAGAACAGTAGGGCCCGAGAGGTAAACTGAGGGGAGCCGTCCCCGCTGCAGTAAGAGCCCAGCTGGTGACTGTTGCGTGAACCCTGTCCACAGCTTGTGTACAAAGAACTGTGCTTGTAAACCACTGTGAACTGTGTGTTAAGCAACGAGGAAAGTGAAAGACCGGGCCAACTCAAGACCTGTGTGTATGACTTATTGAGACAGTAACTACAGCGGCTTACCTGCAGAGCCATACTTTCTACTTGCATGTGTTGTTAGGAGGAGCTGCGCGAGGAAGAGAAGTGCAGCATCCTGGGCGCGCAGGACATCTTCCTCTGCCCCGGGACCCAGCCCTACCCGTGGAGGCTTAACATCCCGGCTGCCACCACTACCACCATCCCCTGCAGACCCCTCGGCAGCGGTGGCCACAATTGGCCACGACCCACGGGTGGTGTCATGAAATATCCCCATAAACTTTATTTTTTTTCCCTTTTTTGCATTGCCGCACCTGGGACCACTGAGCAGGGCCATGCCACTGTGGCACCTCAGAGACAGAACGGTCCTGGCTCTGAGTACCCCGACCCCTGGGGGTGCGACACAAATATTAGACAATTGAGTATTTTGACCATATCATTTTTGTTCATATTTTCCAACCCCAAACTGTATAAACTTTAATGCTTACTGGATGAAGCAGATCAGGTGGTGTGTATTTGAGTAATGAGAGGTGGGTGAGGCATAAGGATATATCAACAGCCTTAATCAAGGTGTGCAGAATTATTAGGCAGCTTGTTGTCCTCAGACAAAATGGACTAAAAGGAAATTTAACTTACTCTGAAAAGTCTGAACTCTTGAAATTGCTAAGCTATTGGGGCATAATCACAGAACCATGAAAGTGTGATGCTGGTCAGTACATGGGCAAGTCGTAAAGCAGGATAGTCGATCATTCCGGATTCAAGTACCAGGAGACCATGTCGAGATTAAGGGGATAGGCAGAAACGTAGTCAGGTCACAGTCAGAATACCTTGAGGGTAGCAGATCATAGCAGATGGACAAGGCAAAAGGATGGTCAAACAAAGTTAATGGTCAGGCAGCAAAAGATCAATTCCCAGAGCACGAATACAAGAGGTCAACTAGCACAAATGAGCAGAAGACTAAGACTGACAGTGTTCTGGGGCTGACTGCTCAGCTAAATAGCTGGGCAATCAAACAAACAGGCACTCCTGGAAAACCCAGAACCTGCCAGTCAGAGATCGTACAGCTGAGCTGTCACTGAACACATCAACAACTCAGCACGCGCCTGCACTAGATTGGACAACTGAGCAGTCAGCTTACTGCCAGCACACCCGGAATCTATACTGCAGCAAACAGTCACTTATGGCATTCAAGATGCAAAGGAGGATTTGTGGCATCAATGTTTTGTTGCAAACAGTAATCAGGGTCGCAAAAAAACATGTGAAGAAAAGGACACATTAACTACAAAAAATTTCAGAAGAATCATATGTGAAGCGATAAAGAAGCCATTATACTCCAGTGTTGTCATATTCCAGAACTGCTACATCTCTGGACAGCCTAGAAGTACAAAGTGTTCAGTGTTCAGACACATGGCCAAGGTGAGGAAACTGAAATCTGACCTCCTCTGAACAAGATACATAAGTGGAAACAAAAAAAACCAATACTGCACAGGTTGTTAATTATGGATCAATATCAGCTAACATAATGTTTTCCTGGCATATAAGTTTTTTCTCACATTTTTCTGTGCTACTTAAAAATTGAATTTTATGGCTCTGTGTGGCGTCGCCAGCAGCTCATAGGGAGCAGTGCAATATGATGCGATAGCAGAGAAAGGGATAAGACAGATCCTGAGCTGTGTGGAGCCAGCAGACAAGGGGTTAACAGAGATTGTGACACATCTTTCTGGCACAAGCTAGTTTGACCTGATGTTGCTTTGCAACTGTGTGTATGCTGAATCTAATCTGCAATATTGTTAAATGTCCGTATTCACTGAAGATGGATCTGAATGATAATAAACATATGTCTGCTTCACACACAGTGCAGTTGGGACTCTTTGTAGAAGGTTTAAGAATGGTTTGCAACCAGAATTATAGAATAGTAGAAAGTTTATTCAAATCACCTGCTCTACATTATTATTAAATAAAAATGTAAATGGTGGATACGCTTTAAGACTGGGGTCAGAAAATATCTCAAGACAGGTTTGTCAAAGATTTTATGGATTAATGAGATAAGAGTGACTCCTGATGTAGATGAGCTCGTGTCTAAATCAGCTAAATCTGCTTCTTTCTCCACCAGAATTGATTGATCAGTCGTTATCAAAATTCTAAATTCTGAGGTAAAATCTGTATTGAGTGAGGACTTTCCCATTACTGAGAAAGGAGATGGCAGATGTTACTGAAGAGGGAGGAGCTAGAGACAGAGGGAGGAGCTAAAGGCAGAGGGAGAAGATAGAGGCAGAGGGAGAAGCTAGAGGCAGAGGAAAAAGCTAGAGGCAGAGGGAGGAGCTAGAAGCAGAGGGAATCTAGAGGCAGAGGGAGGAGCTAGAGGCAGAGGGAGGTTCTAGGCAAGGAGCAGCAGAGGCGAGGCGGAGCTAGAGGCAGAGGGAGGAGCTAGAGGCAGAGGGAGGTTCTAGAGGCAGAGGGAGCAGCTAGGGCAGAGGGAGGTGCTAGAGGCAGAGGGAGGAGGTTAGAGGCAGAGGAAGAAGCTAGAGGCAGAGAAGGAGCTCGTGGCAGAGGAGAGGTGAGCAGTAGAGGAGTAGTGCAGAGGGAGGAGCTAGAGGCAGAGGATGAAGCTAGAGGCAGAGAGAGGAGCTAGAGGGAGAGATATTTTCTATATCTACATACAATCTCATCAGTAACAACTACCATCTCCTATCTCAGTAAGATTTTGGATTTCAGAGTCAGTTAAATCTCATTTTGCTCAGTGTTGCATGAGGAAAATAAGGTGCTTAATTCTGCACACCTTGATAAAGGGTGTTGTATCGTTAGGCCAAACCCTCCCTCATTACACAAATTCACATCACCTAATATGCTGCATCCAATAAGTTTTCAATTTTATGCAGCGTCAAACTAAAAAATATGCATAAAATTTATGATTTGGTAAATATACACATGTGCCTTATAATATCTTATAATAATATTTTTAAACGGTCTGTATGGTGTATGGGATGGTGTTATACATGGTAAGTGAGGTTGGTTTACAAACGAGTATTAATACTTACATAATTTACCCCACCACAGTCGGGCACCTCTGGTCTGCTGAAGCAGCAGTATGTCTGCCCCTTGTACACTTGGACATCACCCATGGTGAGAAGTCCTTGTTGAGTCAGTCTAAGGCTGGCTTCACACCACGATTTTCAGGATCCGGGCAGCTCAGGATCCGATTTGAGCTCCATAGTATCCCTTTGAGGCTGGATGGAGCCGGATGGCAGTCATTTGCCATCTGGTTTCCATCTGTCCGAGAGGATCTGGTACAATGCGAGTTTTTCACCCGGACACAAAATCGCAGATTGCTGTGATTTTCTGTCCGGGGCAAAAATCAGAACCAATTGGATCCTTCCAGATCCTTTCGCATCCAGCTGCTGGATGCCTAGTGCTGAAGCTCAGCACTGGCCGCGCTGAACTTCAGCACCTGGAGCTGTCCCTTGCAGAGATTTCAGGACGCGGCTAGCTCCCTGCAAGCCACCGCTCCTGACATTTCAGCAGGGACAGCTCCTCAACTCTGTGATCTGCCGAATCCAGCAGAAAACAGGACCAGAGGCATATATGCCCTCCAGTTCTGTTTGTCTAGAGCTGTCAGGTTCTGTCCGGTGCTTCCTATAAAACACTGGACAGAACCTGACAGCTCAAAAACGTGGTGTGAACCGGCCTAAGTCTTTATGGGCTCTAGACGGACACACGAGTTCCCTATATGATATGCATATTTTTTTGCAACAAATTTCTAATGTACAATAATGTCAGTATGAATGGAAAAGGCTTCACTAATTATAAGCCTGGGCTTGTCTGGTGTCCGTGTACCATTCAGCAGGTGTGGATCGGGATAAGGAGCTGACAGGTTACTGCACAGTTTGGCTTCTTTGCCTCTGTATTATGTCAGTGCATTAAACTGAGATGTAAAACTGCTATCATAATTTGGGAGCAGTCTGGGAGTAGAGCCAGGAATACATGGCAGATTCAGATAATTCTTCTAAAATTGTCTTTATTTAGCTCCCATGCAGATTTTTGTACAATTGCTTTAAGTACAAGATAAAGTCAGCAGCCCGTGCCTAGGGAAATACAAGCAGCTTGGCTGATTTTCCCAGTTCTTACGTATTCTTTTACCTTCTCCTGGTTTTCTATATTAAGGTGCTACTTGACTATTTAAATTAAGTGACGGGGACAGACTGTATAACTTATTTGCTTCTTCGCTTTGATTATGTAACCTATTGGGTATTTACTGACTACACAACAGCTTAATGAGAAAAACAAAGTGATGTTAATGAGCGAGCAAGGCAAGCTGCTCCAAAGTAATATGCTAGGAATTAATACAGATTTCTAAATGACAGCTGAAATTAGAATATAGAAAAGGTATTTGGGGTCATCTTATTTAACCCATGTGAATAGATGTATAACACACAATACCTTGCCTGTGTGCATGTTAATATCCTAACTCTTGTCCATATAGTTTCAAGACGACACGGGATCACAAGTGAGGTCCAATACGTCACATCTAACAAATTGTAACCTGTGGCTGTTGCAAAATAAAATCAAACCCTGTAGTATTTTCAGTTGGCCTTTGACGCCATAGACGTCAATGGAAGTCACATGCAACTATCAATCTGTATGCAATTTGTTTTTTGCAGACAAACTGCAGCTTTAAAATAAGTCACAAATAAGGCTAGCTTCACACCACGGTGTGATCCGGTCCGGGGCTGTCCGGGATGACCCTGAGAGCCACGGACCGGATCAGCACACAGAATCGGAGGGCCAAATGTGCCCTCCGGTCCTGTGTGCAGCCGGATGGCTGTAATTGCAGCCGCAGCTGCTGATTTTTCAAGACCGCGGCAAGCATGGAGCTAGCCGCGGTCCTGAAACAACAGCTGCGTTCAGCCGCCGGTATACAGTTCCCGGATCCTCCCATAGGCTCCCATGTTAGGGAGCGCCGGATTGCCCTGACCCCGGGAGAATCCGGGATCCGGCAAATTGGGGAGATTTTACTTCCCGGACAAAAAAATGATGCAAGCATCATTTTTGTGTCTGGAGAGAATAATTCGAATTCTCCCGCATTCCACCAGAGAGATGAAACCGGATGGCAGAGAGCTGCCATCCGGCCCCATAGGCTACTATGGGGCCAAAAACCGGTCCGGGGCTGCCTAATTTACACCGGACAGCCCGGACTGGATCACACCGTGGTGTGAAGCCATCCTAAGTCTCACAAATAGTTTTGATTGTGCAATCTGCTTATGAATTTCTGTTGCATGGCCACATCACTGTGGAGCACTAACCTGACGGCGCTATCACAGCTATGGTAGATCCCTTGGCAGAAAACAGAGAGTGATAATGAACCAGCGCTCAGGGAGACCCGGACACTGCTATAGCATAAATTACCTTTAGGTTTTATTATATCGATATGGGAATCCAGTATCCACTGTGGACTGGATTCCCATATCGATATAATAAAACCTAAAGGTAATTTATGCTATAGCAGTGTCCGGGTCTCCCTGAGCGCTGGTTCATTATCACTCTCTGTTTTCTGCCATACATCTTCTTCCCTGCGGGAAGCGTGATATACTGCAGCTCGGGACCCAGGACCTCGCAGACCTGACACCAACACCCTCCCATAGCGGTCACGTGCACCGGACACCGGCGGTTCACGTGAACCACATCCATTACTGAGCCAGCGTGAACACCAGCGGACGTGTCCACAGCTCTTCAACCTGTTGTGCGGTCGGCACAACAGGATCAGGTGAGCAAGGGACATTGTCACCAAACTTTCCACTTGATTTATACAGTGTGGCGCAACTTTTTCTTTTTGTTTCCATGGTAGATCCCTTGTCAAACAAGATCACAACTGTTCCCTTCAGTTTATAATGGCGTTGACCTGTTTGAAAATAGGTCAATCAGGTGTCGGAGGAAAGGCTGGTATTTTCTAAAAAAAAAAATATATATAAATACAGACTGCGCCATGTTTGTCATCCCAAATACAAAAAACATTGAATGAAATAAGATGAAAAGAGAGTTCTATCATTTAAAAGGGAATATGGTATTACTATGCAATCTGAGAGTAGCAGGATTTAAGGACAAAGATGCTGATTCTAGCGATGTGTCATTTACTGGCCTGCTTGCAGTCATTGTTATTTTGAAACAATCAATGTTTTCTGTGCTGCAGATCTAGAAGTAATCTGAATTCCTAGTATAACTCCACCCACACCACTGATTGGCAGCTTTCTATGTACTATCTACATTGACAGTATGCTGCCCATAACTTGTGGGGTGATGTTACACAGTTAGTTGACTAAGGGCCCTTTCACATCAGCGGTATTTTCAAATCGCGGCAGATGCGGTGAAAAAAACGCATCTGCCGCGATTACCGCATAACCGCGACACTTGCGGCACACTTGCGGCAAGCCCCATGAATGTCTATGGGGCTTGCGGGAAGGGTGCGGCAAGTGCGGTTTCGGCACTTGCAGCAGGTGCGGCCGCGAAAAAAAACGCTGCTTGCAGCGTTTTTTTTCGCGGCCGCACCTGCCGCAAGTGCCGAAACAGCACTTGCCGCACCTGCCGCACCTTTACCGCAAGCCCCATAGACATTGCATGGGGCTTGCCGCAAGTGTGCCGCAAGTGTCGCGGTAATCGGGCAGATGCGGTTTTTTTCACCGCATCTGCCGCGATTTGAAAATACCGCTGATGTGAAAGGGCCCTAAGAAGCACAAGTCACCTAAAACTGTAATTATAAGCTTCTGGTAAAACATTGATTTTATTGAAACAACAACACACAGCCTAGTAAGTCACACATCACAGAATATAGGGCCTCAGCCCATGCATCATACTGCTTTCAAATTACATAGCAAAAACTTTCTGACAGATGCCCTTTAAAAAAAACCTCAAAGTAAACTAGAGTAATGACGTGTGCACAAGGCACTTCGTGATCTGTATGAAGCTCATCAATGAGTATAATCATATTACATAATGCTGGAACTCAACAGAGATACAAATAATACTAATATTTGAGTATTGATGGGTGTGCATAATGAAATAACAAAATATTACTCATTGATCTTATCAGTTTTCAATGTACCATTGTTAGTGTGGTGCCCAGCTGCTGGGTACCCCAGTCCACATTGTTGGTGTCACAAACAGGATAAGAAGCCCTGGAAACAGGGTCCTGTTTGTCTCAGAGACTGTTATTGCTAATTGTGATTGTGAACTGTAAAAGTGGCAACTGCTGTTGTGAGGGAGACATGTGCTGCTGTTAATGACATGCAAGACTGTCCCATCATGCGAGTGCCTCAGAAATGGTGCGAAAAGAAGCCCCTCCTGCTTCCCTAGTTCCTGAACTGGACAATCTCACTAAAACTGCAGTGTCTGCTTTCACATGTGAGGAGCAATGTCAAAGAACATGCTGTTGGAAGAAGGGACAGCCATCTTGAGACAAGGAGAGATGGAAGTCCTTGTGACCGGCTGTGTGTGCAACAGTGGGACTCATTGTGGGTGGAGCATTGCTATCTCACACCACTCGAGACCCCGAGCACCAGGGATCCCGATACAGAATGCATCAGCGAAGCAATGATCTGCAGCATCTGGAGTGGTGAGTCACACCCCTGCAGGGGTTAACTATGAGCGAGATGCCTAACACCAGCAACCCTCTTGGAGCGGCCACTGTGGCTCTCTTACTGCCACTGACCATGCCTTACATACTGGCTGCCACAGTACATAGCTAATCTCACACCTTAATGGTACCTTTAAACGCCGCTACTAAAGGTAGCAACAGGTAGGCACCGCATGTGCACGTTTTCAACGGTTCCTAACGGTACCTGATACCACATTTACACGCCGCCACAAGGTGCTCCACAGAAGGTATTTTCGTTCCCTGGAAGCGCCGACGGATGCCGCAGGTTACCTTCTGTGGAGCACCTTCCCTCATTTATAAGCCGCTACCAGAAGGGAATATGGGCGTACATATTGTGCGCCGTAACTACATAGGCGTGACAGAGTTGTGTATTACGTGACGCTCGTACGGTGATTGGACAATGCAATAACATCATGATTGGCCAGCCAGCGCAGGGAGGCTGGCTAATACGTGACATTATAGCAAATGTGTAGTGTGACTGGTCAGATCGTTAAATATGCCGCCCTGTGCATGGACAGCCAATGGGTACACAGTAGCCCCCACCAATGATAGCTGATGGGGCGTGGTATACATGACACTCAAGCACGCCCCAGGGAACTCTAATACTGTACCTGAGCCCCGAATACACGCCGCTACCATAGGGTTTATACCTGCTTGTTTTTCAGCACGGATGAAAGACAGGTATCCAAAGAGACAGGACGGTGCTACCTGAATTACACGCCGCAACCTCGCTGTGTTTTGAAGGTAAAAGGTACAATTGTCTCCAACACCTGCCGGTTTCTACCTTTTGGTAGCGGCGTGTAAAGGTACCATAAGTGACTTTAAGGATAAGTTGCGCCACCTGTTTGATATCTACCTTCTGTCAGAAGAGCAGAAAGTTAGCATACTACTGACAAGTCAGCTCAGTGGCACTGCGCAGAGAGAAGTTAAATCTTAGCCAGATACTGATAATAAGACTGTAAATGACACTTTTACCAAACTCAGAGACACCTTTGACACCCGTACTGTCTGAGATAGATATGTGCTTTTTCAGCTGCAGACAGAAAGTGCAGGACACTGTGAGGGTACCTTTACACGCCGCTACAACAAGATGGATACAACCCGCTACTTCACGTGCACGAGCACGGCCAAACGGTTACAAACGGGAAACGCACCACCTTTACACGCCGCCACAAGGTGCGCTACGCTACGTTACATCTACAGCTAGATACATCGCCGGGTGTCTCAAGTAGCCATCTGTAGCTTACTTTACCTCATTTACACACCGCTACAACAAGCTAATATGGGCGGACCTGGTGCAGCAGGGACAGCACATAGGCGTGCCACAATTGTGGAGTACGAGACGTCCGTACGCTGATAGGACAAAGCAATAACATCATGATTGGGCAGGCATCGCAGGAGGCTGTTTAATACATGACGCTCGAGCAATTGTGTAGTGTGACTGGTCAGCTCCTTAAATATGCCTCCCTATGCAGTGACTACCAATCGTCATGCAGGAGCTTCCTCCAATGATCGCTGAAGGGCGCGGTATCCCAGAGCCTGTGTCACGCCCCAGCTACATACCAGGTACATCGCCTGGTGTATAGACATCCCTTCTGTAGCTTCTTTACACGCCGATACAGCTCGCTGCAATCGGCTTTGTAGCCACCTGTTTCAGAGCAGTGCTCGGAAACAGATGTATCTGTTGCCGGCTGCCTCCTACCGTCTTCACACGCCGCTACTACGGGCTATATTGACGACGCAAGCTACAATCGTAGCCTGTAGCGGGTTGTATCCATCCTGTTGTAGCGGCGTGTAAAGGTACCCTCAGAGACTGTGCATTCAACTTACAGGATGCGCTGCGGGCCATCAAACAAATTGACCCAGATAGCAAGCCTCATAACCAAAGATGGTGGAAAAATGATCACTATCGTATAAATAAATAATAATATCGTATCAAGAGACAATCTGAAAGTATTACTAATATTAAGATTATTAAGGTATGGGACCACTGGGGCATTTAAATGTATGGAAATATCATTTATCAGAGTATTGATAACACTGTTTGCTGATTGGTGATAATTAATGAGGGGGTGGTGCTTTCACTATTTAAGACAATGTGTGTAATGGTGTTTTGTACTTGATAAAGAACATGTTTGTTCGAAATGTCGCATGAGGACGGAATAAAAAAGTATTTGGAAGATAAATCACCACCTTGTGAGGCGCTGTCATTTCTTGATGTTTAATCTGAAAGTATGTCCAGCCCAATTGCATGAAAGAGATGAAGCTCAGGAAGTTCCTCAGCAACTGAAAGAGAATGATATGAAGATTCGCGCTGTCCTAGGTGAATTTCCCCATTTTTGGCTGCAAGTCAATCAGTGCGGTAATAGTCTCCGTGATGTTGTTCCAACGACCGTCCATGCCAGAGACACTAAACCTCCTGGTGAAGAAGAGCAGCTAACGCCAGCTGCTGACACTCTGCCTGTCCAGGAACCAGAAAACTTGCCCCTCGTCAACAGTGAGCCTGCCGTACCTGTGGTAAGTTCAAAGAGCCGTAGAAAGTCGAGTATAAGACTTATGCCCACATTGACTATTGTGAGACATTAGTAACCATAAAGTTTATGTTTCGTACAAGGACTCTTGTAAGGACTAATAGACTTAAAAAAGGAACCTTATATACAGCACCATGGCTGGAGCCACATAAATTACCAAAGTCAAGACAAATCAGCCAGTACAGTGAAGATCAGCTTTATGGTGGTGTGCCCTGCTGCTGAACTCTGGGACGATACCGCCAGAGTGGTTTTGGGCTGTGATCCACGACGATACCATTTTGAAATATTAAAACATTTATGCAAGTGTTATTCAATGGTCACTGAAAAATTCTTTGTTGTAATACTATTTTTCATGTCAATGCGGTGCGGGACGTGCTGCGCTTTACTAAGGGGGAATGTGGCACCCCAACGGTTTGGCTGCCATATATGGTATTTCTCCTACATGGTTTGTAATGCCATGTCTGATGGGAATTGGAGCTCCCTCTGCTGAAAGTCTGAAGCATTCACACAGTGCCTGATCTCTAACCATGAAGCTGGGGCACTAGGGCCTGTTTTCTGGCCGTGGCTCAGTCTCTGGTTGGGGGAGGAGTAAATTTCAGTTCAGTTTGTAGTGAAAGAGACAATGGTGAAGAAGAAAGGTTCTGGGAAGGCTGCTTGTCCCACAGAACACGCTGCTAGCAGGGCACTAGTCCCTAGAGTACTCAGGGATTAAAAAGCCTGAAGGCAGAAGTTGGAATATAGAGAATTCCATGTTCACTAGCCACTAAAGTGGAGCTTCCGGGGCACTAGCAATACCAAGGGCTAGAGAACTGCTGGAAAACTCAAATTCCTAAGCCTGGCTGATGGTAATCCACATAGAGAAATAAGGAGTACAGGACAGCTATCAGGCACTTAGCAACTTGTGAAACTATAGAAGTCAGCAGGAAGCCTATATTTCTCACTTTTTTAACTTTTATTTTATTTTACCCTGCCCCATAGGGCGCCTCAGCACTGCACAGTGCGATGACTTCTCCTGTTCATAGCTGTGCTGCTGCACATTGTGAACAGGAGTTATGGTCACCTTCTGCCGATGCTCGTTGGGCTTCCACAGCAATTGAGTCCTGACAGCTTTCAGGGTCCTCACAGGACCCCAGGCTGTCATGGCAATGCATCGAGGCCCCGTGATCACATCATGGGACCTCTGATGCTGACAGGGAATAGTGTGATCTCTGCCACGGTGGCTTACATCACTGTCAGTGATTGACAGGTGCACAGAGAAAAAAACAGTATATCAAACGTGTGGAAGTACTCTGCTGTAATAAAAAAATAATAAAAAGCAAGTGGCAGTAAAAAGCAGTATAAAAAACAGGGTAGTTGGTTAATACATTTTTGCAAAAAAGTACGTAAGCTGTTCTACCTCTTCACGGTGACCCTTATTAGAACGGTCCTATCTAACTAATTTAAAACCTGATCCTGTATAAATATATCTCATGGATGCAGGGTGAAGACAGGCCAGAATCCAATATGGACTCAGTGTAGCAGACAACTTATGTGCCTGGCTCAGAAAAGGAGGGTGGGGAACACTCCCTGTCTTGCTAAACAAGAGAAAAAATGACAATCTGCAACTGAGCCAGGGCACAATGTGAACGGGTCTGTAGGACTGGGTTCACACCACCACATAACTAAATGACTCACCGCAGGCCCGCTGACTCCGGTTTACACAGGCTGTCGCTCCTTCCTCCTTGTCACGGGTGGGCCGCGCCTGCCGGTAGTGGGGCCCGGTTGAGTGCAGATCAAAAGTTGAAGACGTCTTGTAGGAACAGATTAAAGGGGTTAATTTATTCGTGACCCCACCTATGAGTAGTTCGGTAATCGTTACCGACGCTGTGGAACCTCCGGGGGATGGATAGCAGCAAGATAGAACGCTCCCCACAGCTGAGCGGTGATCCCCGGAGGCTGGAGCTGCTCAAGATGTTGTGCGGCAGCTGCGGTTACCTTGGGTGCAGACGGATACAATCATAAGGAAGCACAGACACTGAAAGTCTCTGTAACGGGTCTTTACTGTAACCAGCAGGCAGTACATGGTATACAGTTAACGGGTAGTGGACCGGGTGGACTCAGCAGTGATAGATGTCCCTCAGAGATCCGTAGTGTTCCTCCATTCTAACTAAGTCTTTGCCATTGTCGCCCAGGAATACCAGGTCGGGTACGGGGAGGCTGCTTCAATGCCCTATCCAAGATGTACGTTATGGATGTTCTGGGGAGCCTTGGATCCCTCGGTGGGTACACCGCTGGTTAGACAACTGGAAGTTGGCTGGTGGTGGGGTGCTCCTGTGAAGCTGCTCCTCCACGCTTCTGGTTCGCGTAGCAGAGGTGAACTGCTGCCAGCTTCGGTACCAGTGAACCGGCTGTGAGTTGGGCACGGGGGTATTTTGGAACCCGTGGTTGGTGATGCCCGATCCCGGTTGTTGAGGCCTCAGGTGCTAACACCCGACCTGTGACGGCCCGGGGGCTGCACGAGGTGCAGAGCCCCCGCTCCTACTCCTTCAAGTTCAAGGTCTGTTCTCTTGTCTAGACTCTCCCAGACTCTCTCCAGACTCACTAACTAAAGTCTGTACTTCTCCTACACTACCCTTGCACTCCGCCCACCAGGACCTTGGATTGGCCCTCTATGTTAAGTGATGCATGCAGGGTTTTGGATCTCTTAGTTAACCATATGACTGCTGGGTCGGAGAATATTGCGGCTGCATTTATGGCTGCAATACCCTCCTGTGACGCACTCGTTGCGGGGCGCCACATAAACAACAGAAACAAACAGTATAACAAATGTGTGAAAGTACACTGCTATAAAAAGGTACTAATGAAAAGCAAGTGCTTAGTAAAAAACAGTATTAAATACAAGGTACTTAGTTAATACGTTTTTTGCAAAAAATGTACGTAAGCCGTTCCACCTCGCCACGGTGACCCGTTCACATTGTGCCCTGGCTCAGTTGCAGATTTTAATTTTTTCTCCTGTTTAGCAAGACACGGAGTGCCCCACCCCTCCTTTTCTGAGCCAGGCACATAAAATGCTGTCTGCTGCACTGTGTCCATATTGGACTCTGGCCCATCTTCACCCTGCATCCATGAGGTATATTTATACAGGATCAGGTTTTAAATTAGTTAGATAGGACCGTTCTGATAAGGGTCACCGTGGCGAGGTGGAATGGCTTACGTACATTTTTTGTAAAAAACATTGTTATTAATTTTTGCTAAGTGCCACTGTTTTTATATATGCTGTTTTGTTAACACGTTGTTTTTATTAGTAACGTTTGTTATTTAAAGTGTAGTTACTTACGTGTGTTAAATTAACTAAAATTTCAGTTGAATAAGTAGCATCTACACACGGTTATTGCTTTAATACATTAACTGATATAAATCATGCAAGTAGATAAACGTAGGGAGGGACACCTGGTTATATTAAGTTAATACCCATGTAAGTGTATAAGCAAGCTAATTTGACTTATAGAACAGCAGACACGTAAACTTGTTGCAACAACTGTAGGCATATTTAACAATATCAGTTATATAGTGATAATTAAATGCTAGTAAAAGATAAATTTGTTTTCTGTCTTCAACCCTATATAATTCTTTGTGATTTAGCCAAGCTAACATATCATATAGAGTGGCACTCATCCTGGGTAAAATCCAATTTTATTTAAAGCTTAGTTAAAAGCAAGTACAACGTTGGTAGAGTTTGCATGGGAGAGGGCAAGAAGGGAAGAGGCGGAGACTACAGCTGTTTCGCGTGGCTGAGCTTCAACTGGTCTATACAGAACTGATGTCGGTGAGCTGCTTTATCACAGGGAGTAATCACCTGCATCATATTTCAGCTGCAACAGGATTAAGGAATTTAAAAACACAAACATCAAAGCTGTTAAAAACAAGTCAAAAGGACAAAGCATAACAAAGGTTTACAACAGAATAACTATAGTAACTGCCCAAAACAGTTTTACATTACAAAAAACTGATGTCATTTTTGTCATTCAGTCCTTTGGGGCCCTAGGTGTTAGTTTTAATTATCCAGGTAGCCTCACATCTCAATAACGCTCAATGTCTATCACCGCTCCAACCTGGCAAAGGTTAAACAGTGTGAGTCGCCAGAATGGCAATAATGCATATGACTGATCAGGCGAGGAACACCTTTGCCGGTTGAGATGGATCTGACATGTTCCCTGAAACGCAGGTAAAGGGGGTGGATGGTTTTACCTCTGTAATAGAAGCCACATGGGCAAAACAATTCATATGCTATGAATTTTGTCTGGCAAGTAATCAAACTGTTCACGAAATGCACAGTATTACCAATTCGGATCGGGTTAAGAGTCAGATGTTGGGAGCAAAAATTGCAATGGCTGCATTTGTAATTACCAATGGGGCAAGCACAATCTAACCAATTTTGCAAATTCAACTCCCAATCGATATGATTTTTTAGTAGTATATTTTTAAAGAGGTACTGCGTCTGTATGTAATTAAGGGGCCCCTGTCAGCTATCTCTTTGAGGTCTTTGTCATTGGATAACAAATGCCAATGGTTTTTGAAGGCAGAATGTATAACTGAATGCATTACATTATATTTAAAATTAAAAATCTATTTTTTCGGTTTTAGTTCACGAGATGAACCCGACAAAAGACCAGATTGAGAGTAGATATTACTATACTACAGTGCTTTTTTTGTAAAAAAATATTTCCTGGTACGCATACCGGAGGCGAGAGCGGGGGGGAATTGCTGTCAGGCGCCGGCCGAGCTTGAGAAGTGGGGGAGGGGTGCAGCCCTACGTCTCGTCATTCATTTCTTTGGCCTATTTGCCAACTTCCCCTGCTCCTTCCATCCTCTATTCCCCTGCTCCTTTCATCCTTCATCCCCCTGTTCCCTCCATCCTCCTGCTCCCTCCATTCTTCATCCCCCTGGTCTCTCCATCCACCTGCTCCGAGTCCTTTCAATTCATCCTCCATTCCCCTGCTCCTTCCATCCTCGATCCCCCTGATCTCTCCATCCTCCATCCCGCTTGTCTCAATTTCTCCATACCCTGCCTGTCTTGATCTCTATCCCCCCTGCATCCTCTCCCCCTGCACAGCCTGCTGCCCTCTGCACTCATCACAGTCACTGTCACTGACAGTCTGTCAGTGCTGTTGTCACATACCCTGCACTGCAGCCTGCATTAGTCGTCCTCCTCCATTTTCTTTCCCTGTGGGCAAAACTCCGCCCACCCGAGTCACATGTATGTGACATAATCACAGGTCCTCCTGCGCTGAGGGAAACTGTACTACACACCGGTATGTACTGCCGATCTTCAGATTTTCCGGTACGGCGTACCGGTATGTACCCCCACAAAAAAAGCACTGCTATACTATAATATCGTCTCTAAACTAAGCGCCGGTAAGCAGAGAGTTAACTGTGCTGTGACAGCGGCTGGTATATGCGCCGCTCATACTGCAGCCGCTGTCACAGCACAGTTAACTCTCTGCTTACCGGCGCTGCAGTGATCGGTAAACAGGGAGTTAAATCCAGCAGATTAGGAATGAGTCGGCTCTGTGCTGTCGGCACTGCTTAATGCTCACAGCCTCACTGACTCATCACACAGCAGGGGAGCGCATTTCCGCCCCCTACTGTGTGATGTGTGATGTAGCAGAGCTGAATGAGTTCAACAAGAAGAAGAAGGAAGACAGAAGACAGAAGAGAGAAGAAAGAAGAGAGAAGACCTGGGTCTTTGGAGGGATATGTGGTGGTAATAAAGTTGGAGTCCCTAATGGTGTCTGTGTCTTTATTTTTAATAAATAATTTTTCTCTGTGTGGTGTTTTTTTTAACCCTTTATTGGAGATTCTTAGTGGCCGGGTCAAACCAGGCCTGACATTAAGAATCTCGGGCTTAATACCAGCTTGTATAACAAAGCTGGTATTAACCCCTTTATTACCCAGCGTGCCACCGCCACCAGGGCCACTGGAAGAGCCCGGTAAGGCGCCTGGAAATGGCGCTGCTTTTCAGGGGCGGCTGCGGGCTGCTATTCTTTAGCGTGGGGGGCCCTATAACAATGGGCCCTCACCCCGCTGAGAATACCAGCCCTCAGCTGCCTAGTTTTACCTTGGCTGGCATGGAAAATAGGGCGGAGCCCACGCATTTTTTTTTGCCAGCCAAGGGGAAATTAAGCAGCTGAGGGTGGCAGCTCGCAGCTGTCTGCTTTCATCGGGCTAGACTTAAAAATGCTGCGAAGCCCCATTAGTTTTTTTTTTTAAATAATTATTTATTTTACACCCTACAACGCCAGGTTGGTTGCCATACACTAATGTGTATGGCAACCAAGCAGAATCACTGTCCAGATTGAGAAAATCAAGTCTGATTACAACAGCCAATCACAGAGGCTCCCACAGAGTGTGAGCTCCTGTGATTGGCTGTTAGTTTGACAGTGCAGTGAATATGTAATGAGCTTAATAGGCGGCCCCGGAAGTAACAGCGGGAGCCTATTAAACATGATTTAGCTATTGTAGCAGATAGAGCTTGAAGCTTCCGAGACACATCTGCGATTTGTAAATCGCACATTACTCGCTATTACTCGCTTCCCCATTCATTAACATTGGACTAGCTAGACTCGCAACGAGTAGCGAGTCCCGGGCTCGGACTCGCTAGAGTCAAGCGATTCCGAGTAATTTAGGACTCGCCCATCACTACTTTATCTATTGGTGATATGTGGGTACAAGTTGCATTTCTTAGGCTGCCTTCACATCACGATTTTGGTTTCAAAATGGATACACAACAGATGCAATTTAGCCTCCCATGTATTCCTATGGGCAATGGATTTGCTCGGATGTGTCCCTATTGGCATCCGATTTTAGCACCATCCATTCCTGTCCGATTTATTCACAGAACCAAAATCGTAGCCTGCTGCGATTTTGCTGTCCATGACTAAAATCGGACACCACGGAACTGTGATGGTCCGTAGGAAGTTACAATGGGAGCCTATGGACATCGGATCCGTGATTACATCGGATCCAATGTCAGCTCCATGGTTATGTACTGAGCATGCCCAGAAGCAGTGCTCAGTACATAACCCTGTCTCTCCCTGTTCTCCCTGCATCTCCTTCCTCCATCTCTTCACCCCCTCTCCTCTATCCTGTTCTCTCTACTGTCCTCTCCCCTGTCCCGTCCCCTCTCCTCTCCCCTCCTCTTTCCTCCGGTATGTAATAAGTAATATATCTCTTCCTAGAGTATACTTCAACTTTCCGGCGCCTCCGGGGATGCGACCGTCTCCATCTGGGTGCAGAACCTCTTGTGATGTCACCGAGCCAATTAGGTGACACGTCAGCTGATAGGCTCTGTAAACGTAATAACAGGTGCTGCATGCACCCAGATGGAGACGGTCGCATTCCCGGAGGCGCCGGAAAGTTGAAGTAAAACTCTGGGAGGAGATTTATTATTTTTTACATACCAGTGGGGAGAGGACAGGAACAGGACGGGGACAGGAGAGGGGGGACAGGATAGATGAGTGGGGGGAGAGGAGATGGAGGAGGGAAAGACATGAAGAACAGGGAGAGACAGGGTAGATGCAGGGAGAACAGGGAGGGACAGAGGGACCACAGGATCCACACGGATCCTGCATAGAGTCGGATATGGATGGCTATTTGCCATCCGAATGCAGCGATCTATGTGGATCCGAGGCTGTCTGGGGGATCCTGCAAAAACAAGGATCCCCATGGACAGCCCAAAATGGTGATGTGAAGGCAGCCTTACTGTTACAAGGGACTGTGTTTGTCTATGATGGTGATGTGAGGACACTTCTGACAAGGATGTTCCTTAGGTTGGGAGGCTGTTTTTGGAGAGAAGAGGCAGTTCTGGGAATATTGCTTTCAGTCTGTGGTCTCTATAGAATATAGGTTGGAGGTCAGCGCCAATTTTCCTTAGGTTGTTCATGTGAGGGTTGCATGTGACCACAAGAGGCACCCTGTTGTTGTCCTCCTGTTTGTAATCCAAGAGGCAGCTTCTTGGTATTCTTGTAGCTCTGTGGATCTGTTCATCTATTACCAGTGGATGGTATCCTTGTTGTAGGAATGTTTTCCTCAGTGAGAGCAGGTATAGTTTTCTATCCTCATTGCTGAACATATCTGAATGTACCTCAGAGCTTGACTATAGATTATTGATTTCTTTGGTGTGTCTTGGATGGAAGCTGTTCCATCTCAGGTTTGCAGGACAGCCTGTGGGTTTATGGTAAATAGACATTTGTATGGTAATGACTTTGATGTATATCGTGGTGTCCAGAAAATGTATTTGTGACTTTGAAAAGTTGAGGGTGGCTTGATGGTTGGGTGGAACTTGTTGAAGTTGTTGTGGAAGGTAATCAGATCATACTTTGAGCCTGTCCAGATTATTAGTAGGTCATCAATATAGCGGAGGTATGCTTGAGGTTTGATAGGAGAAGATGCCTTTTGAGCTCTGAAAGCTTACAAATATAATTTCTCTAGTTAGCCAATAAAGGTGTCACTCCTTGAATACTTTTTCCCCCATTTTTTTGGAACATAAGTATTTACACTGGTTTTGGCTACAAGTACTGAGGTAAAAAACTCACTAAATCTCAATGCGTGAACGTGACCTTAGGCAGCAGGTTTAAGGAGGTTATGCAGCCGTTCTCATTACTTCATTGTATGTTAAGGTACCGTCTGCACTGGCTGCACATACATTATAGGATCCTATTCACATTGTTTTTTCTCACCCACAAAACTCTTCACAGTGCTACATGTCCTCCTTCATCTCTGTCTATCACCCAACCATTCTCTACATTCTGCAGTGAAGCTATGAGAAACATCTGCCCTAATCCGAACCTCCCACTCTCGGCTTTAAGACTTCTCCCAAGCTGCACCAGTTCTCTGGAATGCTCTACCGCCAAGAAATTAGGACTATTCACAATTTACACAGTTTTAGGTGCTCCATAAAAACACATTTTTGTACAGTGTTAGCCAGTAGATAGAAACATTTTAGATTTCAATATTTCCCTAAAAACACAACTTTCTAGGGCAGCCTATGATGCTCCCTAATCCTGAGTCCTTTATATATAGCCCATTCATTATTTCTCTGAACATAAGTCTTCATCAAACATCACCAAACCCAAAAGGACTACAGATATTGGCTGATGACAGCTCATACAGTTTTTATCTATCATTTCTTCAAGATGGCAGGACTATTATTGTAAATAAACACCTGTACTTTGTGTCACCCCCATCTCATTGTAGATTGTAAGCTCTTTCGGGCAGGGTCATCATTATTTTTGCTTTTATTAAGTAATATCTATAACTGTTAATCATGACTGTTTGTATATGAACCTCTGAATTGTAAAGCTCTGCGGAATACATTGGTGTTATATAAATAATGATTACTATTATGACTTTATTCAGCTTAGACACTGCTGGTGTCTGTCTCCCTCTAGTGGAAATTATAGAGCACTGCACAACAAGGCTTATAAAAAAATAGAAAAATATATTGCAATCTGAGAGTCCTCACTGGTTGATACCTTTTAATGGCTAACTGAAAAGATGGTAAACATAGCAAGCTTTCGAGATGACTCAGGTCTCTTCTTCAGGCTGATAATGACACAAATTCTGAAGACACATACATTTATACATAAGCAATAGAGAAAAAAAAAAAAAAAAAAAAAAAGGGAAAGAAGAGAACAGAAAAAAAAAAAATGGCAAAACAGTGTTATATGCTCTGGTGGATATGACAGGTGACGCAAAGCAGAGTCGGGCAGGGAGGGGTGGAGGAGCAGGGACAGAGAAAGCAGATTTCTAAGATAAGCGGAACCAATGTATTAGGTAGATAGTTAGTAACCCATGGAGACCTGAAAATAGTTAAGTTGTGGAGAGCAGACTAAGTGACAGAGTTCACAGAAGTGTCAGGAGTTCATTGTCCTATGATTTCAGTGTGTAGCAAGCTGTCTCCAAATGCACTTTCATTTTATATATAAAATGCATGAATCTGCTATCCCCAAATGTCCGTTCATTTTACATAAAATCCCATAAATCCATGTGAAATATTTAATCCGGTTTCGAGTGTGTTGAAGGTTGTTATCAATTTGTATTCCCAAATTCTTCTCTCTCTATGAGATTTGAAGTCACTCTTTAAGATGAGCAGCCTCATATCGGATTCAGTGTTGTGCTCAGAGCTGCAAAAATGCTTTGCTACAGGTAGATCCTTACGCTTTTCTTTTATTGAGTGGCGATGAGAATTCATTCTTGTTCTGAATTGTAATCCGGTCTCACCTACGTACATGCCACCTGTTGGGCATTTGGTACATATGATTAAATACACCACATTGCTTGTAGTGCAGCTGAAGTTACCTGGGATATTGTAGTCCTGATCTGTCCCAGGAATCCTTATCTTGTCGGTTGTCATTATAGACGGACGGGTTTTGCACTTTCTCTGGTTGCAGGGAAAGGTTCCTGTTGCTGCTGGAGAGGACAGGGCGCTTCTCACAATGATGTTTTTTAGATTCGGAGGTTGTCTAAAACACAAGAGTGGGGGATCTGGAAATATTGATTTTAGTCGGGCATCTTTTTGTAGGAGTGGTTGCAGTTTCCGTGCGGCTCCTCTTAACACCTCCAGACTTGGATTGTAGGTGACTACAAGAGGAACTCTGTTGTTTTCTTCTCTAGTTTTGTAATGTAGGAGATGATTCCTTGATATTCTGGTGGCTCTTGTAATCTGGTTTTCAATTGTTCTTGGATGGTAGCCCTGGTTCAAAAAGGTCTTTCTGAGGTTCTCAAGGTGACTGTCTCTATCTGTAGGGTTGGAACATATCCGATTGTATCTGATGGCCTGGCTGTACACAATAGAGTTTTTTATGTGCTTTGGATGAAAGCTGTCCCATCGGAGATATGTTGGACGGTCAATTGGTTTCCGGTACAAGGATGTCTCTAATTCATTGTTCTGTAGCTTAATGATGGTGTCCAGAAAGCTGACTTCAGTGCAGGAGTAGTTGAGTGTTAAGTTAATGGTGGGGTGAAATTGATTAAAGTGTTCGTGGAACGTCTTCAGCTGTTGCTCAGACTCCGTCCAGATGATCAAGATGTCATCAATATAACGGTAGTAGGCCAGAGGCCTGATAGGGCAAGAGGATAAAAAGTCACCTTCAAGCTTGGCCATGAAAAGATTTGTATATTGTGGTTCCATTTTGCTTCCCATTGCTGTGCCAGTCTCCTGTAAATATGTGTTGTCATCAAATGTGAAGTAGTTATGTGTGAGGATGAATTTTGTGAGTTCTACCACAGAGTCAGCATCAATCCCTGTGTTTTCCAGGAAGGTTTTGCAGGCATTCAATCCATCCTGGTGTGGGATGTTGCTGTACAGAGATTCCACATCCATGGTGACGAGGATGGTTCCTTCTGGTAGAGGACCTTTTGCTGACAGTTTATTCAATAGATCAAGATGTAGGGAAAAAAATGGTGTATCGCAATCCGCGCTGCCAGAATCATCCGCTCCAAAAGTAATGCACATGAAGATGGAACTTCAACATAACTCCTTTATTTCCTCCTACGCATTTCGGCGCCCTCCTGGCACCTTCCTCAGGGATCAGGAGGGCTACCTTCATTCTTACAATCCATAGATAAGGAGGAACAAGGACATACCCTTTTGTATTCCATCACAAACTTACAACATCATCCCCATTTTCTCATCCATGGGAAATCATCAAGGGGTCAGTCTGGGATAAAATTTAAAAACAATGTTAAAAACAGTACAACAAGAAGAATTTGCAAAAAAAACATCCTAGAGGTTAAGGATACACTGGATTATTTAAGCAAGCAGCCTCACTGATCAATTCTATATTCATACCTCTTGGTGTTAAAGTATCTAATTTAAAGATCCACCCAACTTCTTTCTTTTTAAGGAGGGACACCCTATCTCCCCCTCGTCTGAGAGGTGGGGCATCATCTATCACCTTATAGCGTAGTTGATTTACTGTGTGGCCAGCTTCTGCGAAATGTCTCAGTACCGGTAGTTCAGTTATCCCCGTTCTGACAGTGCTCTTATGTTTTCCAATCCTAGCCTTCACTTCCATAGTGGTTTCCCCCACATAGAGGAGACCACATGCACAACTGACTACATAGATCACAAAACTGCTGGTACACGTATATCTTTTACCAGAACGAGGATGACAAAAGCTCCGTCCTTTCAACATATTGCCACACGATGCACAGCCTAAACAGAAGAAATTACCCATACTCGGTTGACCAAAAGTAAGTTGAATATCTCGTTTAGATCCTCCCACATCAGACTTTACCAGTTTATCCCTTAGGTTCAACCCCCTTCTATATGAAAATAAAGGTGGCTGTTTTAATTCTTCCACATTTACATGGTCCTTGCTCAAAAGAGGCCAGTGTTTTCTGACAATGCCCACCACTTTACTGCTCTATTGATTATACTGTATGTTGTTACCAATGGAATACGCTTATTCTTATCCTCCCTGGGTTTTGGACACAATAGACCATCACGGTTTACTTCTTGTGCTTTTTGTTTATACTGCTGGAGCTCCCTTTTAGGGTACCCCCATTGTAAAAACTTTTCCCACATCTCATGTAACCTTTGGTCTATTATTGCTTCATCCGAAGCAATTCTTCTAACCCTAAGGAGTTGGCTCCAGGGCAACACTTCCACCATTCTCCTGGGGTGCTTAGTGGAGAAATGCAGTGTACTATTTCTATCTGTGTCTTCCATAAATAAATCTGTTTTCAGACCACCTTGGTTTTTATATACACATGTATCCAAAAACTGCATCTCTTTCAGAGAACACACCATTGTGAATTTCAATTGTTATTCAAAATGTTATTTCAATTGTTATTCAAACATTTTCAAAATGTTATTCAAAGACAAATAAAATGTCTCGAACTCCATCCTATCTCCACCAGTAGAAAGGTTTAATTGTCTAAGAGTAAGTGTATCACCAGAGTCGGCAACTACCCCCATCTACCTTCCCGCAAAAAAGGTTTTTAAACCCAAACTGCAGAAAAAGAGAAAGAGGTCATTATCCAACTCAAACCAATTCATACAGCTTGTAGGGCAGAATGATATTCCCCTTGAGAGTACATCAACCTGTTTGTCACTAAGCCTAGTAGAAGATATATTTGCCACCAACAATCTTCTTTCCTTCAAGTTCTCTTGGCTTTCGATCTCGTCACTAGTCTTGGCACCCCTCCTCTGATGTTTCCTGCCACCCCTGAGGCCATATCTCTTGCGGGCCTTTTGCCCTGGGCGTTGGCTAAAAAAACAGCTCCTAATTTGCTGCCGCCATCTTCAGTGGAGTCAGATTTGCCAGTGAAGCCAAATGAGGACTGTGGAGTTGATGAGTTTTGTAGTTTCATAGTTTTTTTGCCACCTCGTAGTTTATTTGGACCAGGTTTCGGTTTAGGACCTTGAGGTATTGACTTATTATACTGCCAGCCATAAACACGACCATTGTTGTAATCCTCAATGTCCCGATACGATTTAGAACGTTTTTTATCCTCTAAACCTGTTTTGTATTTGGTTAAGTTGTCATTAACCTTAAGGGCCCATTACACACAATGATATCGCTAACGATATCGTTGCAACGTCACTGTTTTTGTGACGTTGCAGCGATGTCGTAACGACATTGTTGCATGTGACAACGATCAACGAAACATCGTGGATCGTTGATCACAGATTTATGAACTGGTTCATGAATCTATCGTCAGTCACCCGCTGGACGCGCAGCATCGCTGCGTGTGACAGTGAGGATCAGTGAGCTCCCAGCGGCTCACAGCAAGCGCTGGGAGCTGGTAACCTGGGTAAACAGTAGTTAACTAAGCAGAGCACGGCGCTTAGATACCCGCTGTTTACCCTGGATACCAGCGCACTCGCTGGTCCTGATCGCTGGTGAGTCTGTCTGTGTGACAGCTCACCAGCGATCAATCACAAAATATAGAGCCAGCAGCACCCACGGTAAATGAGGGCATATCAAACCTCCATAGTGGTGCACGTCCTACCAGGGAGTCATCCCAGTCAGAGAACAGTTAAATGGAGAGAGACAGCACCACTATCAAACGGGATCCTTCACACTTTCTTTATTCCAGCACACCAGTGCAAGCGACATTTCGGATTGTGTCCTTTCTCAAGCAACAGTATACACAGTAACAGTCCGCTTTATATAGTATAAAACTCCTCCCCTTAATCACATTTCACCAATCGTGCAATATACAAAACAATTAACACTTTCCATAACCATATATAAAGTTAAAATTACCCCATCCATTCACATTTCAGTCCTTATTGCCTACCGATACTCATAATGTCTATGATCGTTATATATATAGTCCAGATAATGTCCACATTGTACCTTTATATTCAGTTCATATAGTTACTTCCTGGTTTTTTCATCCACCAATCCGGGCCGACGTTAGAGTGTGTTGTCATAGTAACATTATTATCAAACGTCCTGCAATATGACTTCCTCCACCCCACAGCCAATAAGGGACGCTCCATATTGCGCATGCGCTACTCCTCAAGCGCTGATTGGTCGCCAGATTCAGTTCTATTGCGCATGCTCCGGCGTCCTGGCAATGTCAATCAATGGAGCACACTTCCTCCCAAGCTCGCCGTGCATCATTGCATCGGCTCCCTTCCTCTTCCGGTGCATCCTTAAAATTGTTCCCCCGGAAACACAGTACAAGATATATAAGTTCCCTTCTACATTTATCCTGTCTTCCATTACTATATTTGCGGCACATCTCTCTTTTATTATCCCATATCACACCACATCAACATCTGGCAGGCAGGGGATCACCCAACATGCCAGTGTGGTGTAGCGTGCTCCTGCCTTTACATGTACAAGTAATAATATATAATATGCATCCAGTACACATTAACCCATAAAAGCTAAAGATCCAAATGCCACAACTATGTTTAAATATAGGGGAAAAGAGAGAGATATAATCCGCCTTATTATCCAGCTCTACACAATAAGCAAGAACTCACATATTCATCATACTACTCATGTTGATGGATCTGGGGGAACAGTCTAACACGTATTAACTCTATCCAATCTATACCTAATTTATCATCCTTAGATTACAACCAGAGATTTGGATAGAGGGGGGACTCAATTTATCATATTATAAACCTAACACCATAATAGAGCTCATATATTACACCTTATTCTATGTGCTTATCCTCTATGGATGGTAGAATATATCCAGTATTACCAAAACCAATGGCACATCATCACATACATATACATTACCACTTCTTAATCCATCTTATATACATATATATATCCCTCAGGAATAAGAAAAATCCATCGGTACGTGTTATGGATCTAGGATAAATTAAAAATACTATTAAAAACAGAATGTACAGGAAGATGCAGTAAAAGGATATAGTTACATCATTTAAGGAGACATCCCCGTTGATCGTATTCCAGGTTTAAACCCTTAGGGTACAGTGTATCGAGTTCAAATATCCATCTTAATTCTTTTTTCTTCAGTATTGCCACCCTATCACCACCTCTTCTCAATGGGGGGACGTCATCTATTATTCTATATTTCAACTGGTTCACACTGTGGCCGGTTTCCACAAAATGTCTAGGGACAGGGAGTTCCACTTTTTCATTCCTTATAGTACTTTTATGTTTGCTAATGCGTGCTTTTGCCTCCATTGTGGTCTCCCCCACATAGAGGAGACCACAAGTGCAACTGATTGCATAAATCACATAGCTGCTATTGCATGTATATCTTTTTCGGATGGTATATCTCTTCCCAGAATATGGGTGGTGGAACTCCCTGCCCTTGATCATATTGCCACAGCTTGCGCATCCCAAGCAGGGAAAATTACTCAAACTAGGTTTACTCAGAGTGAGTTGTAAATCCCTCCTTGAGCTCCCAATATCTGATTTCACCAAATTGTCACGCAGATTTCGTCCTCTTCTATATGAGAAAAGAGGTGGTGATTCAAACTCCTTGATACCTGTATGGCCTTTACCCAAAAGGGGCCAGTATCTTCTAATAATACCTGCATCACTCCAGCGAACATCTGAGATCAATGGTGGAGTCGCTCCCATGGAGCCAGATGATTAGAGTGAGGCGGGTGGTGTCTGATGATAATGTTGTCAATCAGAGGTTGGAGGAAATGTGTGTGAGGTTCCTCAAAAGAGGATATCCAAGAGATAATCTTACAAATTTTAAAAAACGTGCATTGTCTCTGAATCGAGATGCGTTATTGACGACCAGGGACAGAACAGCTAAGGAGAATCGGATACCTTTAGTTACCACATACAACAGGATGAGTGGTAAAATTTCGGGTATTATTAGAAGATACTGGCCCCTATTGGGTAAAGGCCATACAGGTATCAAGGAGTTTGAATCACCACCTCTTTTCTCATATAGAAGAGGATGAAATTTGCGCGACAATTTGGTGAAATCGGATATTGGGAGCTCAAGGAGGGATTTACAACTCACTCTGAGTAAACCTAGGTTGGGTAATTTTCCCTACTTGGGATGCGCAAGCTGTGGCAATATGATCAAGGGCAGGGAGTTCCACCACCCATATTCTGGGAAGAGATATACCATCCGAAAAAGATATACATGCAATAGCAGCTATGTGATTTATGCAATCAGTTGCACTTGTGGTCTCCTCTATGTGGGGGAGACCACAATGGAGGCAAAAGCACGCATTAGCAAACATAAAAGTACTATAAGGAATGAAAAAGTGGAACTCCCTGTCCCTAGACATTTTGTGGAAACCGGCCACAGTGTGAACCAGATGAAATATAGAATAATAGATGACGTCCCCCCATTGAGAAGAGGTGGTGATAGGGTGGCAATACTGAAGAAAAAAGAATTAAGATGGATATTTGAACTCGATACACTGTACCCTAAAGGTTTAAACCTGGAATACGATCAACGGGGATGTCTCCTTAAATGATGTAACTATATCCTTTTACTGCATCTTCCTGTACATTCTGTTTTTAATAGTATTTTTAATTTATCCTAGATCCATAACACGTACCGATGGATTTTTCTTATTCCTCAGGGATATATATGTATATAAGATGGATTAAAAAGTGGTAATGTATATGTATGTGATGATGTAATACATGTAATGTAATGTACCACCATATACCATAGCGCTGCTATACATGTAATGTAATGTACCGCCATAAACCACAGCGCTGCTATACATGTAATGTAATGTACCGCCATATACTATAGTGCCGCTATACATGTAATGTAATGTACCGCCATATACCATAGCGCTGCTATACATGTGCTGTAATGTACCGCCATATACCATAGCGCTGCTATATATATATCAACTACATACGTATTTTAGAATACCCGATGCGTTAGAATAGGGCCACCATCTAGTATATGTATGAATATATATATTATAGGCGGTCACCTTTGAAGCTCATACTACAGTTCAGAAGCAAAGGTTGAATACAGCCGGCCCCAACTGCCAGGGCGACTTATCGGCGGCACCCGACAGTCAGCTCACAGGGGGTTTATGAGAGTCGTCATGCGCGTTGACAGGAGTGTCATTTAATTGCTGTCATCTAAATAGTTAATAACTATGGCTAGAGCTGAGCTCCTGTGGTGGCTGTTAGTAGCCACCTGTCTATGTGATATTACAGATATCTGCTGTGTGTGGAGGGAGCTCAGCTCATCATGTAGTTATCAGGCACAAAAGGGAGAAATACAAAAAGTTACTGTACTATATGATAGGTGGAAGCCTGTGACTGACAGGTGACACCGCCATCCATTACTGCCCTCTTTCAGATATAAACATCTATGAGGGGTGTGTGTTAAACCGGCCATAAACAACACTGGGGCTATTCCCATCCTATAAATGTGATGCCCACCCTAGAATAAGTCATCACTTTATGATAGGTGGGGGCCAACCTCAGGGATCCCACCGATCCAGGGAGTATAGTCTCATGCCGTGCAGTCACATGGGCAGGAGTACAGTGATGGGTCGCAGCACTGCCTCCTTCATTCACAAAGCGATGACATATCCCAGTGATGCCCCTCCATTAGCTGGGCCCGTTCCTACAGTCACATTTCTGGTAAATATGTGGGGAGCTGAGCTGCCGGTACAGGACGTGCTCCAGCAGGGCCTGGCACACCGCGTCCTCCTCCTCGGAGCTACCCTCCACACTGCAGCCCATTCGCTCCCCGGCCATCACATGTGAAGTCTCCGGCACTTTCCTGCTCACTTGTGATTGGCTGTGCAGCATCACGAGGTGCGGCCATACAAAATGATGGTCCGGGTCCAGAGAGCGCCAGAGACCAAGGTGTGGACCGTAGCCAGGATCTCTGGGGAGCCTACACCGACAAAACTGAACCAGTGCTCAAAGTAACACATTTACTGAGCGTTAGGAGGTGAGCGGGGAACTATCGAACCCGGATCCTGGTGGTTGGGAGTCGGCATCGCATCACGTGGACGCGGAGCCATTTCTCCGCTCCGATGGAAGCTGGAGATAAAGGCCTCGTGCACACGCTGAGAATTTGATGAGTTTTTTAGCTCAGGATTTGTAGCCAAAACCAGGAGTGGATAATTAAATACAGAAGTGGAGCAGGTGTTTCTATTAGACTTTTCCTATGATTGTTCCACTCCTGGTTTTGTCTACAAATCCTGAGGTAAAAATCTCATCAAATACTGAACGTGTGCACATGGCCTAAGAAACCTATGAAGGCTTCACAGTGACGTCCAGGCAGGAGGAGCACACGACACAGGTCATACTGTACACACACTAGAGACGTGTCCTGCCCAGCAGAGAGGATTTACACAAGCCCCGCCTGCTCCGGGATCACGTGATGTCATTACGCTGCGCTTTCTATTTTCTTAATCTCATTCAGTAAAACCCTAGTCCCGCCCACCGCGGGGAGAGGATCACATGACCGCCTCCCGTGACGTCATTACGAGGCGCCTGGTGTAGTATTTAGTCGTTCTCCTCGCTGTGGCCGCTGTTCCCGGGCTGTGCTCAGGTAGGTGGGGCATTACACAGTGCGGGGCTGGTGCTCCTCACTGCCGCCCTGAGCCGGTCACTGGGGTCCCGCACGTCTCACAGGGTGGTGTGTGCTCCACAGGGGCATTGTGCAGCCTTCATACTGCCCCGGAATGAATAATATCCCTTTAAATGGCTTTGTCAGGATGACTCCTCCTCCAGTGCTCGGGCTGACCTTTCCGGGCCATGTTGTTGTTGTGTAGGGCGCGCATTGTATGTATCCTGGCTGATGGCGCACACTGGCTCTGTGCCGCTGTGGAGGTTCCCCTGTCCAGGCTTCTGCTATCATTGGGATATTCCCTAAATAACGCCATCCTCTATATGGGGTTAGTGATGACTGTTGGATCCCAGCAATCACGATAGAGGGGCTCTAGGAGTCATGATCCAGACTCCACAGCCCCATCTTTATTAGTGCTCAGCCTCTGCTCCATTCACTGTCTATTAGCCTTGTGTCCTCTGCCTTCTCTGATCGTCCCCTAGATGGTGAATGGAGCAGAGGCTGAGCATGTGCAGCTCTGCACTAGTAAAGATGGGGCTGTGGAGTCTGGATTGTAGCTTCTAGAGCCTCTTTATTTGGATTATTCCCCATAATTAGACCTCCAGCGATCAGCAAGTTGTCCCATATCCTAAGAATGTAGGATAAGGGTGCTTTCACAGCTAAATTTTCGTGTCTGGTGAAATCCTGATGCCTCTTGATCAGGCCTGTGCCCCTATACATATTTAACATGGGGACACCGGGACATCAGGAGTTTGCCTGATGCAGACAAGTGCGGTGCTTCTGCCGTACCCTTAACCGCAGCATGTTGCAGTTTGGGGCCACTTGAAAAGTCCGAATGTGGCAAAATGCATTGACATTACCCATTGCTGACTATGAGGCCGCATCCAGCTGCAGGTGTATGCAGCCAGGATTTTCACTCTGAGCATGCTCAGAACAGTTCCGGGGTGTGCTCTTTCTTTCCCCTCTCCCTCCGGGCCGCCCAAACCCAGCTGTCAAAAGGACACTCCATTGGCAGCGTTCAATGGCGTATGCACTCGCGCACCGAATGCAGATTATATGTGTCTCAGCCTGGTGTGGCTGAGACGGATATGTGAAACCACCCTAAGGGTATGTGCGCACTGCCTGGAGGAGCTGCAACTTGGACCTCATCTGAAAAACACGCTTGTGGCCGCAGGGAGACAACAGCCGCTCTGTACTCACCATCTACACGACGTGCAGGGCGGCTTCTCTCTGCGTTCACCAGGTGGGAGTCGCTTCCGGCTCCGCAACATGAAATGAACATGCTGTGGAGGACCGCAATGCTGGCAACCCACATATCAAAACGCTGCGGTGGGGAGCAGCATAGTGAGGATGGGATTTATAGAAATGCCATTCACTATGCTGCTACTGTACAACGCAGCATTATTGAAAATTCATTTAACAGGATAAAAGAATCCAGAAACTCCACATTGCTCCTTCTAACGTGTTTCTGGAGCAAATGCCCTTAAATCGGTTTTGCCAGAAACACAATAGGAGGAGCCATGTGGTGTTTCTGGATTCTTTTATCCTGTTAAATGAATTTTCAATAAAGTGAAGATTATATTTTCCCTATATTCCAAATTGAGGTGCTGAATATTCCTTTTCTACTTGGTCTCTGTTTGCTGGGAACACCACTCCCTAGCTGCCTCTTAATGGACATTCATTCAAACAAAAAAGGAGGTGGTAAACTTTGCTCTTATTCCTATTTATGTCTCTAACTCATCAATCTTATAAGCCTGATCAACTCCCTTTAAAGACACTTGACATTTTGTGGCTATGCCATACACTGCAAGTGAAATAAGTGTTGAACACATCACCAATTTACTAAGTAAATGTATTTCTAAACTTGCTATTAACATGAACTTCTCACCAGATGTCAGTAACAACCTATCCAATCATCACAGGGAAATCAAACCATAAATGTCCATAAGTGAAGTTGTGTAATAATGAGAGATGACACAGGGAAAAAGTACTAAAAACATTAGAGAGAAATTCTTTGTATTTCACAGGTTTGTGTAAATGGCAAATGAGCATAATGGGGATAAATGTAAGGCCATGCACGTGCTTAATTGTAAAACCCTGAGAAAAACTGTCACTGAAAAAGACCTGGGTGTATGGGTAGATGACAAACTCACATTTAGTGGCCAGTGTCAGGCAGCTGCTGCAAAGGCAAATAAAATAATGGGATGCATTAAAAGAGGCATAGATACTCATGAGGAGAGCATAATTTTACCTCTATACAAGTCACTAGTGCGACCACACTTAGAATACTGTGTACAATTCTGGTCTCCGGTGTATAAGAAAGACATAGCTGAACTAGAGCGGGTCCAGAGAAGAGCGACAAAAGTCATTAGAGGACTAAGGGGTCTGCAATACCAAGACAGGTTATTAAACTAGGGGTTATTTAGCTTGGAAAAATGAAGGCTTAGGGGTGATCTTATAATAATGTATAAATATATGAGGGGACAGTACAGAGACCTTTCTAATGATCTCTTTACTCTTAGGCCTGAGACATGGACAAGGGGGCATCCTCTACGTCTGGAGGAAAGAAGGTTTAATCATAATCACAGACGCGGATTCTTTACTGTAAGAGCAGTGAGACTATGGAACTCTCTGCCACATGCTGTTGTAATGAGTGACTCACTACTAACATTTAAGAAGGGACTAGATGCCTTTCTTGAAAAAATGAGAAAGGGGAGCACACTAAGGCCGTAAAAGTGGGACACCAATAATTTATCTAAGGTGGTCCACTCATCTGTGGAGGTTGTGAGTCACAACCAACTGTAAAAGCCTGGCCGCTGCAGATCCTGTGAAGACAGATGAAGACACACAAATGAAGGAAGATCGGGTTAATCCGCGCTGGACCACAGTGGAACCAATGCTTGCACACAGGACTTATATTCACACACATGGAACATACAACCTACGTGTTTTTTGGCCCCCTGGCCACTTTTTCAGGGCATCAATCTGAAGATGGCCTGAAGTGGCCAGGGGGCCACGAAACGCGTAGGCAATTGTATGTTCCATGTGTGTGAATAAAAGTTCTGTGTGCAAGCATCGGTTCCATTGTGGTCTAGCATGGATTAATCCTGATCATCCTTTATTCGTGTGTTTTCTTGAAAAATATATTACCAGTTATATGTTCTAGATTCTTTGATAGAGCATTGATCCAGGGAACTAGTCTGATTGCCATATCTGGAGTCAGGAAGGAATTTTTTTTCCCCAATGTGGAGCTTAAAGCGAACCTGTCACCCCCTCCAGGCATCTAAAAATACAATAGCCACCTTCTGCAGCACTAAGGCTGCATTCTGACAAGGTGTCTATAGCATTTATGCTCCCTTGATTCACTGAAATAAAGACTTATGTAAAATCTGTTTCAAACCAGATCCAAGACCGGGAGGCGGGTTTTCATGTGTCTATCTCCCTCCTCTGTGGTGTCAGTCATCCCTCTCTGCTCTCTGTGCACCTCCTCCAGGGCCACCTCCCTGCATTACAGAGCTGAACTTTGTCAGCTCTGCTACAACATAGAGCTGCTGTTATAGGAGACCCCACAGTAGTAAATCTTGCAGGAGGATCCTGAGCAGACAAAGCAGTGCCTGCTACATAGCAGCCTTGAGCTGAGCTGTCAGCAGTGCAGCAGAGTTGAGTTTGTGCTGTAGATCAGGGGCTGAGGACGGAGCAATGCTGCTGGGTACAAGAAACTGAAAGTGAAAACTGCTCAGCTCAAGGGCTGCTACGTAGCCGGCAGTGCTTTGTCTGCTGTTCTGCTCACGATCCTCCTGCTAGATTTACTACTGTGGGGTCTCCTATAACAGCAGCTCTATGTTGTAGCAGAGCTGACAAAGCTCTGTAATGCAGGGAGATGGCCCTGGAGGCGGCACACAGAGAGCAGAGAGGGATGACTGACACCACAGAGGCTGGAGATAGACACATGAAAACCCGCCTCCCGGTCTTGGATCTGGTTTGAAACAGATTTTATAAAAGTCTTTATTTCAGTGAATCAAGGGAGCATAAATGCTATAGACACCTTGTCAGAATGCAGCCTTAGTGCTGCAGAAGGTGGCTATGTTATCTTTAGATGCCTGGAGGGGGTGACAGGTTCGCTTTAAGGTCCCATTACACGGAGCAATATCTCTGACAACATCGCTGGCAACTCACGGGAGCGCGCACGTTTTGGGCATTTAGCCAAGATTGCAAGACACCGAGACATCGCCGTCAACGCAACTGCGATGTTGAAAGCAACTTTTGCTGCCAGGCAGGGCTGTGGAGTCGGAGTCAGTTAGTTTTGGTTGTAGTCGGTAGAAATGTACCGACTCCAGCTTTAAAAAAAACTGAATTAGTCCTTACCGGTAATTCCTTTTCTTGGAGCCTTCCACGACTGCATTGGAGGATGTCTCCACGCCCTATTGGGGGACAGGAACACAGAGGTTAAAAGCCCCTCCCCTTCCTCAATACTCCAGCGTTTACCCAGATCACCCTTAGCCACGGATAACCTGCTACAAACCGGAACCAAACACAAACAAGGGGGGGGGGGAACTGATGCTGTCGTGGAAGGATCCAAGAAAAGGAATTACCGGTAAGGACTACCGTATTTTTCCATCATCGCCACGACAGCACCACCTGAGAGGACCGCCCATCCAAGACAGGAAACCTCTGAGATAAAAAGGTGGGACCTCTCCTGGACCTCAGTTTAGGTTTCCTGTCTTGGAGGTGGGAGACCTCTGAAGCTCATGCGGTCCTGGCCTGACCCGGTAGCTGGAAGAGCTGTCCTTACCTAGGCAGTGGCTCCGGACTTGGGTGCAGAAGCTCCTCCACGGGGTATCCCCTGCGGTGGTGGATGGCACAGGGTCTGGAGAGGGCCACCAGCGGCCGGTTCTCAGCCCTTGTTGCTGCCCGGGGGGTTGGTGGCTGCCCTGCACGACTGTGCCCTGGGTGAACAGGTTCCTTTCCTGGCTAGGCACAGCGTTCCTGGGTCTGTGAGGGGCCTGGGAGCGGGTTCCCGGCGGCGGCTTTCAAATTTCGCGCCGGGAGCCGCTACTTCCGGTTTCGGACGCGGACCAGAAGTGATGCTCCGCGCCTGCGCAGTAGAGCCCAAGATGGCGGCATTCGGCGGCTGGGAGACGCTGCAGCAGCGGCCGGAGGTGTGGGGCAGTGCATGGAGGGCGGCGCCGGCCACAACGGAGGAATGGAGCAGCAGGCCCTGGCGACGCCCGACCCAGGGGAGCACCAGCAAGCTGGCAGCCACAGGTCCTCTCAGAAGGGGTCCAGGCAGGATGTGGACCCGAAAGCCCCCGGAAGTCGGTATGCCTCTGGTGGGTGAGTGCCTTCGGGCTGTGATATCTGTATTTACACCGCCTTGCTTGTTTTTAGGACGGCAAGAAAAAGGCGGCTAAACAACGGCATAAAGACTGTGCTATCTGCAAAGTCCCTCTTCCAGGGGCCTCTTCTTCTGGTTCTGATCGTGCCTCTCGTAGTTCTCACAAGGGGAGACACAGGTCACGTTCATCCTCTGCCTCGTCCTCCTCCGCATCCTCCTCCTCGGGGTCTTCCTCCTCAGATGGTAGTGGTGCTGGGAAGTCCTGTTTTCCCCGAAAAGACACTGATTTTTTGATTAAGGCCGTTTGTTCAACTATGGGGTTGGTGGATGCCCGTGACCCCTCTTCAGTGGAGGATTTAATGTTCGGTGGTCTGTCTTCCAGGGAGGCCACTACTTCCTGGGATAGATCCCCCAAGCTTGACGTAGCTGTGGCCCGGGCGTCTAAGCGTTCCTCTCTTCCCTTTTGAGGATTTGGGGAATTTGAAGGATCAGCTAGACAGGAAGGCAGACTGCTACTTGCGTAGTTCCTGGGAATCCACTGCTAGCATCTTTCGTCCCTTAATTGCAGGTACATCAGTCGCTCGGTCCCTCATGATTTGGTTGCAGCAGTTGGAGGCTCTGGTGAGGGACGAGGTTCCTAAGGAGGAGATCTTGTCTTCCTTTCCTTTGGCTCTTTCGGCAGCGGCTTTTCTGGTGGATTCCTCGGCTGACTCCCTGAAGTTGGCGGCAAAGGCTGCGTCCTTCTCTAATGCTGCTCATCGGGCCTTATGGTTGAAGGCCTGGCCCAGGGATGCCCAATCAAAGTTGTGTTCTTTGCCTTGTATGGGTGATTTTCTGTTTGGCAAGCCGCTGGATGAGATCTTGGAACGTGCTAGTGACAATAAGAAACATTTTCCTTTCGTAAGCCGCGGTTTGCCAAGTGGAAGTCCCCTCGTCGGACCCGATATTCTTGGGCCGACAAGAGACACCAGAAGGCGGGTTTCTTGTTCAAGGGTTCCTCCTTTGACAGGAAGCACCAGTCTAAGTGACGGCTCGCTCCGGGTGGGAGGAAGGCTTGCCCACTTTCTCCCGGCCTGGTCCGACATTGGGGCTTGCGATTGGGCTCTCGGTCTCCTCGGAGAAGGGTTGAAACTGGAGTTCGCTTCGGCTCCTGTGGGGTCCCTAGTGATTACGTCTGTCAGCAGTCCAGAAAAATGCAATATTCTGATGGGCGAGGTGCGGGCCCTTGTGACAAAAGGGGTTGTTTCCCCGGTTCCTCCGGCCGAATGCGGCAGGGGGTTCTATTCCACACTGTTTCTCTTGCCCAAGCCAGACGGCTCGTTCCGGACGATTATAAACCTGAAACGTCTGAACAGCTTTCTGGTCCAGCGTTCATTCAAGATGGAGACTTTGAACTCAGCAATCAGGCTATTGTTTCCAGATTGTTTCATGGTAGTACTAGATCTGAAGGACGCATACTATCATGTTCCGGTTCATCGTCGCCACCAACAGTTTCTGAGGTTCGCCCTGTACATGGAGGGCTCACTCTGCCATTTCCAGTATCGGGCTCTCCCCTTCAGGCTGGCAATGGCCCCTCGGATTTTCACGAAGCTGCTGGCGGAGGTGATGGCTCACTTCCACCGTCAGCAGATTTTGATTGTTCCGTATCTGGACGATCTGCTGATTGTGGAGGACTCCAGGGCTCAGTGCCTCGACCGTCTGCAGAGGGTGCAGCGTTCCCTGGGTCAGTTGGGCTGGATTGTCAATCTAGAAAAGTCCAGGCAGGTTCCTGTCACGCGTCAGCTGTTTCTGGGGATGATTCTGGACTCGGTCTCAGCTTTGCCTCCTTCCGGAAGACAAACAAGTGCGTCTCCGGTCTTCCCTTTCTGCAGTTCGAGCTTCCCTGCGAGTGACTTTGAGGAGGGCTATGTCTCTCTTGGGCTCCCTCACGTCCTGTATTCCGGCAGTCCCCTTGGCACAATTGCACTCTCGGGCCCTTCAGTGGGAGATTCTCAAGCATCAACGCGGGTTGGGGGCGGCCTTGGACGCATCGTTTGTTCTATCCCCTCCGACTTTAGATTCTCTGGGGTGGTGGCTGGTCCCCGAGCACCATTCCGTGGGTGTCCCGTGGGGTTGTCCGGTCTCCGACGTAATCACCACGGATGCCAGTTCCTGGGGATGGGGGGGCCCACCTTCGGAACCTGTCCGCTCAGGGAGCCTGGGACTCTCGCCTCTCCAGGATGTCGTCAAATATGCGGGAGCTCCTGGCAGTTTGGGTGGCAGTTTCTGTGTTCCTTCCTTCCCTTCGGGGGCGCCATCTAAGAATTCTCTCCGACAACAGTGTGTCGGTGGCTTACTTGAACCATCAGGGAGGCACCCGGTCTCAGGCTCTCATGGGCGTTACACGGGATTGGAAGACTGTCAAGTTTCCCCTCTCTGCCCTTCACATACGGGGGGTGGCAAATTCCCGTGCGGATTTTATCAGCAGGGTGCAGTTCCGACGGGGAGTGGGCTCTGGATCCGAGGGTTTTCGATCAGATTGTGGACATGTGGGGCCTTCCGGAGATGGATTTGTTTGCAACTGGGAGAACAGGCAGGTTCGCCGGTTCTGTTCTCTGAATCCCGGAGACCGGCCCTTTGCTGTGGACGCTCTGCTGATCCCCAGGTCCGAGGGTCTTCTGTATGCCTTCCCTCCCTAAAGTACCGTCACACAAAGAGATATCTCTGGAGACATTGCTTGCAACTCACTGGTTGCAGTGAAATCATGGACACATTGTTCCATTTTGTTGCCATGTACAAAATGGAACAATGTGTCCATGATTTCACTGCAACCACTGAGAGGCAAGCAATGTCTCTAGAGATGTCTCTGTGTGCAACGGTACCTTTAGTCTTGATTCCTGCAGTCCTTCGGAAGGTCAGGGAGGACGGGGCCAGACTCCTCATGATGGCGCACTTCTGGCCCCGGAGAGCTTGGTTCTTTTGGCTCAGTCGCCTGTCCGTGCAGGCTACTTAAACTCTCCCCCTCCCCGTCCCCGTCTCTCCTGTCTCAGGGGCCGATCCACCATCCGCAGGTCTCTGGTCTCCGGCTGACGGCGTGGAACTTGAACGGCAGCTCCTGTCGCGTAGGGGTTTCTCAGACGGCCTTGTTCGTACACTGATGTCTAGTTGGAAGCCAGTTACCACCAATCTTTATGGTAAAGTGTGGAAGAAATTCCTGTCCTCTTCGGGGGCGAGTCCGGAGGGTGAGGCTCCTGTGCCGGCTGTTTTAGAATTCCTCCAGAGGGGGTGGGAAATGGGTCTCTCTGTCATACCCTGAAACTCCACGTTTCGGCCTTGGGGGCCCTGTACCATTGTCCCCTCGCTGGGTCTTCTTGGGTGACGAGGTTTATTCAGTCCTGCAAGCGGGCCACTCCTGTTCCCTGTCCGAAGGTGCCTCCTTGGGATCTCAATTTAGTTCTTGATGCCTTAACCAGGCCTCCCTTTGACCCTTTATCTTCTGCTTCACCTAAGGTCCTTACTCTGAAGGTGGTCCTGTTGGTGGCTTTGACGTCGGCCAGACGTATTAGTGACCTGCAGGCCTTGTCAGTGGTGGGGCCTTATACTCAGATTTTGCAGGGCAGGGTCATCCTCCGCCTGGACCCTTCCTATCTTCCCAAGGTGGCTACCAAAGTCCACAGGATGCAGAAGATTGTCCTCCCTTCCTTCTGTGACCATCCTGCAAATCAGAAAGAGGAGGTTCTTCACACGTTAGATGTTAGGAGGGCGTTGCTTACATACTTGGACAAGTCCGCGGCCTGGCGTCAGTCCCCGTCCCTCTGTTTCCTTTCAGGGGGCCTCTAGGGGTAAGGCAGTGTCCAAGGGTACCCTGGCTAGGTGGTTGCGGGAAGCCATTGCTCTAGCTTATTCTTCTAGTCAGGTGCCGGTCCCAGTGGGCCTTAATGCACATTCCACCAGGGCGGTGGCTACGTCCTGAGCTGAGAAGGCTGATGTCCCCTTAGAATTGATCTGTAGGGCTGCTACTTGGTCTTCTCCTTCTACTTTCTTCAAGCATTACAGGCTTGATCTTTCTTCCACCTAGGAGGTGACCTTTGGTAGACTGGTTCTGCAAGCGGTGGTCCCTCCCTAATTTTCTTTTCTCTGAAATCTCTCAGGTGGTGCTGTCGTGGCGATGATGGAAAAATCTAAATTACTTACCGGTAATGGGTTTTTCCGGAGCCACGACAGCACCACCGCATCCCTCCCTATTGCCTGTTGGTGTGGTCACGTTTGGGGGGTTTTGAATTGTTGATTTCTTTTGGTGGTGGTTGTGTACTAATGATTGTTGGGTTCCCCTCTCCGGTCTCTGTAACCAAAACTGAGGTCCAGGAGAGGTCCTGCCTTTTTATCTGAGGTTTCCTGTCTTGGATGGGCGGTCCTCTCTCTCAGGTGGTGCTGTCGTGGCTCCGGAAAAACCCATTACCAGTAAGTAATTTAGATTTTTCGCTTTATAAGACGCACCCCCAAATTTGGTGAAGGAAATGAGAAAAAAATAAGTTTTTAATGTTAAATGGGGTCCATCTTCTAATGCCAGTGTCCATCTTACAATCAGTATATATGTTCCTCATCCTATCTAATCCCCCATCCTGGCATTGTGTCTCATGATATGTCATCAGTATACATAAGATTAACCCCATCCTGTATACATGCACCCCCCAAATGCCCCAACCCTTTGGATTTGTTATTGATATGTGCCCCTTCCATCTTATCCCCCAGATACCCCCATAGGGCTCACTGAGAGAGGGGTGCAGCTGCTCAGCGGTGGTGCCGGGCTGGCAGATTCTTGTAGCTGGGGGACACAGCTGCAGGACCAGGGCAGCGGAGATGTACCGGCGGCAGTAAGCAGTGGGCGCCGCCATGTTTTTGTGGCTGGCTGCATTCATTAACACTGCAGCCAGCGGTAGAGGGTTCAACAAAATGGCCGCGGCCATAATGGAGACCCGCGGCCATTTTGAAGCTCTCTACCGCCAACTGCCACAAAAAACATGGCGCCCAACCGCTTGCTGCCTCCGTAAATCTCCACTGCTCCGGTCCTGCAGCTGTTCCCCCACCCACCCCCGGAACCTGCCTCTGGCACCCACGCTGGGCAGCTGCACCCTCACCCCCTTATCTGGTAATATTTTACATTTTTAATGTTGTTTTTTTTTTTTTTTTTTTTTTTACATGCACTTTTTAAGACTCACCCCCGTTCCCCCCCAAAGTTTGGGGGGAACAAAAGTGCGTCTTAATTACCGTATTTTTCGCTTTTTCAGTTTTTCCTTCCACGACAGCATTGGAGGAATACCACCGATACTCCTCAGGGTGGGACTATTGCCTGTAGGACTTTCCTACCAAAGGACAGAAAAAGTAGGAGAGACTACCACGTAGCTGCTCTGCAAATCCGCTCCGATGAAGCTCCAGCCTGCTTCATCCCCCCCCAGGACATAGCAGCAGTCTGAGTTGAAGGAGCCTTCAACCCCACCGGAGGAGCAAGGACCGGAGCGACGTAGGCCTCACAGATCACCTCCGTGATCCAGAACACAAAACAGATTCTGATCTAACCTCCAGGAAGCGGTCTCTCAGAGGTAGTGGTGGACAGTCCGACTAACATCGAAGGAGTGAAACACGGCCTCAGCCGCATTAGCAGGAGATTGACAAAATGAAGGAAGAACCACAACCTGGGACCAATGGAAAGCCGACACAACTTCCGGAAGAAAAGATGAATGCAACCGAAGCGTAATGCGAACAACGGACACCACGAGGCACGGAGCCCGGACAGATAGTGCCTGCAGTTCTCCAACTCTGGGAGCAGAAGGGATGGCCACCAAAAACGCCACCTTGTGAGAGACTGAAGGGATGCAGCACACAAGGGTGCAAAGGGACTTCGAGAAAACCCTTGGAGAACAATCTTCCAATCCCAGGGAGGGACAGAAGGCCGAACTGGGGACGCCGCCCCCAAGCAGAAGTAAAAAAACTGCTTGCTCCATCGATGGGAAGCAAGATCCTGGGCAAAAACTGCCCCAAGTGCTGACACCTGGACTTGAGTGCTCGGCCGAAGACCCAAATCCAAGCCACACTGCAAAAATTCAAGAGTTGGGCCACATTAGGATGATGCATGGCCCGGATGAAGGAGCACACCAGGACAGGAACCGATTCCTCCCTCCCGAAAATGGCGTGCGTCACAGGCTGCCTGCCCCGCCGAAGCGTGCGGATCACTGCCTGGGAGAGACCCTTGGCCCTCAGGATCCCGGCCCAACAGCCAGGCCGCCAGATTGAGCCACTGAGGGCCCGGGTGAAAGAGGACCCTGGGACAGTAGGTCGAGACAGTGGGGCAACCTAATCAGTCCCTCCAGGCCCAGGTCTCGGATGGCATTGTACCACGCCCGTTTGGGCCACAGGGGAGCCACCAGGATAGTCGTCACCCCCTCCGCCTGAATCTTTTGCAACGCGTTGGGAAGAAGCGGGATTGGAGGAAATGCATACACCAAACGGAAGGCCCAGGGATGGGCAAAGGCGTCCAGCCCCCGAGGATGGTCGACGCGTCAGGGAAAAAGGGCGGAACCTTTGTATTCGAGCCCAAAGCGAACAGGTTGATCGAAAGGAATCCACCTGTTCGTAAGGGAGCGAAATACATCCGGATGGAGGCACCATTATCCTGGGTGGACCTCCGTGCGGCTCAAGAAATCAGCCTGTACATTGGCCATTCCCTTCAGATGTACTGGCGAGAAGGAGAGAAGATGGCGTACTGCCCACTAAAAGATCAGTCTTGCCAGCCCCTGCAAGTGTAAGCCTCGAGTACCGCCTTGGTGCTGCAAGAAGGCAACTGTAGTCACGTTGTCTGACAGGACCTGGACATGATGACCCCATGGAACGTGAGTTGCACATGAAGCGCTTCCTCCACTGCCAGAAATTCCCAGAAGTTTGAAGACTGGCGACTGACCGAGCGACTCCAAATCCCCTGTAACGGTGTGCAATCCACCATCGTGCCCCAACCGGAACCGCTGGCATCAGTGGTAACTGAGGTCCGGATCCGCGAGTTTAAGGAATCCTGACGTCTGTCCCAGGAACTCTGTATGTGTTCCTGGAGCAGTTGGAAAGGAGCCTGAGCCTATGTTACCGACTGAATGCAGGCCGTCATGGCCTCTAACAGGGATATTGCTTCCCGCAAGGAGGGTGATTTCCCCCCCCCCCCCCATCCTTGCCTGGGAGCAGGTCAGATGCATGCGGCGCAGAAGCTGATGTGCCACAGTAAGGAACGAGGTCTGTCTGGAGGAGGCCAGCAAGACTCCCAAAAATTGACGGGCTGCCGGCACCCATTCTGATTCCCAAAGATTGGGCACCCACCCCAGGGACTGAAGAATCTCCAACTTTTGGAGACCTGTGTGCACAGAACCAATGCCGAAGGAGCCACCACCAACATGTCATATAAAATAAAAATTCGGTTGCGCCACACTGTTTACTAAAGGCAGAATCTCCGTTATATTAATTCCTCACTCACCTTGTCTGGTTGTGCCGTCTCTGCACAACCAGATAGTAGGCTCAGTGGTGAGGAAGGGATCCGAGACCTTTGCTCGCCGGTTCCTGGTTCCAGAATGAGCGCCCAGCTCCAGCTCGCTTCTCCGGGTCCAGTGATCAATCACGTGTCTATTGTGTCAGCCAGGTCCTTGTGTACAAAGCTGCTCTCTTCCACCACACTCCCCATAGGGAGGATAAAGTAAGGAACAATGCAGAAATGGTGGTATTTAGATTATGAGCGCTATACAAGGACACTGCACTGATTAGTATTACCTTTAGGTCTTTATTGAATATTGACAAATGTGAGTCCTCGCCACAACAAGATCCACTTGAGGAAGACGCATTAGTGTCGAAACATGTTGTGGCGAGGACTCACATTTGTCAATATTCAATAAAGACCTAAAGGTAATACTAATCAGTGCAGTGTCCTTGTATAGCGCTCATAATCTAAATACCACCATTTCTGCATTGTTCCTTACCACCAACATGTCGTCTAAATAGGGAAGCACACATATCCCCTGGGTCTGGATGAATGTGATCACTTCCCCCGTGAGTTTGGTAAACTCTGGGGGGCCGACGGAAACCTGAAGGGCAGCACATTAAACAGATGATGGACCGTCCCGCCTGCCCCGGAGATCGCGAATCGCAGAAAGCACTTGTGGGAAGGGTGAATGGGGACATGATACGTGTTCTGGAGGTCCACAAACAACCTGGAGTAATGCCCCTGGCCCTCCTCTCCAGGAGGAACCGGGGACCCCACACCCGAATCCAACAGGTCTCGCAGAGCCAACAAGAAAAAAATGTGCGAGAGTCCCCCAGAGGAAGGGAGGGGACTCTAAGACACGGAGGGGCTGGCTCTCTAATTCCAAGCGCAGACCCTCCCAAATGTCGAGAGGATCCAAGGGCATGAGGAGATTGCTTGCCACTGTGGCAGAAACCGCAGGAGCCACCCCGCAATGGGGAAGGTGGCATTGTTTAGGGGGCGGCTGGTGATGCCGCTGCTGGGGGAGCAAGATATTACGGGTCTTGTACCCTTTCTGGAATGCCCAGCGACCAGACTTACCCTTCCCTTTACACTGGGAGGGTTGGCTGCACTCAGGCTGAAAGGACTGCCTCTAAAAGGGCTTCTGTTCCGGGAGACACATTTTCCGGTCTGACACCTTTCCCAGGATGTCATCCAATGCCGAACCAAAGACAAAGGACCTTTTGAAAGGGGAGGCCACACAGCTGGAGCTTGGACGTGACCTCCCCATTCCACATTGTAAGCCACACTGCCCTGTGAGCTGTGTTGGCCAACACTGCGTACCTGGCGCCAATGCGGATCAACTCAGCAGAGGCATCAGTCAGGAAGCCCGTAGCACGTCTCAGAAGTGGAATGGAGTCCAAAGCTCCTTCATGGGAGTACCCTGCAGGATGAATTCTTCCAGCTGGGTGATCCACTTAAAGAGAGACCTGGCCACACATGTAGAGGAAATGTTCACCTTTAAAGACATAGCTGCCGCCTCCCAGGAGTTTTTGAGGACACTCTCCATCTTACGATCGAGGGGTCCTTCAACTGGAAGGAATCTTCAAAAGGCAACGCGGTCTTATATGCTACCCTGGCCACCTGGATGTCCACCTTCGGGACCTCCCAGTCATCACCCTCCAATCCACTCGGATGGGATGAGCAGCCGATGTTCTGGAGACTCCCACTCGCGGCGGATAAGAACCCGGATGACCTCATGGACAGGGAAGCCCAACTGCCGCTTGGCCTTCAGGCCTCTGAACATTTAGTCCTGCACAGAAGGGGGTTCCACCACCTCTACTCCCATAGTACTATGAACAGTGTCCACCAATTCACCCATGGACTCCATGGAAAAATAGTAGTATCTGGACAGAGGCAATATCCTTGCCGTCCTCTGACGCTGAGCTCTGGCCAACCTCCATGAAATCCAGTCACAATCCTGGAGCTTCCTCTCTTTCAGAGGGGAAGGCCTGGAAGCTGCAGCAAAAACCGGCAGTGCCGAGAGAGAAGCCTGCACCTCTTCCCTAATGGATTGGAGCTCCTCAAGCAGGGATGGGGAGTCCATCCTGTCAACACTGTCAGTCATGGCCGACACCTTTTTTGTAGGAAGAGGGAAATTTCGTGCCGCAGCCACATTTCCTGGACGGGTTTTTGCTCCCTTTCACAGGTGGCCCTTGTCTCCCTATAGAAAAAAGGGAAGAGAAAGGGGACCCAGTGCGAGTGCAAGGCCTAAATAACTCCCCCTTGTGACCACCCCCAGAAACACTTACATGAGATGGGGGAACGCTGGGCTCTGCAGAAGCAGAGGTGGAAGCCTATCACCCTCCATGTTTCAGGGATCAGCCTTACCTGGGTGTAGCTTCCGGCAGGTACTTATCCAGAAGTACCGTGCCCCCAACGAGGAAACCTGTTCCCTCCCTCCTGGTCACCGGCCGCGGGCAGTAGCGCGCGATAGGCCTGCTGGGTTCCCTGGAGCCGCGCCAGCCTGCACACCTCAGGAGCCGCCGCCCAAAACAGGAAGTGCCATCCTGGAACCTCTGATGCATGCCCCAGGGACTGCAGCTGGAGGAGGGAGATGCCGGAGAGCTGAACAGGCCTCCGGCGCTGCAATACACAGCCTACTTTGCCCCGTAGGACGCAGGAAGGCTGGATGGTCCCACCACGGAGCCCTGAGAAGGAGGAGGAGACCGCCCCCGACGTCCATCCCTGGCCCGGCTGTAAGTACACCCCAATGCTGCCTCTGCCAGCCTGACAGCACTGGAACCTTCCATGCCCCAAGGGGGACAGGAAGACACTGGAGTACTGAGGAAGGGGAGGGGCTTTTAACCTCTCTGTTCCTGTCCCCCAATAGGGCGTGGACGGCATCCTCAAATGCTGTCGTGGAAGGCGAATGGAGAAATGTATTATTTCATAATTGAACTTTCATATGACTTTTATAAATGTTACTCAAATATATATGTTCTTTCAAACTATGAACAGTGATAAGCAGTTCTTCTGGAGATGGAGACATTTCTTACTTCTTGTGTGTTACTGTTCTCCACTGCCCTTATCTAATTATACTTGGTTAACCTCATGCTGCCCCAACCCCCCTACTTACAATGTATGAAACTGAAAGTGAAAATGTGTTGCAAATTCTTAGTAGTAAAGCTCCTCCTCTAGACTAGATCATACTAGGTGTGCTCTTCCAAGCATCTCACAGCTGCCCGCTACTCAGAAGAGGAAGACTGTAAGAAGTATTATCCTTTCAACAAACTTTGCATCAGTTACTGAGTACATGAGGAATAATAACAGTATTACTGACCACTATATCAGTTGTACGACCTGGCAATAATTTTGTACAATTGTTTTTAGGAAAAACAATTGTAGTCATTTGGATTGTGAATGCAGAATTAAAAATCTGAGAATGTCAAAGAAGCGTCACATTAAATCAGCTGTATTTGAACATTTCACCATCACTCAAGATAGATAACATTGTCTGTCAGTGTATGACAAATGATCCAGACGAAAACAAATGCTGTTAAAGGGAACCAACCACCTAGATGACGACTATAAGCAGTTAATACATGTCCTGCCCCTACCTACACGTTCAGCTATGTTTTTGCTAAGATATGATAAATGCAAACGAAATATACACTTGTAACTTACATTCCTGCGTACTTGAGGGCGTCTCCCTGTGTGTGCTGGGACTTGTTGGCTGTGCTCATCATGCCTGCTCTCCCCCTCCCTTATGCACGCCCCCTCTCAGCCTGCTATACTGTGTGAGGCTGATTGCGTCATAAAGGGGCGGGGCTACCGGGATGCCGCGATTTAGCCCCGCCCCTTTATGACGCAATCAGCCTCACACAGTATAGCAGGCTGAGAGGGGGCGTGCATAAGGGAGGGGGAGAGCAGGCATGAGCACAGCCAACAAGTCCCAGCACACACAGGGAGACGCCCTCAAGTACGCAGGAATGTAAGTTTACAAAGTGTGTATTTCGGTTTGCATTTATCAATATTCTTAGCAAAAACATAGCTGGAACGGTGTAGGTAGGGTGCAGGGACATGTATTAACTGCTTATAGTCGTCATCTGAGGTGGTTGGTTCCCTTTAAGCTAAGATGAGTGCATATTCGGGCAAAGATAAAAATGCTCCTTCCAGAGCTTCTAATCTAAAGAGAAATTTACAGCGCTTTCATCCAGAAGTACTGAAGGCAGGGATGAGACTGCATCCAAACCAATGAACCAGTGCCAAGCTCTTCCAGCCAAACAAAGGAGCAGAGAACTTTGCAGCCATCAGTTGCAAGATATTTGTCAGTGACAAAGTTACTGTGACCATGACAGTAGATACATTTAAAAAACAGATCATAGAGCTTGTTGTAAAGGATAGTGTGCCTATTTCATTATTTTCACGACCAGCTTTTATGTGTCTGAATGGGGAAATGGCCTGCAAGCTTGGTGTTTCTCTGGAGAGAGTATTAGAAAATTAGTAATTGAAGAAGCTTTTAAACAAAAGGAAGAACTTTAAAAAAACTCTCAAGGGACGCTTTGTGTTTCTTAAAATGGATGCCTGCACACATCAGAGTGAACTATTTTGCCATCAATGTCCGATTTTGTTTGTGACAAAAATAAAATAGTTACCAAGACATTGGCAGTAAAACACACCAAAGCTCATCACACCAGTGAGTTTCTCCAGGTCTTGGTGGAAAAGATTCTGCAAGACTATGAACTTAAAGAGCAAGTTCTTTCTGTCGTAACTGACAATGCTTCAAATATGATAAGTACTATTAAGCTAATGAATGAGAATAATGATGGTGACCAGCAGCTAGAAGAACATTCTGGGTCCACAGACACAGAAATGTTTGAAATATAGGAAACACAGTATTGTAACTGAGGAGCAAACTGAAGTTGCTTCAGATGAACAGCAACATGCTAGTTTAAGATCTTGTTGAAACTGTGTCAATACATTCTTTCATTCATCACATGCGCTGTGTTGTGCATACGCTACAGCTGGCTATAAGACAGTCTGCTAGAAGGACATGCTGCTGCACTGATTGGCAAGGTGAGAAAATTGGCTACTGTTGCCAGAACCCCTAAAGTTGACTCAATTTTGAAGAGACTTGCTGGAAAAGGGGCAATTATTGATCAAGCCACACGATGGGGCAGTACTTACTTAGGTTTTCAGTTCAACCAAGCGCTGAATCATTTTCTTGTAGACATGGCTAACCCTCAACTGACGCTAAATGAAAGTCAGTGGAATCAGGTGACTGAGCTGGAAAAATTGCTAGAGCACCCATTTACAGTGACTAAAAAATTACAAAGCACAGGACTTAACTCCAGGTATTTTCTTAAAGGAGTGGAAGAACCTGATGTTTCGCCTGTCCCAAAGAGGAGGGTTAATTGCAAGTGGCATTGCTACATCAATGAAACGGAGAGAGGAGCTACTATTACAAAATAACATTCTTTTGGCAGCTGTTTATGTAGACCCAATGCATCGGGTTCTTCTAGATGATCAACAGCTAAGTAAATGAAAAGAAGCTCTGTTTGAAATAGCAGTAAGGATGAAAGGGTTGCAGAAAAGTCAGGAGGAACAAGAAGTGGTCGTCCTGCCACATCTTCACCCTCATCAACTCGTGAAGAATTTAATTTTGAAAAATATTTGGATCACAAGGACCGTGCAAAGCGTTCCCGCGTAGAAGAAGAGTCATCCCCATCAAAGAACATAGCCAGTACATTTCAGCAGAATTTTTCATGTGCACTAAAAGAAATTGAGAAATTTGACCGTTCATCAAAAATAACAGTGCAACAAGCGATTCCTCTGTATCCTGACATTGTCAGAGATGTTGCCCGAGTGGTTAGTGGTTACTGCTTTGCCACCAACCCAAGTTAGTGTAGAGAGGTTGTTCTCTGCTCTCAAAATAATTAGATCAGATTTGAGGGCATCCATGAAGGAGGATCTGACCGAGGCAATACTTTTTTTTGAGGACAAATTTATAGATTTCTTCTTAACTGCATAACAGTGTTTATTGCATATTTAATTACAGTTTAGAAATGTTTATAAGTTATTTGCTATATTCTAATTGTAATCTAATAAATCTAGTTTTTGCTCTAAGTGGTCTGATTACTTATATGATGGTGAGAAACTGAATAAGCACGTTGTTAATATTTTACAACAGTAAATTTATTGTAACGAATTGGCCATTTTATGAAGGAGCCGGAGTCGGAACCTGATAAAATCCAGGAGTCTGAGTCTGAGTCGCAACTGTGGCTTTCCGACTCCACAGCCCTGCTGCCAGGGTTAAGCTTACCCAGCGAGTGATCATTAACATTGCAGTGAATAGGTAAAGTTGCTTTCAACATCGCTGTTGTGGTGTCATACAGAGCGATAATAGCAGATCGCCTGAGCAACATCGCCAGGTTTACCAACATGTTGGTAAACCTGGCAACTCCGCTCAAGCAACTTATCGCCGTTGAAATCGCCCTGTTACACTTGAGGTACCGCCACATGCGGCAATATTGCTTGCAATTTCACTGGCAATTTGCTGGTTGCAATGAAATCATGGACACCTTGTCCCATTTGTACTCTGCCACGTGTCCATGATTTCATTGCAACCAGCAAATTGCCAGTGAAATTGCATGCTATATTCGATCGTGTAATGGTACCCTTAGCAACGCACTAGCGATGTTGCTTCAACTTCGCCACGCCCCTGAGTTGCCGGTGATGTTGCCCCGTGTAACTGTACCTTTAGTAACCTGATGTGTACCTTGGATACCAGTGTGCTCGCTGGTCCGGATCACTGGTGAGTGTGCCTGTGTGACAGCTCACCAGCGATCTGAACGATGTTAGCGATCGTGCGTGCATATGATCACTAACAACATTGTTCAAAAAATTGATGCATGTGACTGTACCTTAAGGTCTTCCTTCAACCTTAACCCCTTCCAGACCCTTGGCCCACCCCCTGGGCCATGGAATGATCGGGCTCCTGCAGGTCGAGTGAGGGTGTCACTGACCTGTCACTCGGCCTGCAGGTACATGGGGAGTTGTACAACACCCCAGGGGGGGTCGATTTGCCCCCACCCCCACCCCCCCGGCTACAGGCGCGGTGATTGGCACTCAAAAGTGAAAGTGAAAATCACCGCACCTGTAATGCTTCCCTGTCTGCCGCTGCTATCCCTACCCTCCAATCTTCTCCCCTGTCATCCTCTAACTGTCCCCCTGCCCCCCACCTCTCTTTCCTGCCCTCTCTTCATCTTTCTTACCCCCCCGCTTCCTTTTCCTGACGCCTGCTTCCTGTCCCTGCCGCACGCTTCCTCTTCCTGCCGCCCGCCTCCTCCTGCCTGCTCCCGCTTCCTCCTGCCTGCCCCCGCTTCCTCCTAAGTGCCCCCCTACTTCTCCTGTTACCCCCCCTCTTCCCCCTTCCTGCCCCCCCGATCACCGGAGCGGCGATCGCCTCTCCCACTCACCCCTCCGGCGGCCGCTCTGTCTCCACTGCATCCCGCTCCTCCTCCTCCTCTTCACCGCCTCCGGATCTGACAGCTCTGTGCTGGAGCTGCCAGATCACTTTCTACAGCTAGATCCTGAGGATCTAGCTGCAGGAAGTGATCTGACAGCTCCAGCACAGTGATCCACAGTGACCATTATGTGATCACTGTGGATCACTGTGCTGGATCAGTCAGATCACTTTCTACAGCTGGATCCTGAGGATCTAGCTGCAGGAAGTGATCTGACAGCTCCAGCACAGTGATCCACAGTGACCATTATGTGATCACTGTGGATCACTGTGCTGGATCTGTCAGATCACTTTCTACAGCTGGATCCTGAGGATCTAGCTGCAGGAAATGATCTGACAGCTCCAGCACAGTGATCCACAGTGACCATTATGTGATCACTGTGCTGGAGCTGTCAGATCACTTTCTGCAGCTGGATCCTGGGGATCGAGCTGCAGAAAGCAATCTGACAGCCCGGGCGCACTGATGCACATAGTGGGTCTCTGCACCCGGGCTCTTTGATCGCTGCTCTACAGCCCGATCTCCCTGCATGGGCATCGAGCTGCAGAAAGTGATCCGACACCCCGGGCGCAGTGACCCACTATGTGCATCACATGCGCCTGGGCTGCCAGATCGCTTTCCGCAACTCAATCCCCATGCAGGGGGATCGAGCTGCAGAAAGCAATCTGACAGCCTGGGCGCAGTGATGCACATAGTGGGTCACTGTGCCCAGGCTCTTAGATCGCTGCTCTGCAGCCCGATCTCCCTGCATGGGCATCGAGCTGCAGAAAGCAATCTGACAGCCCGGACGCAGTGATGCACATAGTGGGTCAATGCGCCTGTGCTGCCAGATCGCTTTCCGCAGCTCGATCCCCATGCATGGGGATCGAGCTGCGGAAAGCGATCTGGCAGCCCAGGCGCCGTGATGCACATAGTGGGTCACTGCGCCCGGGGTGTCATATCACTTTCTGCAGCTCGATCACCATGCTGGCGGATTGGGCTCCAGAGTAGCGATCTGAAAGCAAAGGCGATCGAGCGGTGTGGGACCTTCGTTGTGGACTACGTCGGAGACAATCGAACGTCGTGGGATCTTCATTATGGACTACGTCGGAGCGATCGGGCGTCGTGGGACCTTCGTTGTGGACTACGTCGGATCTTTTTATAATAAAGATGGAGTCCGAATTGTGTCTGTGTTTTTTTTTCAAATAAAAAGATTTTTCTCTGTGTGTATTTATTGACTATTTACCGTACTAGAGATTCCTAATTGCGGGTCTAACATTGGCCCTATATTATGAATCTCGGGCTTAGTGCCAGCTGCCAATAAAAAGCTGGCATTAACCCCTTTATTACCCAGTTAGCCACTGGCACCAGGGCAACTGGAAGAGCGTGGGTACAGCGCCAGAAAATGGTGCTTCAATGAATGCGCCATTTTCTGGGGTGGCTGCGGGCTGCAATTCGCACCAGGGGGGGCCCAGAACGCTTGGGCCTCTCTATGCTGAGGATTCCATCCCCCAGCTGCCTAGTTGTACCTGGCTGGACCAAAAATATGGCGGAGCCCCACGTAATTTTTTTTCTAGAACTCTAGAAATTAAAAAAAAAAAAGGGCTTCGCTGTATTTTTGGTTCCAGCCAGGTATGACAAGGCAGCTGGGGGCTGGTGGCAGTCCGTAGCTGCCAAGTTGTACCTGGCTGGACCAAAAATATGGCAGAGCCCCATGTCATTTTTTTAAAAAAAATTCTACAAATAAAATGACATGGAGCTTTGCCGTATTTTTGGTTGCCAGCCAGGTACAACTTGGCAGCTAGGGGGCTGGAATCCTCAGCATGGAGAGACCCAAATGTATTGGGTCCCCTATGCTGCGAATTGTAACTACTAGACTAGTATGTTTTTTCACAAAAAGTTTCTTTATTCATTTATACGTCTCAATTTGTGAAGCACATGGGGGTTCAAAGTGCTCACTGTGCATCTAGATATGTTCCCTGGGGGGTCTAGTTTCCAAAATGGGGTCACTTGTGGGGGAGCTCAAATGTTTAGGCACACAGGGGCTCTCCATACGCGACCTGGTGTCCGCTAACAATTCCAATTGTTGGCAAATACCAGGTTGTGTATGGAGAGCCCCTGTGTGCCTAAACATTGGAGCTCCCCCACAAGTGACCCCATTTTGGAAACTAGACCCCCCAAGGAACCTATCTAGATGCTTAGTGAGCACTTTGAATCCCCAGGTGCTTCACAAACTGATCCGTAATAAGGTAAAAATACTTTTTTTTTCACACAAATTTTCTTTTTTAATTTGTACGGCTCAATTTGTGAAGCACCTGGGGGTTCAAAGGGCTCACTATGCATCTAGATATGTTCCCTGGGGGTTTAGTTTCCAAAATGGGGTCACTTGTGGGGGAGCCCCAATGTTTAGGCACACAGGAGCTCTCCAAATGCGACATGGTGTCTGCTAACAATTTGAGCTGATTTTCCATTCAAATTGTTAGCGGACACCATGTCGCGTTTGGTGAGCCCCTGTGTGCCTAAACTTTGGAGCTCCCCCACAAGTGACCCCATTTTGGAAACTAGACCCCCCAGGGAACTTATCTAGATGGGTGGTGAGCATATTGAACCCCCAGGTTCTTCACAAATTAATTCATGAAAATGAAAAAAACATTTTTGTGGAAAAAAGATTACTTTTTAATTTTTACGGATCAATTTGTGAAGCACCTGCGGGTTCAAAGTGCTCACAATGCATCTAGATATGTTCCCTGGGGGGTCTAGTTTCCAAAATGGGGTCACTTGTGGTGGAACCCCAATGTTTAGGCACACAGGGGCTCTCCAAATGCGATATGGTGTCCGCTAACAATTTGAGGTGATTTTCCATTCAAATTGTTAGCGGACACCATGTCGCGTTTGGAGAGCCCCTGTGTGCCTAAACTTTGGAGCTCCCCCACAAGTGACCCCATTTTGGAAACTAGACCCCCCAGGGAACTTATCTAGATGGGTGGTGAGCATATTGAACCCCCACATGCTTTACAAATTGATCTGTGAATATGGAAAAAGTACTTTTTTTTCACAAAAATGTTTTTTTTAGCCTCAATTCTTTCATTTTCACATGGGTAACAGGATAAAATTCATCCTAAAATTTGTTGGGCAATTTCTCCTGAGTACACCGATACCTCATATGTGGTCATAAACCACTGTTTTGACGCGCGGCAGGGCTCAGAAGTGAAGGAGCGCCATTTCACTTTTTGAATGGAAAATTAGCTCCAAAAGTCAAATTGCTCTCTTTCCCTTCAGAGCCCTGCCGTGCGCCCAAACGGTGGTTTATGATCACATATGTGGTATCGATATACTCAGGAGAAATTGCCCAACAAATTTTAGGATCCATTTTATCTTGTTGCCCATGTGAAAATGAAAAAATTGAGGATACAAGAACATTTTTGTTAGAAAAATTAAAATATCCATTTTTTTGTTTCCAATTTGCTTAGTTCCTGTGAAGCACCTGAAGGGTTAATAATCTTCTTGAATGTAGTTTTGAGTAGCTTGAGGGGTGCATTTTTTTGGAATGGTGTCACTTTTGGGTGTTTTCTGTCATGTAAACCCCTCAAAGGGACTTCAAATGGGATTGGTCACTAAAAAAAATAGTTTTGTAAATTTTGGTGGAAAAATGAAAAATTGCTGATGAACTTTGAACCCTTATAACTTCCTAACAAAATTTTTTTTTTTTTCCAAAATTGTGCTGATGTAAAGTAGACATGTGGGAAATATTATTTCATAACTATTTTGTGTCACATAACTCTCTGGTTTACCAGAAGAAAAATTCAAAATTTGAAAATTGCAAAATTTTCAAAATTTTTGCCATATTTTTGATTTTTTTCACAAATAAACGCAAAAATTATCGACCTAAATTTAATACTAACATGAAGCCCAATATGTCACGAAAAAACAGTCTCAGAATCGCTAGGATCCGTTGAAGCGTTCCCGAGTTATAACCTCATAAAGGGACACTGGTCAGAATTGCAAAAAATGGCAAGGTCATGAAGGGGTTAAGTACTCTTACTATGTTAAACATTTAATCATGTTCAAGTGCGTTTAGAGTCTTGTGTGATGAGCATGCATACAGGCCACAGAGGTTGAGCTCATTACTTATTGTTTTCTTTGCACCTGCTGATTCCAGGCATATCTGTAGCTCTCAACTGGTGGTTCTAGGCCTTAGACAATTTTTCTGATAATTCTTTTCACTCCTCTGTCTGAAATCATGTAGGAAACACCTTGTTGTGGCCAGTTTATAGTGAAATTATGTTCTTTCCAGTTCTGCTTCTGGGTTCTGGCCTCACTGCTCACTGGAACCTTCAGTAGTTTAGAATATTTTCAATAACTAATGCCATCAGTATGTTTTGCAACAATAAGGTTGCAAGGGTCTTGAGACGACTTCCTGGTTTTACCCATCATGAGATGTTTCTCTAGTGGCACCATGGTAAAGAGACGCCTGTTTAAAGGCAATCGGTTGAACCAGTTAATACTATTTTTCACGAAGAGGCAGAATTACTTTCTAATCATTGATAAATCTCTTCTGATGTCTTGAGTTTTTGCACCTCTTTTTCTTCTTGTATTCAATACTTTTTTCATTATTACACAACTTACTTTATTTCTATGCCTGTATTGGTTGGATGGGTTGTTAATGACAATCGGGTGAGAATTTCATGTCCATAACACCTGTAGAAATATATTTAGTTAGAAAAATGATGACGTACTCAATACTTATTTCACCTGCTGTATGTCAGGAATGAAGGTCTTCCCTGACCCCTTTCTTTCTGATCCAGATGTAGCTAATGAGGAAAGTGGGTTGTACAGGTGTGTGTGGTCGTCCAGTCTCTGGAACACAATGTTCCTAGCTCCTGTACTAACATTTTGACAGAGATAGAGGAAAATTACGGCTTTCAAAACAAAAGTAGATGAAAAACAAATGTAAATTGGTTATTTATATTATTTTCCCTCAGAATGACGGATACATCGGATATAAAGCAGACGTATGAAGACATGTTTTCCCACCGCTTCACAGCGCAGGATGCAGAGTATCAAGAATATTTAAAACTGCCAGAAAGCCAACCACCCATTGTTCAAGACTGGGGGGCAGGCAACCAAAGGAACCAGGACAGGTGGGTCTCTACACAATACTTGTTATGGGGCCAGCATTGACCCTGTGTTCTTAAAGCATATATAGCCAAGAGGGTGATCTCCAACTCTCCCCTTTATAGTTCCTAAATCCGCAGACCAGCTCCAGCACAGAGGAGCTCTGGGATGTGCTTGCCATTTTGCTTTGTTTTTTTTTATATACCGTATATACTCGTGTATAAGCCGACCCCCCCCCCCCCCCCTTTCCCCCTACTTTTGCCCCCAAAACCTGGGAAAACCTATTGACTCGTGTATAAGCCGAGGGTGGACCCCAGCACAGGTATACAGCCCCCAGCAGTGTGGTATACAGCAGCAGCCCCAGTGGTAGTATGCAGCAGCAGCCCCAGTGGTAGTATGCAGCAGCCCCCCCATATCTGTATACAGGCCTTCCCCTTGGGTAGTAATCCTGTAAAGGAAGAGATTAGTATACTTATCCCTCCGCTGTCCCGCCGCCGCCATCGCGCTCTTCCGTCTTCATCCAGCGTCTTCCGGCTTCCTCCTCTGGCGCGCAGACAATGACGTCATTGCCTGCGCCCACCGGAGGAAGCCGGAAGACGCTGGATGAAGACGGAAGAGCGCGATGGCAGCGGGACAGCGGAGGGATAAGTACCGTATATACTCGTGTATAAGCCGAGTTTTTCAGCCCAAAATTTGGGCTGAAAAGTCCCCCCCTCGGCTTATACACGGGTCTATACGGTAGACCCGTGTGGTGGGGGCTGTGGAGGCTGGAGGAGGTGGGGGGGGGGGCTGCTGTATGAGCGGCCCCGTCACGTGGGGCCGCTCATTAAATATGCACTGCATCCCCCTGTCAATCAGCGGCAGGGGGAAGCAGTGCATATGGCCCCCCCAAAAGCTGGCACTGTCCCCCCTTGTAAGGGCCCCCCCGGTGCTTATACATTACCATCCCGGTGTTCTGATTGGCGCCGCTCCTCGGTGCTTCTTCATCCTCCCGCGCTGGCTCCATCCGTGATCTCCGGCTGTCGCAGCGATGTGACGTCATCGCGCGACCGCTGGAGAACTCAGAACCCGGATGCAGCCAGCGCGGGAGGATGAAGACGCAGCACGGAGGAGCGGCGCCGATCAGAACACCGGGATGGTAATGTATAAGCACCGGGGGGGGGGGCACTTACAAGCTGGGACAGTGCCAGCTTGTGGGGGCTGTTGGTACCCCCTGGGGGCTGCTGGGTACCCCCTGGGGGCTGCTGGGTACCCCCTGGGGGCTGCTGGGTACCCCCTGGGGGCTGCTGGGTACCCCCTGGGGGCTGCTGGGTACCCCCAGGGGGCCGCTGTATAACCCCTGGGGGGTGCTGTATAACCCCTGGGGGGTGCTGTATAACCCCTGGGGGCTGCTGTATATACTGCTGGAGGCCTGTATACCACTGGGGCTGCTGTATATACCACTGGGGCTGCTGTATATACCACTGGGGCTGCTGGGGCTCCTGTATACTACCACTGGGGCTGCTGGGGCTGCTGTATACTACCACTGGGGCTGCTATATACTACCACTGGGGCTGCTGTATACTACCACTGGGGCTGCTGTATACTACCACTGCGGCTGCTGTATACTACCACTGGGGCTGCTGGGGATGCTATATACTACCATTGGGGCTGCTGTATACTACCACTGGGGAGGCCTGTATACCACTGGGGGGGGACCTGTATACCACACTGCTGGGGGCTGTATACCTGTGCTGGGGTCCACCCTCGGCTTATACACGAGTCAATAGGTTTTTCCAGATTTTTGGGGCAAAAGTAGGGGGGTCGGCTTATACACGGGTCGGCTTATACACGAGTATATACGGTATACTAATCTCTTCCTTTACAGGATTACTACTCAAGGGGGGGCACTGTATACTGTATACATTGTATACAGTGACTCGCATATAAGCCGAGGGGGGGGACGGGACTTTTCAGCCCAATTTTTGGGCTGAAAAACTCGGCTTATACGTGAGTATATACGGTAGAAGATTGATTTTAGTATGACTCCAATTACACTATTCTGCCCCTCAAAAAAACAGAATCTCAATTGGCGTTTGGTATTTGTAAAATCTCATTGAAATCAGATAGTCCAGTGGTCCTCAACCTTTTTTGCACCGATGACTGGCTTCATGCAAAACCATTTTTCTGTGGCCCGGCAGGGGTGGTGTAGGGGCAGGGCTATGGAGAAGGATATTTTTGGGGGATGTCTTATTTTTCCATCCCCTTGCAGCCCCCATCATCCCTTTTGCAGCCTATAATATCCACATCATCCCCTTGCAGCCCTCTATACCATACCCCCCCATCATCATCCTCTTGCAGCCCCCATCATCTCCATGCAGCCCCAATACTGTATCCCCCCATCATTATCAACATGCAGCCCCCATCATCTTTTTGCAGCCTTCATCATCCCCATGCAGCCCCCAATACTGTGCCCCCCCCCCCCCATCATTCCCAAATCCTCATCCCCATGCAGCCCACACACACACACACTCACACACACACACCCTTTGCTCACCGGTCCACCCGCCGCATCTGCAGCATTGCTCTCTGCCTCAGCTGCGTGTGTAGATGTACGGGCAGAGCTGTCAGCCAATTACAGCGCAGAAACCACTGGGCAATCAGGTCCCGGCTGCTCCGCTCCTACGTCTACGCACGCAGCTGAGGCAGAGAGGTGCTGTAATGCTGCAGTTGTGGTGGGCGGTGACTTTACTCAGGGAGGCGGGAATCATCCACTGCTGGGAGCCACTGCAGAGCACACTGCGTGTAGTGCTGGTCTGCGGGGGCGCAGACCGGTCCAGAGACCCCATCCCCCACGGCCCGGTGGCTGGGGATCCCTGAGTTGGTCCATTAACATTAACACATTTTAGATGTATGGCCAAAATGTGGCGTATTTAACAGCTTAAAGAAAACCTGTCACCAGGTTTTTGCCATCCCATCTAAGAGAAGCATAATGGAGAAATAGTGACCCTGATTCCAGTGATGTGTCACTTACTGAGCTGCTTGCTGTCATTTTGATAAAATTGTTTTCTCTGCTGCTGATTTAGCAGTTCATGAATATGCTGAACTACCTGGCAGCAGGCCAAGCAGTCCTCTAATGATAATCTCCAGCTGAATGAACACTGATTTTTCTCAAAACTAAACTGAGCAGCCCAGTAAGTGACACCGCTTAAAGGGAACCAACCACCTCAGATGACGACACTAAGCTGTTAATACATGTCCCTGCACCCTACCTACACCATTCCACCTATGTTTTTCTTAAGAATATTGATAAATGTAAACCGAAATATACACTTTATAAAATTACATGCCTGTGTACTTCTGGGCGTCTCCTTCTGGGTCAGTTACTAGAGGGCTGTGTCTCCAGCAGCATGACTGGCTTCTCTAGCCCTCCCTCTTACTTTGCAGGACGTCACATGAAGGGCGTGATGTTATCTATCAGTGGGCGGGCAAGCAAGGCAGCTCCCGTCCCTTCATGTGACGTCCTGCAAAGTAAGAGGGAGGGCTAGAGAAGCCAGTCAAGCTGCTGGAGACACAGCCCTCTAGTAACTGACCCAGAAGGAGACGCCCAGAAGTACACAGGCATGTAATTTTATAAAGTGTATATTTCGGTTTACATTTATCAATATTCTTAAGAAAAACATAGGTGGAATGGTGTAGGTAGGGTGCAGGGACATGTATTAACAGCTTATAGTCGTCATCTGAGGTGGTTGGTTCCCTTTATAGGGAGCCTGTCACCTCCAAAAAGCCACCTAACCTATAAAAACAACATGTCCCTGCATCAACCTATGACCATTCTCACAATCCTTTTGTCTGCTAAAGGCTGGCTGTAAAAGTACTAAAAAAAAAACAAAAACGTTTTTTATGGTTACTCATTATCCATTATAATGAGTAGGGACCATATTCCTTAGCCCTCAGGGCGTGTTGCTTTGCTGCCTTTCTCGTCAGAAGATCACGCCCAAATATTTTTGCATGAAGACCAAGATAACTTTTGTTTAGCCACACTGCATTCAGGGGCCATGACCCCAATTCATCAAGGATGGTATCTTCCATGCAGTCTTGATGAAAAGTGCCAGATTCATTTCATCACCCATGTGCCACCACAAGAAATGTTCTCCAGTCCAAGACTACACTACATTTCTGTCGTAAATTATGATGCCATGTTGGCTGGGCTTGGTCTTGCTCCTTTTCAAACAAAAGTCGGAGCTGACTAGCACTCACGTAAAAAAGCCAAAGATGTTTTGCGCAATGACATGTTTCTTTATGAGAAAGTAAATGCCAATTTCAATATTGATTTTGTTTTAAATTTTGGGTTAATTACATTTAGATATAGCTTAAGTCATTTTTGAAACAACTAATCAGTAGTCCATGACAGCACCCAGAAAGAGAGAGGAATCTGCCCTCCAAGTATAGGGAATCGTTAGGCTTTAAAAGGGGCTGTTCCTCTCCCCATGTCAGTTGGTTCCTTGTCCTTTAACAGAGAGCTTCAGGAATGGAGGTTTTTGGTGCTGCTGAATAAACAATGATGGCAGGTCTCGAGGGTCACCAACAGTGCAGGTTTTCAGGACTTCCTTAGGAATCATCCCCAGTGCAGGTGGTTAAATTATCACCTGTGCAATACTAAGGAGATCCTGAAAACATGACCTGTTGGCGGCCCTAGAGACCTGGAGTTCCCTACCCCATGCACTAGGATAATGCAATGTTTCAGTTCTTTGTATAATAAAGAATTCTTCATCAGGAAATCCACCAATTGGTAGAATTCCTGATGAAGCGGGAACACTCTTCAAAGTGTGTAGAATAAGGCCCTGTGCCCACGGTGAGTTTTATGCGCTTTTTTTGTCACCCTTTGTCAGAAAAGACTCATGTCTATCCTTCCCCCAGCAAAGTCTGAGAATTCTGAAGTGCTGTGCCAATGAAGCGTTTGTTTTTTGTTTGTTTTTTGTCCAGAGAAAATTGACCATGTCAATTCTTGTTGCGTTTTTCACCCCTTCTTGCCTTTGACAATAGTGAAATAACACAAGCCCAAAATCTGCACCAAAATTCATTGCGTGTTTGGTGTGTTTTCCTGGCACAGGGTGCAGTTTAGCAGTGTTTGCTGCAGAAAATCCACAATTACGTTCATGAGCCACTAATAATGATGGAAGGGAAATTTTTTCTGTGAAACCCCAGAGGCTGATGCTGACTGCTACAATGAATGTGAAGCTCTAGTGGTTATCACAATAACCTAATTGTACATTGCAACTTGTATGAGTGTTGTCACATAATTCATTTTCTTCTCATTACAGGTATAGAGATAACAGACCTCGGAGAGGCTGGGAAGGGAGACGTGACTGGTCCAACACCAGTTATAACCAACAACGAGGCGATAGAGGCTGGGGAAACAACCACAATCGGTACAGACAGGAGCGATCTTACCATTCAGAGGGACACCATTCTGGGAACCAGAGATATTACTCTGATCGTTATTAGGGATATTGTTTAGTTGTTTGTGTTTTGCTGTAAACATGTTTGCATGTGTGGAGAAGACCAGCAATTCCTATGGTAATTGCATGACCTACAAAAAATAAAGGTATTTTTTTAACACATGCTCATGTTATTGCAGTGCTCTATACGTAGTGATGTTCATCATGCTTTGTTTGTGCATTTCACATTGTTCTATGGCTCTGGTTCGCAAGGAGGTACAGCCAAGACCCCAGATGTATCTTATGAAAGCTAAGGGTATATTAAAAATGGTCTCTGTGTGTACACCCCAGTACAAAGGAAAACTAATGGTCTTGCCAGGCCTATATGTTTCAGTGATTAGTTCACCTGTGGTTAGTGCTAAAAAGAAAAAATGTAATACAAAAGAAAGCATCAATACATTGGAGCTTTTTAATTCGGATGTTTGCGTTGTTCTGACTTAGTTGTACTGAAAAGAATGACATTCCACAATGCATTCAAAGAAGAGTGAGTAAGATCTGATGTTGGGAGTCAAACAGGAATGGTATCCACGGTCCGCGCTGCTGCTCTTTACCAAAGGATTTCACAAGAGGGTATTACCATCATAAGGTCCTTTATTCATCAAAAACCTACGCGTTTCAGTGCTGGCCCAGCACCTTCCTCAGGGCACTAAGATCTGATGTTTACTCAGTTAACAGTAGGAAGTCAGTGGGCTATATTCTAATTCGCCAATTTACCCTGTTTTCTGGTCATCATAATGGGAGACCCAGACAATGGGGTTTAGGGCACTGCCCTCCGGAGGTCACACTAGGTACTACAAGTTTGTAGACACCGCCTCCTCCGCTTATAAACCCCTACCGCAGGGAACATCCTCAGTTTTAAACTTAGTGTGCTCGGAGGATCACGCTTTGCTTGCACTTCACTGCACTCTCACTACTTACGTGATGGCGTCTGAAGACAAGGTAATATGGTCCTAGTCGGGACCTGCGACAGCCTCCCTGCTCACCCTTTGTGGCACACGCTGGTGGAGGTACCGGAGGGCCTAGAGCCTGGACACTCTGTGTTCTCCCGGTACGCTGTTGCGCTCCTTTCCATCCCTCTCTGGGGGGCTCTGGAGAGTGGGAGATGGGAGCCTTGCACAGCTCCGCTCCGTCCGAGGCCTCCCTAAATGGTGCTTACAGACCGGACTGGAGCCAGCCCAGTCCGAGGCCTCCCTAAATGGTGCTTACACTCCGGACTGGGCTGAACCCCCGTCCGAGGCCTCCCTAAATGGTGCTTACAGACCGGACCGGCACTGAGGCACTCTGTGTCTCCTGTGTGCCTGGGGGTAGTGTCTGTCACTTCGTGTCCTGACACTCAGACCGCGCGTTACCCTCGGGTCCGCGGATCTGGCGGTGTACCCTGTGCTGGGGTCACCCTGGCTGACCGCCCTGTGTGTCACAGGGGCTGAGGCCGTAGACTGTGCATGTTTGTATGTGCTGACAGTCTGTGTATGTGTGTGTGATGATTCCGCACTGTTTTCCCGCGCTGCGGGCTCCAGCACCTCCATTACAGAGGCTGCTTGGAGGAGGAGAAGCAGCCCTTACGATGACGTCACCGGGGGGCGTGTGCGTGTGCTTCCCGCGTGTTCCCGGCGCCGCCCACATCTGTGCTGGCGGCGGCCATCTTCTCCCTCACTTCCCGGCTGGGTTCTACGGCAGCACGTGTCTGCACTTCAGAGGGAGACCGGAACTCGCGGAGGTCACACACGCACACCGCTTCCTCCCACCGCGTTACTGCGGTCGGTAAGCCACCGGGATTCCCGGTTTGTTTGTCTATTGGCCTTGGCCTCAACAACCCCTACTGTGGCTATGTCCTCAGTAAGGAAGCATGCTGCTAAGGCGGCGGATAACACCATTACCTGTGCTACTTGCAAGGGAACTTTGGTGGAGGGGTCCTGCAATAACTGCGGACGCCCAGAAGCCCGGACTGGCTCAGCTGAGGCAGCAGCAGCTCCGGTGCTGTACCCTGAGATTCAGGTAATCCAAGGGCCATGGGAAACGCAGAACAGGATCAATGAATCCTTGCTGTCCCAGATGTCCTCCATGTCGCAGTCACTGGAGGCACTGCATAGGAGACTGGAAAGCCCAGCTACTCCTTCCAGTTACCCCCGGGTGTCTCCCTCTTCTGCTGTGAGACCCCCTAAGCGGGCTCGTCGTGAGGATTCACCCGAGCTCCAGGCTCTCTCTGAGGAGGAGCGTTCCTCTGATGGTGAGGAAGATGATGGGGGTTCAAACTTCGGGTCTGTGTCTGTGTCTGAACCTCCAGACGGGGTGGAGGATCTGGTGTCCTCCATCAATGAGACCTTGCGTCTCGTGACTCCCCCTGAAGAGGTTGTCGTGCACCCGAAGGAGGTCTATCAATGGCTGCGGCCAGAGGCTAGACCAAGTGGATCCTTCATGGACCACACTAATTTTGGAAGGGTGATTAGTGCACCCAGGTTACATCCTGGGCGGCGTTATGTCCGCAAACCGAAGGACAATCGCTTCCCCTTCCCCCAGGAGGTGCTTCAGGAATGGTCGCAGTCTCCAAAGGTGGACGCTTCCATGACTAGAATTGCTGCACGCTCCCTTTTCTCTGCCTCTGATAGCTCCTCGCTGAAGGATGCTACTCATAGACAGGTCGAGCAACTCGCCAAGTCTTCCTATGAGGCTGTGGGGTCTTCATTTGCCCCTAATTTTGCCACGGTCTGGACCTTACAAGCGATTACTACCTGCTTGGATGGTATCACTGACCTGGCAAGGTCCAGTCCGGAGGTCCTGGCACTCACTGAGAGAGCAAGGGCCTATGCGGACTACGCCAGGACGGCGTCTCTGGAAACTGCCACTCGCTCAGCTGTGGCTTCGGCCAATGCGATAGCGATCCGCAGGTTGTTGTGGCTGCGTCTTTGGGACTCAGATGCCACATCTAAGAAGATTCTGCAGAATCTTCCATTCTCTGGTGACAGACTCTTTGGCACAGAGCTGGACAAGCTGATCAAGGATTCTGCTGAGTCTAAGATACCGCAGAATAAGCCTAAGCCACGGTATACCGTTAAGAGGAACCCAAAGCAGTGGTCCTTTCGGTCCAGCTCACAGTCATCAGCACCGTCCGCTCGCACGGACCGAGGGGGCAAGCCCGCTTCTCAGTGGCGCTCAGAGTCGTCAGAAGAAGCCGGCGGGGGCAGCTGCTGCCACCCCCAAGCCCGCCTCGACATGACTCGCTCTCTCATCCTGCCTCCCCACAGGTGGGGGGCCGCCTGTCTCAATTCAAGGACAGGTGGCTACTTCACGTTCAAGATCAGTGGGTTCGAGACGTAGTCTCGCGAGGTTACAGGATAGAGCTGACGTCAAAACCATTATCCCGATTCCATCGGTCTGTTCCATCCCCAGAAAAGACTCAGGCTTTTCTCCGGGTGTTGGAGGGACTCCGCAGAGACGGAGTAGTGGTCCCAGTACCCACGGCAGGGAGGTTCAGGGGTTTTTACTCCAACCTCTTTATTGTCCCAAAGAAGGACGGCTCCTTTCGACCGGTCCTGGACCTAAAATTGTTCAACCGTCACGTGTTGGTGCGGAAGTTCCGCATGGAATCCCTACGTTCCGTTATCGCGGCTCTGTCGCAGGGGGACTTCCTAGCGTCCATCGATATCAGGGACGCTTACCTTCACGTGCCCATTGCACCGGCTCATCAACGCTGGTTACGATTCGCAGTGGGGGACGAACATCTCCAATTTGTGGCCCTACCCTTCGGGTTGGCCTCTGCGCCAAGGGTGTTCACGAAGGTGATGGCATCTATGATGGCTCTCCTGCATGTGCAGGGTCACGCCGTCATACCTATCTGGACGACCTATTGGTCAGGGCGCCATCGGAAGACCTTTGTCGGGTGAGCCTGGAAGCGACCATGAGGTCTCTGGAACAGTTCGGGTGGCTTCTCAATACTCAGAAGTCGACCCTGGTTCCGACCCAGTCATTGACATATCTGGGCATGGATTTCCACACGGACTCAGCCCTGGTGTCTCTTCCTCAGGCCAAGCAGCTGGCGATCCACTCAGGAGTACAGCACGTTCTCCTGTCACCTCACTCATCCCTTCGGGAATTGATGAGACTGGTGGGACGCATGGTAGCGGCAATAGAGGCGGTGCCATTTGCACAGTTTCGTCTCCGTCCTCTCCAGCTGGAGATTCTTCGCCGGTGGGACAAGAGAGCGATCTCTCTGAATCGGTTGGTGGCACTGTCACAACCGACCAGGGACTCCCTGCAGTGGTGGCTCCAGCCACGTCACTTGTCACGGGGAAGATCCTTCCTCAAACCTTCTTGGTTAGTGGTGACCACCGACGCCAGTCTGAAGGGCTGGGGCGCGGTGTTCTTACACCACAGGGCTCAAGGCCTCTGGACTCAGGCGGAGTCGACGTTGCAGATCAACGTCCTGGAGATCAAGGCGGTCTATCTGGCGCTCCTGGCGTTTCAGAAATTCCTGGCAGGACGACCCATTCGGGTACAGTCCGACAATGCGACGGCCGTCGCCTACATAAATCATTAGGGAGGGACCAGAAGCGCTCAGGCCCTCGCCGAAGTCCACCGCATCCTATCGTGGGTGGAGGAAAACGACTGCTTGATCTCCGCAGTTCACATCCCAGGGGTCGAGAACTGGGAGGCCGACTACCTGAGCCGGCAGGGGATGGACGCCGGAGAGTGGTCCCTGCATCCAGACGTCTTCCGGGACATCTGCAGCAGATGGGGCACTCCGGACGTGGATCTGATGGCCTCAAGGCTGAATCATCAGGTGCCCCAGTACTTGGCGAGATCTTGGGATCCTCAGTCCCTGGAGGCGGATGCTCTGATACTGAGTTGGTCCGGCTTCCAACTGCCGTATGTGTTCCCTCCTCTGGCTCTGATTCCCAGGGTTCTGTGGAAGGTCAGGTCGGAGTGCAGGATAGCCATTCTAGTGGCTCCAGATTGGCCCAGGAGGTCCTGGTACCCAGACCTGTGCCAACTGTCAGGCGGACACAGGTGGGCTCTTCCAGACCGCGCAGATTTACTCGCACAAGGCCCATTCTTCCACCTCAATTCCAGGGCCCTCAGGTTGACTGCATGGCTCTTGAGGCCTGGCTACTGACATCTAGGGGTTTCTCCCCTACAGTGGTGGCCACTATGAATCGGGCTAGGAAGCCCGTTTCCAGGAAGATGTACCACCGTACGTGGAAGATCTTTTTTACCTGGTGTGCCTCTGGTGGACGGTTTCCTTGGCCCTTGTCCATCCCGACGTTGTTGGCTTTCTTACAGTCGGGGTTGGAGTTGGGATTATCCCTTGGCTCTTTGAAATGTCAAGTATCAGCACTTTCGGTGCTGTTTGACAGGCGATTGGCGCTCCTCCCGAAGGTGCGTCAATTTCTGCAGGGGGTGTCGCGGATGGTTCCGCCCTACAAGAGGCCTCTGGACCCTTGGGACCTTAACATGGTTCTGGCGGCTTTACAGAAACCGCCGTTTGAACCACTGAGAGATGTTTCTCTATCTCGTCTGTCCCAGAAAGTGGCCTTTCTGGTGGCGATTACGTCTCTAAGGAGGGTCTCAGAATTGGCTGCACTATCGTGCAAGTCACCCTTTCTGGTGGTTCACCAAGACAAGGTGGTGTTGCGCCCACGGCCAGAATTCTTGCCGAAGGTGGTTTCAACTTTTCACCTGAACCAGGAGATTGTTCTCCCATCATTTTGCCCCGCTCCCGTTCATCAGGTGGAGCGCGATCTCCATACTCTGGATCTCGTGAGAGCTGTACGCATTTATGTGTCCAGGACCGCCTCCTTCAGGAGTTCGGATTCCTTATTTGTTCTTACGACAGGTCGCTGTAAGGGGTCCGCGGCTTCGAAGTCAACCTTGGCCAGATGGATTAAGGCTTCCATTCAAGAGGCTTACCGGTCCTCTGGTTTGCCTCTCCCGGTGGGATTGAAGGCTCACTCTACCAGAGCTGTAGGTGCCTCTTGGGCCTTGCGACATCGAGCGTCTGCTCTACAGGTGTGTCAGGCGGCCACTTGGTCCAGCCTGCACACTTTCTCTAAGCACTATATGGTGCATGCCCATGCCTCTGCGGATGCAAGTCTGGGCAGGCGGGTTCTCCAGGCGGCGGTTGCCCACCTTTGAAGGGAACCATGTGTTATCCGTCTTGTTGAGGAACTCTTCCCGCCCTGGGGTATTGCTTTAGGACATCCCCATTGTCTGGGTCTCCCATTATGATGACCAGAAAAAAGAGAATTTTGTTTACATACCGTAAATTCTTTTTTCTTTAATCATCAATGGGAGACCCAGCACCCACCCAGTTGTTCCTTTGCATGTTTTGCATTTGTTCTGCTCTCTGTCGAGACAGTGTTTGCCGGGTTGTTGACCGTCTGTGCACGGCATTCTTCCCGATGTTTCGGGTGTGGTTTATTTTCTCCTCGCAGCTTATGGACCAAACTGAGGATGTTCCCTGCGGTAGGGGTTTATAAGCGGAGGAGGCGGTGTCTACAAACTTGTAGTACCTAGTTTGACCTCCGGAGGGCAGTGCCCTAAACCCCATTGTCTGGGTCTCCCATTGATGATTAAAGAAAAAAGAATTTACGGTACGTAAACAAAATTCTCTTTTTTTAACCCCATAGCGACGGCCACCTGACTCTAGACATCAGCATCTAAGGTTATATCTTCCTTTCCAATGTCCAGAGACGTCAAAAAGGAAAGAGTCCTGTAAACGCCCCTAGTAGTCAAGACCTTTTAAATTATGAATCAGTCCATTTTTATCTTGGCCCCCAGTCACGTAATTGACAGTATACACCTTATACCAGCGGGCACAAAAAAAAAAAAGATAGTGGTATGAATGTTTTCTCTCTCATCCGACATGTCAGATTAGAGAGAAATGTACATAGCCAGGGCCCCTGGTGCTGCCAAAGCAGCGTTTTCTTGTGTGCTACAAAATAGCGCAAGATTTCAAACTCAGGCACTTATGTGCCGGCATTTGCATGCTCTGAGTAGTCTCTCGCCCATATTGGCAGCATTACTCTTAAAGCAGCATTACACTACGGTAACGCTGTGTTAATGCTGCCGGAATTCGGGTCTTTGGTGAACCCCTCAGGACGAAGGCCAAAACGCTAGTGTGGCCCAAGCCTAGGTGGTTTTTGTTTTCATCAGGGTTACTGTTGGGGTCAGCCCTATGGGTAGGTCCACACAATCTGTATCTGCAGTGGTTTGGATGCAGCATGTTGTCGCTATGTCCAAATCGCTTGTACAGTACAAGCACTGTGTATGGGATTTACAGAAATCCTGTGCCCACTGTGCTTGGAGGAGGGGGAAATACTGTGCCCTGAATGCAGATCGTGGCAGGGGTGGCTGCATTCACCTGCGGAGATCCCGGTCATTCCCGCAGGAGCGGAGACAATGCATCCTGCATCGTGTCCTCATTCCCTAATAGTGAGAAATGTGGTCTGGAAAAAAAATATTACAAACAGAGGCAAAAGGGTTTTTTCCAGTACGTCCCCATGACAGCATCATAGGAGGAGTAATCCCATATCCTTCTGTAGGGACAGGAACACAAGAGGTTAAAAGACCTCCCCTAACCCCACCTCCTCAATGTTTTTCCTGTCCCTTCACAGGACAGAGTACAGGAGAGTGCTGGTGCAGGGAGCACTGGCTGAACGAGCGCTATGAGAGCTGAATCTACTACAGGTGGACCCGGTGGGATCGGGGGGGGCTGCGGCTCTCTCCTTCCCACCGTCAAGCGGGTCCCGGGGCCGACACTCACTGCCGGCAGTCCCTCAGCCTTGCAGGGGCAGGAGCCTCCTGGTGCCGCTTCCTCCATAATCAGAGGCTCTGGGCATCCTGTTCCAGCGGCCCCTGGGTCCTTACGGCTGCAGCGACCGCTCAGCGCCAAACCGGAAGTTCGGGATGACGCACTTCCAGTCCGCGGCTTCAAGCGGGAAATTCAAGCACCGGCGGTGGTTGCCAGAGGACATGGCGGGGGACCTGACCTGCCTGGGGGTAAGAGCTGGCGGTGCCACACTGTACAGGTCTGGGTTTGGATGTGTCATGTACCATCCTGTACCAGGCAGTGCCATGCCATGCTGAACTGTGATGCATGCTATGCCTTACTGTGCCATACCTTACTGTACCATGCAATGCCATGCTGTGCCATACCATGCTGTCATGCAGTCTTGTACCATGCAACGCCATGCTACCATACTGTGCTGTGTTGTGCCGTACCAGGCTGTACTGTGCTCTGTAATGCTGTACTGTACCATGCTGTAACGTACTGTACTGTACTATGCAATGCCATACCAAACTATGCTGTGATGGCTGGGCCATGCTGTACCGTGCTATGGCATACGGGGTCAGGCCGTGCAATGCTAGGCCATGCCGTACCATGCTATGACATGCTGTCCCATACTGTGCCATGCCAGGCTGTGCTGTATTGTACCAGGCTGAAACATGCGGGCCTGTACTGTGCCAGGCTGTACTTTGCCATGCTGGTATGTGCTCTGCTTTGCTGTGCCATGTTTTTCTTTATCATGCTGTACTAGGATGTGCCGTACTGTACAATTCTGTACCAGGCTTTGATATGCTGTACTGAACTAGACCATGCTGTGCTGTGCCATGCTAGGTCTTGTACTGTGCTGTGCTATACCATGTCTTGCTGTGCTAGACTACTGGATCAGGCCGTGCTATACAAGGAGGATTCATCACTATCTGATGCCCCTCCAAAATATCCTAGGGTTGTGTACAGCTCTGTTTTCGAATAGTCCCCATTTTTTTATTGGGTCTTCTATTGGCTGATCTCAGTCCTACTTTTGGTAGTGAACAGAAGCAGTACGGGTTCATAAGGCAGTCAGTCTTTGACAAATAAGGCCTGAGAAGCCTCAGTGGCAACTAAAGTCACATATTGCTAGATCTATAACTGTCTGGCAAATGAATTGGAGCGTTGTCTTGGACGACTCCCCACAGAATTCCATACCTAGCTAGGCCCTTTTCTCCTTCGCCTCATTGGGGGACACAGAACCATGGGCTGTTATGCTGCTGTCCACTAGGAGGCGACACTAGGTAGAATCTGCAAAAGAGTTAAGTGGCTCCTCCTCTGTAGTATACACCCCTGGAGCAGGCATTGCTTCCCCAGTTTTTGCTTAGTGTCGATAGGAGGCACACACATCTTATTTTCTAAAAAATTTTCACTTTTTGATTTTTTTTTTTTTCTATCAAGAAAAGTGGGTCTCTGATAAGACTCCCGGCATGGTCCCTCCTCGGCCCCCAACTGTTGGGGGCTCCTTGTTGAGGTCGACATTTCCCCCCCACATGCCACTCCCTCCTCGGCCCACCACTGTTGGGGGTGCCTGGTTGAGGTCGAGACGATGGGGGCCCCCTCCTTCCCCAGCTCCCCACTGTTGGAGACCCTGGGTTGAAGTTGAGGCTACACAGGAGCCCCCTGACGGTGGACAGCAGCATCCCTCCCTAATCACCCCTCGGGGTTCTTGGGTTGAGACACCGCAGGTAGGGCACAGACCTGCTGCACTGACACGGCAGCACAATCCAGAAACCTCAGCTTTGCTGAGTGCTTCTAATGGACACAAGCCGCAGCAATTTTAATGCTGCTGCACCAGGAGCCCCAGCTCTGCTGAGTGCTTCTGAAGGGGCCGGGGGACACATTATATGCGGCCAGTTAACATGCCAGGAGCACACACTGCCTGTGCTCCTGCGGCAGCAGGCACCTGCATTTGCAGCAAGATGCAGAAGATCCAGCTTTCTGGATCTCCTGCGGGGGACACCACTATACAGACGCTGCAGGGCCCAGGAGTCACGGCGGGGTCCGGGCCATTTCCGATCCCCCCTCCCGCACCTCCGTGCTGGCCTGGAGCCATTTCCGGCATAGGGCTTCTACTCCAGGCTGCGGCTTCAGCCTAGCGCAAAGCCACCGCCTTTTGCCCGCCCCCGTCCCGTCCCACGAATGACTAGAATGACACAGCCGGCGTCATAGACGGGGGCGGAACAGCCAGCCCCATCATCAGGGGGGCGGGAGGGCTGTTCTCGGCGCTCTTTTTTGCTGGAGGCCCGCCCCTCCTCTCATCACTACTACACTGAGCTCAGTGGCGGCTATTACAGGTACTCTGATGCCATGTAATAGTCTCCACAGCCTCTAAATGCTGCACTGAGCTCAGCAGCGGCCATTACTGGGACCCTGATGCTATGCAAGAGGCTCCATAGCCTCTAAGTACTGCACTGGGCCTTGTACTTCAGATACGAGTGCAGGGCACACCATACAACCCCCTCACTGCACTGGGAGCCCCACAGTGCCTCTTCCCTGCCGCAGCATTCAGGCACACAGGGGAAAGGGGCTGTACAGTAGCCAATGTGTGACCAGTCCGCAGTGCCCCCCACCAATTTCATGGGAGGTATCACAGCATCCGCTGTGCTGGGGTACTATAAGGCCCCTGACATGCTCCCTCCTCCACACCCCCCCCACCCCTTCCCCCCTGTAGGGTTGCAGGGTTGAGGTCTCGATTCCAATTTATATGATGTCCTCCTTCCCCACTCCCGCGGTGGATACTGGGTTGAAGTCGAGATATTCCAAGGTGTCGAGAACAGCATTACTGGCTACTCAGGACCCCCATCTCGAAGTAGTGAGTAGGGGCCCTCCCTAATATATTAGGTGGAAACACCATCAGGTACAGGCTTGTCAAAAAATCCAGGGCCCCCTGCTCAGCAGCACCTCGCTCAGGTCACTATGGTGCTAACTGCAGCTTACAGTGCCCACAGTGTTCACTGCTGAATCTGTCATACTTGGGCAAATGGGGTGTAAAACAGGTTCCCTACAACCTCCCCATGTAATTTGGCGCCGATCGGTAGTTCCACTGGACTACCGCGCTGGCCACCATTCCGGGATACAACAACTAATTGAGACTCCTGAAAACACACAGGGCCTCCGGAGGTACAATAAGCAACAACCAGCGATGATATACCCTGCTGCAGCTTGCCCTCCCCCCTCTCTAGCTGGACGCGGTGGCGTGCGTCTAATTCCAAATACCTGGAAGGCTGAGGCTGGCGGATCGCTTGAGTCCAGGAGTTCTGGGCTGTCCTTTCCTATGTCGATCAGGTGTCCGCACTAAGTTCAACACCATAAATGGAGCAATACAGTTGTGGCCAAAAGTATTGACACCCCTGAAAATGATTGCAATCACAAATTCTTTGGTATTATCATCTTCATTTAATTTGTCTTCAATGAAAAAACACGAGAGAATGAAGCAAAAAGCAAAACATTGATCATTTCACACAAAACTCCAAAAATGGGCCTGACAAAAGTATTGGCACCCTCAGCCTAATACTTGGTTGCACAACCTTTAGCCAAAATAACTGCGATTAACTGCTTCCGGTAACCGTCAATGAGTTTCATACAATGCTCTGCTGGAATTTTAGACCATTCTTCTTTGGCAAACTGCTCCAGGCCCCTGATATTTGAAGGGTGCCTTCTCCAAACTGCCATTTTTAGATCTCTCTACAGGTGTTCTATGGGATTCAGGTCTGGTCTCATTGCTGGCCACCTTAGAAGTCTCCAGGGCTTTCTCTCAAACCATTTTCTAGTGCTATTTGAAGTGTGTTTTGGGTCATTGTCCTGCTGGAAGACCCATGACCTCTGTTGGAGACCCAGCTTTCTCATACTGGGCCCTACATTATGCTGCAAAATTTGTTGGTAGTCTTCAGACTTCATAATGCCATGCACACGGTCAAGCAGTCCAGTGCCAGAGGCAGCAAAGCAACCCCAAAACATCAGGGAACTTCCGCCATGTTTGACTGTAGGGACTGTGTTCTCTTCTTTGAATGCCTCTTTCTCCTATAAACTTTGTTGATGCCTTTGCCCAAAAAGCTCTACTTTTGTCTCATCTGACCAGAGAACATTCTTCCAAAACGGTTTAGGCTTTCTCAGGTAAGTTTTGGCAAACTCCAGCCTGGCTTTATGTCTCGGGGTAAGAAGTGGGATCTTCCTGGGTCTTCTACCATACAGTCCCTTTTCATTCAGACGCCGACGGATAATACGGGTTGACACTGTTGTACCTTCGGACTGCAGGGCAGCTTGAACTTGTTTGGATGTTAGTCCAGGTTCTTTATTATTATTATTTATTTATAGAGCACCATTCATTCCATGGTGCTGTACATGAGAAGGGGTTGCATACAGACAAGTTACAAATATAATGAACAAAGTGACAGACTGATACAGAGGGGAGCGAGGACCCTACCCTTGAGGGCTTACATTCTACAGGGCAATGGGGAGGGAGACAGTAGGTTGGGTCTGCTCGGGTGGTGCTGGATTGCCAGATCCCGGTGGTGGTGGAGCGCCGGGTCCAGTGGTGTTGAGGCGGCACTGTGCTCATTACAGGTTGTAGGCTGTTCTGAAGAGATGGGTTTTCAGGTTCCGCTTGAAGGTTCTGAGTGTAGTGGACAGTTGGACGTATTGGGGTGCAGAGTTCCAGAGGATGGGGGATGCTCGGGCGAAGTCTTGCAGGCGGTTAGATGAGGAACGTACAAGTGTGGAGGAAAGATGGAGGTCTTGGGAGGACCGAAGATTACGAGTTGGATGATATCGGGAGATTAGTTCAGAGATATACGGGGGAGACAGATTGTGGATGGCTTTGTAAGCCAATGTTAGTAGTTTGAATTGGATATGCTGGTGAATTGGGAGCCAGTGGAGGGATTTGCAGAGGGGAGACGTGGAGGAATAGCGAGGAGAGAGGTGGATTAGTCGGGCAGCAGAGTTAAGGACAGATTGAAGTGGTGCAAGAGTGTTAGCAGGAAGGCCACAGAGTAGGAGGTTGCAGTAGTCAAGGCGGGAGATGATGAGGGCATGCATGAGTAGTTTAGCAGAGTGGGAGTTGAGGAAGGGACAGATTCTGGCAATGTTTTTGAGTTGGAGATGGCAGGAGGTGGCAAGGGCTTGGATGTGCGGTTTGAAGGATAATGCAGAGTCAAGTGTTACTCCAAGACAGTGGACTTCAGGTACAGGGCAAAGTGTGATTTCATTTATTGTGATAGATAAGTCTGGCAAGGAAGGTGTGTGAGATGGTGGAAAGATGATGAGTTCGGTTTTGTCTACATTGAGTTTTAGGAAGCGGGAGGAGAAGGAGGATATGGCTGATAGACACTTCGGGATTCTGGACAGCAGAGAGGTGACGTCTGGGCCAGAGAGGTAGATCTGAGTGTCAACAGCATACAGGTGATACTGGAAGCCATGGGACTTTGAGTTGTCAGAGACCAAGAGTATAGATGGAGAAAAGGAGGGACCCCAACAGAGAGGGGATGGGGCGAGGAGGTTGTGTGGGAGTGGGAGACACTAAATGTGCGGTTGGAAAGATAGGAGGAGATCCAGGCGAGAGCAAGGTCAGTGATTCCAATGGAAGAAAGGATCTGTAATAAGAGGCAGTGGTCAACTGTGTCAAATGCAGAGGACAGGTCTAAAAGGAGGAGGACGGAGAACTGTTTGTTAGATTTGGCAGTGAGCAAGCCATTAGTAATTTTGGTCAGGGCAGTTTCAGTAGAGTGGTGTTGGCGGAAGCCGGATTGAAGGACGTCAAAGAGAGAGTTGGATGAGAGGTGGGATGAGAGTACAGTGTGGACATGCTTTTCGAGAAGTTTTGAAGCGAACGGGAGCAGAGATATGGGCCGGTAGCTGGATGTAGAAGTGGGGTCGAGGGATAACTTCTTTAAGATAGGTGTAATTGTTGCATGTTTGTAAGCAGAAGGAAAGGTACCAGAAGTGATAGGTTGAAGAGGTGGGTTAGGGCTGGGATAAGTGTTGTGGTGAGGTTGGGAAGGAGGTGGGATGGGATAGGGTCCAGTGCACAAGTGGTGAGGTGCGATCTGGAGAGGAGGTGTGCAAGTTCTCCTTCAGTGATGGTTGGGAGGAGGGTTAGTGGGGGAGAGGGTTGATCCGGTATACATGGGGGTTGCGGTGGTTGGCTAGCAAAGACTTGTCTGATCCGGTCGATCTTGTTGGTGAAGTATGTATCAAAGTCTTCTGCAGAGATGCGAGAAGTAGGAGGGGGCAGTGGGGGGCGGAGGAGGGAGTTAAGTGTGTTGAATACAAACTGCCTGGGGTTGTGGGACAAAGAGGATATGAGGGTGATGAAGTAATTCTGTTTAGTGGTTGTGAGTGCTGACTTGAATGTGATAATTGCTTGTTTGAATGCTGTGTAGTCTTCTTGTGAGTGTTTGTTTTTTTCCAGCGCCGGTCTGCAACCCTAGCAGCTCGCCGCAGATTTTTAGTGGAGTCTGTGTGCCAGGGTTGTCTGTTGATTCGTCGTGTTTTGCCATGAGTGAGAGGGGCAACTGCATCAATAGCTGATGTGAGTGTTGAGTTATAGAAAGCGGTGGCATTATCTGTGTCATGGAGTGAAGATATGGATGATAGTGGTAAAATTGTGCTTGTGAGTGTCAAGATGTGTGAGGTTTCTGCGAGGGTGTAGGAGTTTATCCACCATCCGCTCAATCTTGCGTTGAAATCTCTCGTCAATTTTTCTTTTCCGTCCACATCTAGGGGGGTTAGCCACAGTGCCATGGGCTTTAAACTTCTTCATGACACTGCGCACGGTAGACACAGGAACATTCAGGTCTTTAGAGATGGACTTGTAGCCTTGAGATTGCTCATGCTTTCTCACAATTTGGTTTCTCAAGTCCTCAGGCAGTTCTTTGGTCTTCTTTCTTTTCTCCATGCTCAATGTGGTACACACAAGGACACAGGACAGAGGTTGAGTCAACTTTAATCCATGTCAACTGGCTGCAAATGTAATTTAGTTATTGCCAACACCTGTTAGGTGCCACAGGTAATTTACAGGTGCTGTTAATTACACAAATTAAAGAATCATCACATGATTTTTCTAACAGTGCCAATACTTTTGTCCACCCCCTTTTTTATGTTTGGTGTGGAATTATATCCAATTTGGCTTTAGGACAATTCTTTTTTTTTTTTTCATTGAAGACAAATTAAATGAAGATAATAATACCAAAAATGTGTGATTAGCTCAGTTTTCCTGAAAAACTGATTATATCTGACAGAATTGCGGGGTGTCAATATTTTGGCCACACTGTATAATACTTCGAGGGACAGTGCAGACCTCAGATTGTCCTGGCACTGCCCATCCTACACTAGTAATTAATCTCTGAATTCCGGAGCTGTACAAGCAACCAACGTACCCGTCGGTGCACCTAATGCTACAAGGGTCAGTCATTCTCAAAAATCACCCCCCCCTCCCCAAACACGGTCTGCCAACCTAGGGTGATTGAGACATGTTATACATTCTTCCCATTCCGGCGGGTACGACAACTGACTAAATCAGTACCTGAGTTCTCGGGCCTCGCTTAGCCCCTACTTTTGCTTTTGTCTTAGCAGTGAAAGAGATCACGGCATGGGCAACTCGAGCCGCCACCACAGCTGACTACCTGATACATTCAGCCCTGGGCGCTGTTAATCCCTCAGCAATAGCACCTTCCATTGCCTTTGCCATTAGATGTGCGCTCTGGTTAGGGTATGGTAAAGGACGTGGCCTCGAAGGAGCCCCTCACGGTTCCCCCATACCTCAGTGCATGCCTGTTTGGAGAACAGTCGGACAAGTTGACCTTGGATGCTAAGGGAGGCAAAGGCATTTCCCTCCCCCAACGCAAACCAGGACGGCCCTTCAACCTCCGTCAGCAGACCAAATTCATTAAATATGGTCATGTTTTAGACCGATACTGACAAGTAATTGGTTGCCACTCTCCCTCCACCCCAGATGGCTCTCCACTTGTAGGGGGGGTCGGTTGCTTTATTTTCAACATCTCAGGTTACCTAGTAATCTCTGTTTAAACATAGCGCTCACGTCTCTACCGCCCAAAGAAAACCTACCCGGCTAAGGCATTCCCGCGTGGTGTCTCCACTCCATGAATTTTTACAAGGAACAAGGAGTATACCTTGCGTCCATACACATATAGGACGCCTACCTGCATTTCCAACTAGTGACCAAAAGTTCCTCAGAATTACAATCTAACAAGAACGCCACTAATCGTGTGGCACTCCCGTTCGATTACCTACAGCTCCCTGAGTGCTCACAAAAGTCATGGCGGACGTCATGACTATCCTTCACTCCAGGGTTGTCGTCATCCTTCCGTAGATGGACGATTTGCTTATCAAATCACTGATCCTCATGGACTGTGTACGCAGAGTCTCCATTACTGTAGACACTTTGGAGGTTGACCGGTCATCCCAATCTTCGCAAAGCAGTTCAACACATTACAGCTTGGTCAAATCCCACAGGTCAAGACTCAGGGCCTACAGCTGTGAGTCCTTACTCTCCTTCTTCGGTACGCAAGGGGAGATAACAGAATTACAGGCAGTTCCCCCTGCTCAACTGCATTGTCCACCCATACTCAAGTCACAGATAAGAACCTGTCACTCGACAGGAGGTTTCAACCGTCGTCTTCTATCAGGCGGTCTCACCATTGGTGGTTTTTGCCACTCCTCTCTCACTCACGCAGGGAATGGTCTTCATTCCACCATGCTGGAGAGTTCTAACCACTATCGCAAGCCTGACAGGATGGGGCGCGGTGTCCCCCATCACAGAATACAGAGGTCCTTCAGCCTTCTTCTGGCAGGCAGCCACATCAACATACAGTCAGACTTTGTCACAACTGTGGCATATCGGTGTAATCCACAAACTCTGTAATGTAAGGGAGGCGGCTTTCTTCAGCCACAAAGGGACGGACTGAGGAGAGTGGTCCCTACACCCAGACATCTTCCAACAAATCTGCCAATGCTGGGGAACCCCCAACGTGGACCTCATGGCAGCACTCCTCAATGCCAAGGTGCCATCCTTCATAGCCAGGTCCTAGGATCCACAGTTGCCAGCCTTCATGGCCTGGTCCCAGGATCCACAGTTCATTAGGAGCAGACGCACTAGTCCAGGCCCGGACCCCATTCCATCTCCCCTACATCTTTCCCCCACGATCCAGGGTAGTGAGGAAGATAAAACAAGAATGTCACCAGGGCATCCTCATGGCCCCAGATTGCCACAGACATGCTTGGTACGCTGATCTCCCCCAACTCACGGCGGACGTACAGGGCGCCTGCCTGACCGTCCAGATCTACGCTTTCAGGGCCCATTATACCATCAGAATTCCTCAACTCTGAATTGACGGTGTGACCCTTGAGACCTGGACCTTAACCCAGGATGAGTTTTTTCGCTGCATATTGTAGCGACCAAGATCAAAGCAAGGAAACCAGCTCCATCACACATGGAAAACATCTATACTAGCCATAGAGGCCATTCACTTTGGCTCTATTCCCTACCAGAATTCTCAGTTTCCTCCGATTAGGCCTAGACTCAGGCCTGTCCTTAGCAAGAGGCTGAAAACTGCCACTTGAAAAAACTCAGACCTCAAGGAACTCCTTCCTTCGATGGGTCTACCATCTATTACCTCCATACAACAGGCCACTACACCCGTGGGGACTGAACCTCGTCCTCAACCACGTTTTTATTCCCCTTAGCATTATCATACAGACAGTAGTGTTTTTGGTGGCCGGTACTTCCTTCTGAAGAGTATTGGACCCTGCAGCGCACATGTGCACACCACCTTTTTCTGGTCTGCCCCCAAGACAAGGTTGCCCTACGCCGGTCCAACCATTTCTCCCAAAGTTGTATACCCCTTCCAACTAAATAGGAACATCTCTCTGCCATCGCTGTGCCCGATTTCCAATCCATCGGGTCATGAACACGCTAGTCGTGAACTATATGTACTGGACCTCACCAGGGTCCTACGCATATATGTACCCAGACAAAGCCCTATAGGAAGTTTGGGCTCTATCTTCCTTCTTCCTAAGACAGGAATACAGGCTTATCAGCCTCTAGCCCAGAATGATTCGTGCAACCATCCAAGACGCTTATACCATCGAACACGTGCCATTCCGCCCGGTATCATAGTGCATTCTAATACGGTCCTCAGGGGCTCCCCAAATCGTTCAACACCAGGCGTCAGTTTAACAAGTGAGTAGGCAGCCAAGGGTCTAGCCTGCACATATCTACAAGGCACTACAGTGCTCACTCTAGTCCTTGACAAACGCAGGTCTGGGTAGACGCATCCTCCAGGAGGCACTAGCCCACCTGTAGGTGTATAGCTGTTCACTGACCATGTTCAATGTTACTAGTTCCATTACTTTCCCACCCAGGGATTGCTTTGGGACGTCCCATGGTTCTGTGTCCCCCAATGAGGGAAGGAGAAAATAGATTTTTGTGTACTCACGTAAAATCCTTTTCTCTTAGCCTCTAATTGGGGGACACAGCACCCACACTGTTGCCTTTTTTGGGCCTTTACTACAGTTCTCATGTTGCTTCTCAGCTGTTGACTGTTTTCACATGTTTGCCTGTTTGGTTAACTGTTTACACTTGTGCCTGTTTGATTACAGGCCTTGTCATACTAGTATTACTCGATTAACTCGTACCTGTTTACAGATGTGTCTGTTTGTTACAGGCGTTGTTGTACTAATATTATTCTGTTAACTCTTATGGCCACTTTACACACGGCTACATTTCTAGCTTATCCACAGGTAACTTACTGGCTGCAGTGAAATCATGGAGACATGGTTCTATCTTGTTGCTGTGTACAAATGGAATAATGTCTCCATGATTTACTGCAGCCAGTAAGTTACCTGTTGATAAGCTAGAAATGTAGCCATGTGTAAAGTGGCCATTAGCGGTTTACACATTGCCTGTTTGGTTACAGGCCTCATTACGCTGTTATTACTTTAACTATTAACTGTTTACACATGTTTGCATGTTTACTTGCAGGCCTTGTTATACTGTTATTACTCTGCTAACTCTCCTACTGCTTTAGCACAAAACTGGTGAAGCAAAGCCTGCTCCAGGGGTGTATACGCAGAGGAGGAGCCACTTAACTCTTTTGCAGATTTTGCCTAGTGTCACCTCCTAGTGGACAGCAGCATAACACCCCATGGTTCTGTGTCCCCCAATTAGAGGCTAAGAGAAAAGGATTTTACAGTGAGTACACAAAAATCTCCTTTTTGTAAGCTAGCTCTGCAATGGTATATTTTAATAAGGGGACAAGGATAGGAGATTTCAGCCCTGTCCACTCCTGTCCCCAGGAACAGGACGGATCTCAAGGGAATCCCTAGATTATTCCTCTGTTACTCAGGATTTTCACATGGAGGCCAAATTCCTGCCTCAAGAATTTGGGTTGATATAGGGTCCCCACATCTTTCCATTGGCTAGAAGCAGAAGCAGTAGTTTGCCTCAGGGGGTACTTATTACGGTGGGAACTGTATTTTCCACATTATCATTCCCAGGGTTCCATATTGAACCTGGCCGGGGGGTTTCGTATGATAACGATTTTAATCCCCTAAATCGTTGAGTCGAACAGTTCCGCATAGAATCAAAAATCTGACAGGGCTTGATGTACATGGCAGTTGCCCTAGACCGATGGATGGATGTTATTTCTGTCGATTCTTCCTCCGGTCATTGATATAGGTGGTATACTTTAGTGTCAAGAAGTCAGGTTCTCCACTACGGGTTCCGATGTCTTCCTTCAGCCTCTCATCCGCTCTCAACATTTAAGAAGCTCAGAGCAGATGTCATGCCTTATCTAGGGCGCAGAGGTATAGAAATCATCATGCGCCAGGACAAATTCTTGATAGTGACAGATTCCCCTCAGTTGATGACACAGCATCTGGAGTTGGTCTTCTTGATGCTAACCTAGTTGGGCTGGATCCTGAACATTGAAATATGAAATCTTGTCCCGAGCACTTCATGCATCCTTAGGGAGTTTGTCTTGACTCTCGTACAGGAACGTCCTCTCTCCAGAAGTCGAGCTGATCTCAGTCCTTCACAGCTTTGTTTCTTGGTAAGGAAGACACTCCCCTCAATCCAAGAAGCGATAAGTGTTCTGGGAATCTTGACAGATGGAGTCAAGTCCATTCCAGGGCTCTGCAGTACTCCATCCTGGCAGTGATGGAACAAACAGCAGTATGGTCTGGACAGAGAAATACTCTCTGTCCACAGACGCCTGGGACTACATTGGGGCTCGACCGGAACAATATACGGCTGGATTTTAATGGACCTCGGGGCCTTGTCGGCTAGTAACCACAGGTACAAGCATTTCCGGAGGGAGAGCTCAAGTGGGGAATCATTATCTTCAGGGGCCTTGGTCCACTACGTTCAGACCCGATCATTGAATTTCTAGGAATTATAGGCAAGTTGGGAAGCCCTTAGGAGAAGTCGATCTGTCCTGACGGTCAGATAGATGAAGATACTATCAGCCAACATCATTGCAGTCTCCTTCATCAAACATCAAGGCATCCGATGCTCGAGTCTTTGGCCAACACGTTGTTCCTGGACACCGGACACATTGCGAGTTCCATCTCAGCGGTTCACCTTCGGGGATCCGAAATTTGAGAAGTAGACTACCTCAGCAGGCGAAAGATGACGGCTCTGGAATGGGTACTGAACACGGGAGTGTTCCAGCAACTGACTCGCAGATGGGGGTCAACTTCGCCTAGATCTGTTTGCGTCCAGGACAAATACGAAGACATCTTCTTTCTTTTCTCTCAGGAGTTCATCCTCTGATAGTGGACGCTTTCTCACAGAATTGGGGAAACGGCTTAACATATGCCTTCCCAACTACTCCTCTCATTCCAGGGTCCTGCGAGAACGTCGAGAAGTCTGTGAGTCTGTCATAACAGTTGTCCCTTACTGGCTAAGGTGGAGTTGGTTCTCCCTTATCTGACATTGGAAGACCCAATGATTGAGGGAAGATCTGACGCACGGTTCGCTGTTTCATCAGGATCTTCAACAACTCCGGCTTTCAGCCTGGCTTCTGATGGGGTGATCCTATAGACCAATGGATTATCCGATAAAGGGGTCCAGCCTATACAGCCTAGTAGAAAACCTGTCGTTCAGGCTATATATCACAAGGTCTGGAAGACCTTCTGTTAGTTTCGCAATACGGTGGACACCTCTCACCTGGACATTCCGGGGATACCTGATTTCTTCAAGTACAAAAAGGGGGGGTTGGGGGAACAAGAGGCGCAATAGTGCCCTTATCACTAGACACTAAATTGTAAACTCAGTGAGCAACAGGGGTTCACTCACCTGATCCAGTTGTGTCACCCACAACTGGTTTGAAGACGTGTTAGGAATTATATCCTGATGGCTGCTGCTGGACCTTCACCGACCACTCAGACGTGGAGAAGCATCAGATTACTTGGGAAAGGTGTTTTGCGATCCGCGCTGCCAGACTGACTCGCATCAAAGAAGACACTTGTAGATGAAGTGTTGATCAAATCCTTCTTTTATTCACCGACGCGTTTCGGTGTCCACCCTGATGAAGGTGCCAGGTGGGCACCGAAACGCGTCGGTGAATAAAAGAAGGATTTGATCAACACTTCATCTACAAGTGTCTTCTTTGATGCGAGTCAGTCTGGCAGCGCGGATCGCAAAACACCTTTCCCAAGTAATCTGATGATTTCTTCAAGTGGGATTTGACACAGTTCTTAGTCCACGTACCTTGACGGCACAGATGGCAGCACGAAGTATTTTCTTCGACACATCATTGTCCTCACATCCTTGGATACTCAGATTTGTCTAGGCAGTCCAGAGACTTTGACTTGCCCAGAGACTTTATTCCCCTCTGTGGGATTGGAATCTTGTCCTGAGAGCCCTTTGCAATCCGTTCTTTGGACCAGTTAGGGAATTAGACTTAAAGAACTTACCGTATTTTTCGCTTTTTAAGACACACTTTTGCCTCCCCCAAACCGGGGGGTAAAAGGGGGTGCGTCTTAAAAAGCGAATCTGAAAAAATAAGCAATATAAAAAAAAATAAATATTACCACTGGAATGTGTGTGTGCGGCTGCTAAGTGCGGGTGCCGGAGGCAGGTTCCATAGGGTGAGGGACACAGCTGCACTACAGGAGCTGCGAGGGATGATCGGCGGTAGTGAGCGGTGGGTGCCGACATATTCTCTCTGCCCAGCTGCATTCACTAAGCAGTGTGCAGCCGGCCGGTAGAGGTTGAGACTCCAGAATGGCCGCGGGTCTCCGGTATGGCCACGGCTATTTTGTTGAAGTCTCTCCCAACTGTCTGCACACTTAGCAGTAGTGAATGCAGCTGGGCAGAGAGAATATGGCGGCGCCCACTGCTCGCTGCCGCCGATCATCCCCTGCAGCTCCGTTCCTGCACCCAGAGCCCCCCAGCAGCGTCGATCCTGCACTTGTGCCTCTCACCCTCCTGAACCTGCCTCCGGGACCCCCACTCAGCAGCCGCATGTCGGTAAGCCATTGGGGTCCTGGGGGGAAATGGGAAGAGGCACAAAAGTACACAAAAGGGGCAATACACAGAATGGGGACATATATACAAGATGGGGGGGGGCATAGTTTCAGGATAGGGGCATATATAAAGGATGGGGGCATAATATACTGGTTGGAGGACATATATACAGGATGGGGAACATATAGATAAGATGGGGGAATGTATATGCCAGGATGGGGGGCCATATTTACAGCATGGGGACATGTATGCCATGATGAGGGATATATATACCAGGATGGGGGCATATGTACCAGGATGGGGACATATATACCTGGATGAGGGACATGTATACGGGATGGTGGGCATATATACAGGATGGGGGATTTCTGGGAATTATAGGCAAGTTGGGAAGCCCTTAGGAGAAGCCGATCTGTCCTGACGGACAGATAGATGAATATACTATCAACCAACATCATTGCAGTCTCCTTTATCAGACATCAAGGGAACCAAGGCATCCGATGCTCGAGTCTTTGGCCAACACGTTGTTCCTGGACACGGGACACATTGCGAGTTCCATCTCAGCAGTTCACCTTCGGGGATCCGAAATTCGAGAAGTAGACTACCACAGCAGGCGTCAGATGACGGCTCTGGAATGGGTACTGAACACGGGAGTGTTCCAGCAACTGACTCGCAGATGGGGTCAACTTCACCTAGATCTGTTTGCGTCCAGGACAAATATGAAGACGTCTTCTTTCTTCTCTCTCAGGAGTTCATCCTCTGGTAGTGGACACTTTTTCATAGAATTGGGGAAACGGCTTAACATATGCCTTCCCAACTACTCCCCTCATTCCAGGGGTCCTGCGAGAACGTCGGGAAGACTGTGAGTCTGTCATAACATTTGTCCCTTACTGGCTAAGGTGGAGTTGGTTCTCCCTTATCTGACATTGGAAGACCCAATGATTGAGGGAAGATCTGACGCACGTTTCGCTGTTTCATCAGAATCTTCAACAACTCCAAGTTTCGGCCTGGCTTCTGAAGGAGAGATCCTATAGACCAATGGATTATCCGATAAAGGGATCCAGCCTATGCAGGCTAGTAGAAAACCTGTCGCTCAGGCTATATATCACAAGATCTGGAAGACCTTCTGCTAGTTTCGCAATATGGTGGACACCTCTCACCTGGGTATTCCGTGGATACTTGATTTCTTCAAGTGGGATTTGACACAGTTCTTAGTCCACGTACCTTGACGGCACAGATGGCAGCATGAAGTGTTTTCTTCGACACATCATTGTCCTCACATGTTTGGATACTCAGATTTGTCTAGGCAGTCCAGAGACTGACTTGCCTAGAGACTTTATTCCCCTCTGTGGGATTGGAATCTTGTCCTGAGAGCCCTTTGCAATCCGTTCTTCGGACCGGTTAGGGAATTGGACTTAAAAAGCGAAAAATACGGTAAGTTCTTTAAGACTCACTTTTCCTCCCCCAAACTGGGGGGTAAAAGGGGGTGCGTCTTAAAAAGCGAATCTGAAAAAATAAGCAATAAAAAATAAATAAATATTACCGGGGGAATGTGTGTGTGTGGCTGCTAAGTGTGGGTGCTGGAGGCAGGTTCCATAGGGTGAGGGACACAGCTGCACTACCGGAGCTGCAGGGGATGATTGGCGGTAGCGAGCGGTGGGCGCCGACATATTCTCTCTGCCCGGCTGCATTCACTAAGCAGTGTGCAGCCGGTCGGTAGAAGTAGAGACTCCAGAATGGCCGCGGGTCTCCGGTATGGCTGCGGCCATTTTGTTGAAGTCTCTCCCGACTGTCTGCACACTTAGCAGTAGTGAATGCAGCCGGGCAGACAGAATATGGCGGCGCCCACCACTCGCTGCTGCCAATCATCCCCTGCAGCTCCGTTCCTGCACCAGAGCCCCCCAGCAGGGTCGGTCCTGTACTTCTGTACTTGTGCCTCTCACCCTCCTGAACGTGCCTCTGGGCCCCTCACTCAGCAGCCGCATGTCGGTAAGCCATTGGGGTCCGGGGGAAGGGGGGGGAACGGGAAGAGGCACAAAAGTACACAAAAGGGGCAATACACAGGATGGGGACATATATACAAGATAGGGGGGACATAGTTTCAAGATGGGGGCATATATACAGGATGGAAGACATAGTTTCAGAATAGGGGCATATATAAGGATGGGGCATATATACTGGTTGGAGGACATATATACAGGATAGGGGCCATATATACAGGATGGGGAACATATAGATAAGATGGGGGAATGTATATGCCAGGATGGGGGGCCATATTTACAGCATGGGGACATGTATGCCATGATGAGGGATATATATACCAGGATGGGGACATGTAATTTACCAGGATGAGGGACATGTATACCAGGATGGTGGCATATATACAGGATGGGGACATGTATGCCAAGATGAGGGACATATATGCAAGGATGAGGGATATATATACCGGGATACAAGGATGGGGGGTTTATGTACCAGGATGAGGGACATATGTACTGATTTGTAAGACGGACCCCATTTAACATTAAAAATTATTTATTTTTTCTTTTCCTTCATCAAATTTGGGGTGCATCTTATAATCAGGTGCGTCTTATAAAGCGAAAAATATGGTAACTCTGGCAGCAGTCTTCGTGGTGGCTATCACCACGGCTAAACGGTTGGGTGAAATCCAAGCTTTCTCTGTAGTCGTGCCATATATGCAGATACAAAGGGATTGTATCATTCTCATACTAGATCCAAGTGTCTCCCCGATGGCGGTGTTATCGCCGACTTTCCTCAAGAAGTGGCTCTTCCTTCATTTTGCGACAATCCTACGGCTCCGGCGGAAGAGAACATTCACCATCTCCATGTCCACAGTGCATTCCTGGCCTATGTGGAAGCCACTCAGGACTGGAGTTTAGATTCTTATCTTTTCATGCACTTTGGGGATAACAATGGAGGCAGGAACGCTTCGACACTATCCTTAGCTAGATGGATCAGGTTCATGATTCATGTAGCGTATCTTTCAGAAGGCGGTCCCCCTGAAATTTTCAATGCACATTCTACCAGAGCAGTTTCCACGTCAGGGGCTACTGGAGCAGGTGCTACCATTGTAGAGATTTGTGCTGCAGCCTCCTAGTCAGGCTATACTACATTTTGCAGACACTACACATTGGATATTCTCTCACAAAAGAGAGCTATGTTTGGTCGGCGGATGCTTCAGGCAATTGTCCCATCCTAAGCTATGAGTTCTTGGGTATACTCCTATGGTGCTCTCATGGGACGTACTGGAAAACCGGAGTTAATCTTACCAGTAACGATGTTTCCAGTAGTCCACATGACAGCATCCTTATTTCCCTCCCTACTGTTCTACTGTATGTGAATTTAACATGTATGACGTTACTAGAATACAATTGTGTTGTACCCTGCCAATGTGGTGCTTGGAAAATCACTGAGGAGGTGGGGTTAGGGGAGGGCTTTAACCTCTTGTGCTTCCTGTCCCTACAGAAGTATATGGGATTACTCCTCCTATGCTGCTGTCATGTAGACTCCTGGAAACATCGTTACCGGCAAGACTGATGGTGAGTTTACACGTTGCGATATCGTTCCGATATCGTATACAATGGCGCGGGAGCGCGCATTTTGTGCCCGGTTTTGCAAGAGTCGGATCGGTGGTGTACACGTCCCGATATCGTGGTACAACGTCCCTACGATGTCTACGCCCCCGATCCAGAACCGACCATTTAACATGGTAGTGAATGGGGACGTTGTACTGCGCATCGGAGTTGGATGTTTACACGGGATGATCCGGCTCCAACCGGCATCCGATATCGGGCGGTTGAATAGCACGCTCATTCCACCCCCGATATCAGTTTGCCATCGTTCCTGCATCGTATTGGATGTTCATACCGTACAACGCAGGAACGATATCGGCTCCAACGCCCGAACCACGTGACTTTTGGTCGGAGTTGGACGCCGATATCGCAACGTGTAAACCCACCATAACTCTGGTTTTTCTGCTTTAAAAAAAAGTGACAAGTTTTATTACAAGTGCACCCCACGTTAAAACTAGGTGCAAAATGGCTGAATAATACAGATAGCATGGCATCATATCACAATGAACACCAGATAGTATTGCACATATTCACAAAACAAGGATAACCCCTCATATGTAGCAGCATTTACATGTCAACAGTATTACAATATAAGCAATCATTGTACATAAAAGGATGAAATCATACATCATATTCAAGAGTAATGCATATTACTTAGGAGTCAATGCTTGGCATATGCAGTGACCAAGGGTAGGGTACCCCTCCAGTGAGGACCCCATTCGTATGTTTTGCGTATTTCTTTAGCTTTATCAAGGGGATAAGTTGTATCTAGTTTTAATGTGGGGTGCACTTGTCACTTTTTTGTAAAGCAGAAAAAAACTCTTTTGCCTCTTTTTTTTTTTTTTTATACGATATTCTGAGTTTTGCTGTGGGCGAAATGTTGAGGTTCTATACCTCAGCCCAAAGGATTAATTGATAGACCACATGGAACTTTATTCATCATTGAAAAAAAAAAGAATATTCAATATGATGACCTATCGTTATCAAATTCTGTGAAATAACTGTGGTTTCAAAATGCTCACTATACCCATAGCTAAAATCCTTGAGGAGTCTAGTTTCCAAAATGGGGTCCCTTGTAGGGGGGTTTCTACTGTTTAGGTATTTTAGGGGCCCTTAAAATGTGGCATGGTGCCCACAATCAGACAAATGTGTTCCAAATTTCAAATAGCGCTCCTTCCCTTCTGAGCCCTCCTGTTTGTTCAATTAGAGGTTTCTAACCACATGTGGAATGTCAACGTGTTCAGAAGAAACTGGGCAACAAATTTTGGCATGTTATCACCTGTAAAAGTGAATAAATTGAGGCTAAAGCAACATTTTTGGGTAAAGTGTAAATTTATTTCTTCATTTCACGTTGCATTGATTCCTGTGAAGCACCTGAACAGTTAGGCTACCTTCACATTACGATTTTTAGGGAGCCGATGCTGTCCGATATAAATCGGACAGCATCGGCTCCCTTCTGATGCCTGGAATCGGGTGCCAAATAGGCACCCGATTCCGGCATAAAATTGGTGCCTCCGGTCTGTAAAAAAAAGAAAAAAAAAAGTTTATTCTCACCTCCCCCCGAGCCCCCGCCCCGCCGTCTCCCGCCATCTTCTTTGAGGCTCCCGGTGGCTCCCGCAGGCTCCCGGTGTCAGCAGAGGTCTTCCTCTGCTGTTCAGGATCTGTGGTGATGTCACAGTCACGTGACCGCGGGTTCACCATGGTAACCCGCGGTCACATGACTGACATCACCGCAGGTCCTGAACAGCAGAAGAAGACCTCTGCTGACACCGGGAGCCTGCGGGAGCCTCAAAGAAGATGGCGGGAGACGGCGGGGGCTCGGGGAGAGGTGAGCATAAGGTTTTTTTTTTCTTAACCCTTGTGCTCCCAGTTAGGAGCAGTTTTACTGTACTGAGCATGCTCAGTACAGTAAAATGGCGTCTGAGGAGACATCAGATGTTTCCTCGGACCCTTCTCCATAGGGCCCCATGTTATAGGGATCGGGTCAGATCGGATGTGCACTAAATGCCATCCGATTTGGTCCGATCCGATTCTGTCAGATTTTATTATCGGGGCAGGCTCCGATTTTTGCACCGATAATAAAATCGGACAGAATCGGATCGGACCAAATCGGATGGCATTTAGTGCACATCCGATTCGGTCCGATGCCCATAGGGATGCATGGGGCCAAATTCGGATCCGATGCTGTCCGATTTTGATCGGACAGCATCGGATCTGAAAAATCCGTAATGTGAAACCAGCCTTAATAAACTTTTTGCATGTGGTTTTGAGTAGCTTGAGGGGGGTGCAGTTTTTATAATGGAGTCACTTTTGGGTGTTTTCTGTCATCTAGGCCCCTCAAAGTCACTTCAAATGTGATGTGGTCCCTAAAAAAATGAATTTGTACATTTTGATGTAAAAATGAGAAATTGCTGATAACCTTTGAACCCTTATAACTTCCTAACAAAAATGGTAAGATTTGGCCTGCTCATTAAAGTGAGTATTGGGTTAACCTACTTTTGGACATATATGAAAGTAAACATTTCTGCTTTTTTTTAGACAAAAAAGCTCATTCTTAAGCGGCTGTCACACGCTACGATAAATGGCTAGATATCGTTTAAGCGATCTGCGTTTTGATCGCTTAAGCGATATCATTTTGGCATCGTTGCATGTAATCAAGAGATTTTACTATGTAAAATCGCTTGATCGTGACATCGCAGATCTGAGCTCCGGAGCTCAGATCTAGCGATGATCGATTTAACGATATGCTTCATCGTGGTGTATAACACCACGATGAACGATCTCCCAGCGGCAGAGCCTATGCTGGGAGATGGTAACTATGGTACACGTCGGGTAACTAAGCGACGCGCGGCGCCTAGTAACCCGATGTGTACCATAGTAACCAGCGATCTCGCTGGTCCACATCGCTGGTGAGTCTGTCTGTGTGACATCTCACCAGCGATGTGAGCGATATTGTAAGCGATTGCGCGTGCACGTGATCGCTTACAATATCGCTAGCGATGTCGACATGTGTGACGGCCGCTTTAGAAATACTATTGTTTTTCAGCAGCTTATGCAAAATGCAACAAAGAACCCCGAGAAGTTAAAGTGAAGTTGCCATCAGATACATCATGGCCGAACTATGGGCAGCATTTTTTTTTATAAGACGTCCAGAAAGATTGACAATTTGGACCACCAGCATTCATTATGCCACTGGTCTAAGCTGTGCCCTGCATGCAGCATCAGAGAAGTGCAGGACACTAAGGCTATGTGCAGACACAATTTTTTAGGTGCAGAAATTTTCTGCAGCAATAACGCTGCTAAACTGCCTCCTGTGCCAGAAAAATGCACCAAATACGCAATGTGTGTTTGGTGCTTTGTTTTGCTGATGCATTTTTTCACTATTCTGAAGGGCAGGAGAACGCTGTACATATGCCAACAGAGTTGACATGCTCATTTGTTTTCTCTGGACAAAAAAAAAATGCTGCAAATCTGCAAGGAAAAGAAAAGCATCATTGGCACAGCACTTAATCTCATAGACTTGGCTGGGGAAGGATACATATGCAATTTTGTGACAATAAAACGCAGCAAAAAACATGTCAGCACATAGCCTAAGGGATGAGGCCAGCATTGATTTCTTTATGATAAAAAAGCTTGTAAGTAGAGATGAGCGGATCCGTAAAGGTTCAGATTCTGCGTGTTCAGCTTGACTTCTGTTCTTGACCTGAACCTCATTGGAAATCACTGAGTGGGCAGATCAGTTCTTCACCCACATCCAACCATAACCAAAGCACATCCGAAGGAGGGTAGGTTTTTTTTTTTTTGCACACACTTCATTCAATAACTCTGATTTTACCCACAGTACGATCCATTCAAACTGCACGCGGCTCACACTGGGCCGAGTACTGAGCGTACCTGAGGATTGACTGGTTTGCTTATGTGAAGCACCCTAACAGTGATTTTTATTTTTTTGTAAAGCCTGTGTTGTTTGACACGAACACCAAACTTTAAAGTTTAGGTTTGCACATCTCTACTTGTAAGCGCTGCGCTTCTTGGAAACCCCCACTAATAGACTGCATTGGTATTTGTGGCAGGTAGCATAGGCAACAAGCAGTAAAAAGAATGTCACGTTTAGGCTGGCTTCACATTGGCGTTCCCCTCCGCAGCATGTGAGCGCAGGCACCGCAAGTCCCTATGTTTATCATGGGGACGCACAGTGCTATGCTTGACTGCGCATGACCGTGCGCTCCAATTCGTTTCCCTGTGTGATTTGTACGCATGCGCATGCTTGCGTACAAATCACACACTCTCGTCTGCACTATGAACGTGACATGTCGTGTTCCTGGTGCGGACGACAATGTATTATTTGTGTGCAAACATAGGGACTTGTGGTGCCTGCGCTCACATGGCGATTATGGGGGGGGGGGGGAACGCCAGTGCGAAACACCTTGAAGGTACCTTCACAAGCCGCTACGGAAGGTTAGAAACCACCGGGTGTCTCACGTGCACGAGCACGTTTCAACGGTTCCTAACGGTACCTGATACCGCATTTACATGCCGCTACAAGGTACTCCACAGTAGGTTGTTTCTATCCCTGGAGGCACCGACAGGTACCGCAGGTTACCTTATGTATAGCCCCTTCCCTCATTTACACGCCGCTACCACAAGGCAATATGGGAGGACCTGAGCAGCAGGGACAACGCATAGGCGTGCCAGAGTTGTGGATTACGAGACGCTCGTACGGTGATTGGACAAAGCAATAACATCATGATTGGCCAGCCAGCGCAGGAAGGCTGGCTAATACATGATGCTATTGCAATTGTGTAGTGTGACTGGTCAGCTCCTTAAATATGCCGCCCTATGCAGGGACAACCAATCGTAACGCAGGATCTTCCACCAATGATCGCTGATGGGGCGCGGTATCCCAAAGGCTGTGTCACGACCCAGGGAGTTCACTAGGTGACAAAAATACCTTCCTGTTCCTCGATTACGTGCCGCTACCATAGGGTTTAAACCTACCTGTTTTTGAGCACGACTGAAAGACAGGTGTCGACAGTGACCGGTGGCAACAACCTGAATTACACGCCGCTACCTCGCGGTGTTTTGACGGTACAAGATACAATTGTCTCCGACACCCGGTGGTTTCTAACCTTCCGTAGCGGCGTGTAAAGGTACCTTTAGAGGTAGGGCTGATCTCTGCTTTTCCTGCTCACAGTGTTTACTCCTTACAATGCGCAGTGATAGTGCTCTCTTACAGTCACTTCTCATTAGAGTCAGTGAGAGAGTGCACTGCCACTGTGTATTGAAAGTAATATTGATAAAGGAGCGTATACTGAGCATATATATCAAAATTAGCAAATTCTCAGTAGAATAGGCACTAACCCAGCCCCTGAAATGGATGCCGCTGATGATGCTATGTTTCAGGGTGATGGCAATCTCTGCCCCTTGAAGACTTCATGTTTGAGTGTCCCAGCATGGAATTAAGGGTTCTCAAACGAAATCTCACCAAACAGGAAGTAAATAAGACAGACTTGTGAGGGAAAAATAGGGAATTTTTAACTGATGTATATTACAACAGGTTAAATAATGAAATTTAATAGACATTTAGGATTAAAATAAATATTCATTTCACACCACCCCTTTAACATTATTGGTAGATAAAATGTGCTTGATTTTAGTTTTATTTATCCATCATCAAGAGCTGAATTTGTATCACATTATTTTTTTGAAGTTCTATTCATAAAAAAAAATTAATGCTCTGTACTGTCACATAAAAATAAAAATTCTGTAAACAAAGGAGAATGTTACAGCAAATCGAAAAGTCCATCAGAAGGAAACTCCAACTCAACTTTTGGAGGCTTCACTCTTTAGTTTTTCTAAAACATCTTCTGGTGAGATGGCAGCTGAAATCTTCACTACTTTCTCTCGACTTTTTCCACCCTGTAAGAATACAAGCATAAGAATAATATTTAACAAAGTGAATCAGGTTCCAAACTGGCAAGAAACAGCTTTATTCTTATCATAGACAGCGCATGGTCACAGTACATGGTGGTTGGAAACTAATATTGATTTTTCTACTAAATGGCTATTTATTGTACTCTAATCTCTTTTATAATGTACTCTAGTTAAAGTCTCTATCATGATCCCTCTATAACTGCATAGCTAAAATGTCCCTATCATGTCCTCTCTGCATAGCTAAAAAGTCTCTATCATGTCCTCTCTGCATAGCTAAAAAGTCTCTATCATGTCCTCTCTGCATAGCTAAAAAGTCTCTATCATGTCCTCTCTGCATAGCTAAAAAGTCTCTATCATGTCCTCTCTGCATAGCTAAAAAGTCTCTATCATGTCCTCTCTGCATAGCTAAAAAGTCTCTATCATGTCCTCTCTGCATTATTTATTTTACACACTTCCATTTTGATATGTTTTAGAATTCCCAGTAGTGATGAGCTAGTGTAATCGTTACTATTCGCTACTCGCATGGATAGTACAGTATTCGCAATACTTGTTACTTAGTGAGTATCGCTGGTGCTCGTGAGTGATGTGTGGATCATGAATGATCTGACACATGTTGCCTGCTCTCTTCAGTACCCTAGTGAGAGCAGATTGAATGTCCTCTCTGGGGGATACAGCAAGGTATTTTATGCAGTGAACACTCAAAAAAGCCCACCCTCCTGCCCTGTCCCGCAAAATTCGCATTTTATGGCCAGATGTGTGTAGGCGGAGCCCATCACTAATTGACAAACATTGGGCTCGCTATTCGGACAAGTACGTGAGTATTACAAAGCATTTGTTACCAGTATATCGACTATGAATATTTTGCTACACGATCACATACCCAGTGCAAATGAGATGTCATCAGCTCTACAGAGCATGAGAAGGTTGTCAATTTCAATGTGTCCTCAGTGCGAGTCCCTGGTCACTGTGCAATATTGTTTTCAATGCACAGTGACTGTGTGCTCCCTCATTAGGTCTGATAAAAGTGACTAGTCAGCAACAGAGCGCACTGTTAGTGTAGATTGTAAAGAGAGAACATGGCAAGCAGAGCCCAACTGGTATATGATCACCACGTTCTCTCTTTACAATGTGCACCGACATTGTGCTCATTTACCAGCAACGAAGCGCACTCACTGTGCATTGAAAAGAATATTGCAAAGTGACAAGGAAGGCCCCTGATGACATGTCATTTGAGTATCCCAGCATGCATGTCATCAAAACAAATAAAAGTAGGTAAAAAAATAGTTTGAAAGCGTTGAGAAGGAATGGTAAGGAGCTTTTAATCCAAGTATATCGGAAACAGAGATTAAATTATTACACTAAAGAGACATTTGACATGAAAATTATTGGTTTCGGACCAAGCACCACATCCTTCCCACTACTACGGTAAGCAAATTCATTGTCCTGCTGTAATAGGCTCTAACGATAGTGGCTAACAGCTTAAATAGATCATGCAATGTGAAACAGCTACACAACCTTATCTGAAAGGTGAGCGTCAATTGTGCTCCATACCCAGCACTGTAATCAGGCAAGAAGTCACACACTGAAAATCCTAAATTATGGTGGGGTAATAGGATGTTACTGCCTGCTTATGATTGGGAAACTCATTTAGATAGAAGTGCACTACATAGATAACCCCCTCTTATCTAATATATAATTCCCCTAACGCACTTCCGTAAGTTTCGGCACTGTTTCCGCCGTCGTGTCCATGGGCGCGCGATGCGCACGCGACCTGTAAAGCATTGCCGGCGGCACTGACTGGCTTTGCGAGTCCTTGCAGAATCGCAAAGCCTCACTCGCAATGGGTTTGCGAGTCCTTGCAGAATCGCAAAGCCTCTCAACAGCACATCAACCCCCCCCCCCCCCCCCGGGTCGAAGCAAAAACACAAAAAAAATGTTTTTTGGTTTTTTTTTGGGTGATTTGATGAAAAAGTGAATAAGTCCAAAAACGTTTTTGGAGCTTTCACACACACAAGGGACATTTTTTTGGCACTCTTAAAAAAGCGCATGTGGTTTTTTTCCTGAGGCTTTGCGAGTCAGTGTCGCCTATTCTGCAAGGACTCACAACGCCATTGCTTTGCGGGCATTGCGAGTGAGGCTTTGCGAGTCAGTGGCGCCTATTCTGCAAGAACTCGCAACGGCTCGCAATGCCCGCTGCGCGGGCCATGCTTCACAAGTCACGTGGGCGCCGTGCGCCCACGGCCACGACAACGGAAACAGCGCCGAAACTTATGAAAGTGCGTTAGGGGAATTATATATTAGATTATCAGCCTATTCTGCAAGGACTCGCAACGGCCGCTTGGCGGCCATTGCGAGTGAGGCATTGCGAGTGAGTCGCGCCTATTCTGCAAGGACTTGCAACGGCCGCTTCGTGGGCATTGCGAGTGAGGCATTGCGAGTCAGTGGCGCCTATTCTGCAAGGACTCCCAAGGCTGCTTCGCGGGCATTGCGAGTGAGCCATTGTGAGTCAGTGGCGCCTATTCTGCAATGACTCGCAACGCCCGCCACGGAAGTAGCGCTGTGTGCGATGGATAGATACTGATAATTTATTATATAATTGCCGTAGCGACTTCCCTTGCACACGGCGCTACTTCCGTGGCTTTGTTCACTCGCAATGCCCGCCAAGGGGGCAGCAGCCCGAGCAATGCCCTATACACAGATTCTAGAATACCGATGCAATCGCATCGGGCTCACAGCTTAGTTCCCCATATTTTCTGTGTTAAAATAAGAAACAATTATACTCACCTCCTGAGCCAGCACAATTCCAGTGGTGTCGGCACTCACTCTCTCAGGGCTCACATGAGCTTTTTACATCAATTGAGCTCTGTGACCAATCAGCAACGGCTTCACTCTCACTTCCTATTAATGTTCATTTCGTGTGAAGACGGGGAGAGTGAAGCTCATGCCGTTTGGGTGCAGGACTCAATTAATATAAAAAGCTTATGTGAGCCCTGGGAGAGCGAGTGCTAACGAGCCAGCACAGGTGGTGAGTATTAAGGATTTTTAATTTTAACAGGGGTAAACATGGTGAATAAGAAAGGGTTGAGCCAATTAGATCCCAATGATGTTACTGCTCCTAGGCAGTGATTGGCACGGTAATCCCGGGCACCAAGAAATCGCACAGAGTAGGTGTCGATTTCGGTGGAGTCTGAGTCAAATGTTTGGCTTGCTGACTTCACAGCCATGATTATAGAGTCAGTGTCCATTTTGGTGGAGTCTGAGTCACTTGTTTGGCTTACTGACTTCACAGCCATGATTATAGAGTCAGTGTCCATTTTGGTGGAGTCTGAGTCACTTGTTTGGCTTACTGACTTCACAGCCATGGTTCTGGAGTTCTGGAGTCGGTGTCCATTTTAGTGGAGTCTGAGTCGGATGTTTGGCTTACTGACTTCACAGCCATGGTTCTGGAGTCGGTGTCCATTTTAGTGGAGTCTGAGTCGGATGTTTGGCTTACTGACTTCACAGCCATGGTTCTGGAGTCGGTGTCCATTTTAGTGGAGTCTGAGTCGGATGTTTGGCTTACTGACTTCACAGCCATGGGTCTGGAGTCGGTGTCCATTTTAGTGGAGTCAGATATTTGGCTTACTGACTTCACAGCCATGGTTCTGGAGTCGGTGTCCATTTTAGTGGAGTCGGATATTTGGCTTACTGACTTCACAGCCATGGGTCTGGAGTCGGTGTCCATTTTAGTGGAGTCGGATATTTGGCTTACTGACTTCACAGCCATGGTTCTGGAGTCGGTGTCCATTTTAGTGGAGTCGGATATTTGGCTTACTGACTTCACAGCCATGGGTCTGGAGTCGGTGTCCATTTTAGTGGAGTCGGATATTTGGCTTACTGACTTCACAGCCATGGTTCTGGAGTCGGTGTCCATTTTAGTGGAGTCTGAGTCGGATGTTTGGCTTATTGACTTCACAGCCATGGTTCTGCAGTTGGTGTCCATTTTAGTGGAGTCTGAGTCGGATGTTTGGCTTACTGACTTCACAGCCATGGTTCTGGAGTCGGTGTCCATTTTAGTGGAGTCTGAGTCGGATATTTGGCTTACTGAATTCCCATCCATGGTTGTAGAGTTGGTGTCCATATTGGTGGATTTGAAGTCAGAGTCAGGGAAATCGAGGAGTCAGATGTTTCCCTTACCGATTCCACAGCCCTATTTTCCACCACAACTTTACAGTGGCGATGTACAAAGTCCAGCAAGCGTTGATTGTATATACTGTTGGCGTACATGAACATTATAATGCATCACATTATTTCACAGAGAGCGTGAGTTCTGGTGGAGTATTTTATGAAAAATGTGGACTTGGTGCCTTTTTGGTGAAAATCGCACCAATTAAGCATCAAAAACGCCCAGTGTGAACACCCCTGCATGCTAGCAGCATATTTAACACATTATAATGGAGTCTATGGATGAAAAACGCTGAGAGATTTGGCTTTCTGCAGATTTTGCCTGCAGCAAAATCTGTACCATTTCTGCAAAAGCAAAACAAAAAAAAAAAAACACGATTCAGAATTCCCATAGACTTTGCTGGGCTGTAGATATTTCACAAATCTGCACTAAAAACACACCAAAATCTTCAGCATATGGGCACAAGGCCTAAAAGACCAGTTTTTTAAGACGTGACTCCCTTATACAAACCAGAATTTGTGTGATATTTTCAGTCTGACCATGAAGTAAGCACACTGGCCAGCTTTAAATGTAATTTTGGCTGATTGTCTCGATTTCCCTACAGTCTATTTGAAGTGGGTTTTCTCTAAAGGCCACGTTACACACACAGATATCTGTGCAGATATTGGTCACAGATCTCTGGTTGCAGTGAAATCATGGACACATTGTTCTATCTTAGGCTGTGGTCACAGTTGCCATGCGTTTTTTTAAGTGATTTAACAAAACTCATGCTTTTTTTCATGTCAGCATGAGTTTTGTAAGGTCTTTGATGGCTCCCTGCGTTTTTGGGTGCGTTTTTGAATCTGCACCTAAAAATAGTGCTTGTAGTATTTTTTTGAGCGTTTTGAAAAACGCATGCGTTTTTGTAGAAAACGCATGCGTTTTTATAACATGGGTTCCTATGGGAAACGCATGCAAAAACGCATGTACAGTTAGTACCTTTTAGTGCCATTCAAAAACGCATGCGTTTCCCATAGGAGCCCATGTTAACAAAAACGCATGCGTTTCCGGAAACGCATGCGTTTTTGTTAACATGGGCTCCTATGGGAAACGCATGCGTTTTTGAATGGCACTAAAAGGTACTAACTGTACATGCGTTTTTGCATGCGTTTTCCATAGGAACCCATGTTATAAAAACGCATGCGTTTTCTACAAAAACGCATGCGTTTTCTACAGAAACGCATGCGTTTTTGGATATGCTCCAAAAACGCATGGGACAGTCACACATGCTTTTTGGCTATTAGGGCATGCGTTTTTTAACATGGGGGCCTATGGGTGCGTTTTTTACATGCGTTTTTGAAAACGCAGGTCTCCAAAAATGCATGTGAAAAATGGTACTGTGACCCCAGCCTTATTGCTGTGTACAAATGTAACAATGTGTCCATGATTTCACTGCAACCAGAGATCTGCGAACAATCTCTGCACAATTATCTGTGTGTGTGACGGTACCTTAAGTGACAAGTGATTGACTGAATCTGGCTGCCCATGTCAGACAAACATTCTCAGCTGAAAAAAAATCCAAGCTAATTTTCATGTCCGCTATTTAAAAAAGAAAATAGTTTGAGTACAATTCAAAAATGTTTTCCGCCTAATTTGGTTAAGACTGGCCCATTCTGGGGATTTTGTTCCTACAGGTACGGGTCTCTCTATAGACTGTTATTAACAAAGATACAAAACACTTACCTTATTCAAATTAACTTCACTTTTCTTTACCTCCAGAACCTTTGAGAGATAGCGGCATAATTCAGCATTTGCTTCTCCTTCAGATGGAGGAGCTGCAATTGCAACTCCAACAGCCTCTGTTGTCACATCTAAAGGACAAGTATAACAAGGGTAATGAATTAAAGGAAATCGGTCAGCAGGATTTTGTCATGTATTCTGAGGACAGCATGATGTAGGAGCTGAGTCACTGATTTAAACAATCTATCACTTATTAGTCTGTGTGCTGTTACTTCAATACAATGAATGTGCTATCAGCAACCGTGCCCCCAGCAGTGATTAGCAGCTTACTGTTACTATGCAATGTACACAAAAAGCACCGGCGTGGTTTGCTTTCTGAGCTCTAATACATGTAAGGCTGGCTTCACACCACGGCAGAGTCCGGTCCGGGGCTGTCCGGTGTAAACCAGACAGCCCCGGACCGGATTTTGGCCCCATAGTATCCTATGGGGCTGGATGGCAGCTCTCTGCCATCCGGTTTCCATCTCTCCGGAAGAATCCGGGAGAATTCGGATTTTTCTCACCGGAGTCAAAAACGTCACAAGCAGCTGACACTCCCATCCAGAGAGGGTGAGGCCATTCCGAGTTATTCATCCGAGACTTGTCTGACTGACTCCTATGTCTCAGCATGCTCAGTACAGTAAAAATGCTCCAAACTGGGAGCGCAAGGGTTAAAAAAAAAAAAAAGTTTATGCTCACCTTCCCCCGAGCCCCCGCCGTCTTCCTGCAGGCTCCCAGTGGCTTCCGTAGGCTCCCGGTGTCTGCAGAGGTCTTCTTCTGCTGTACAGGACCTGCGGTGATGTCACAGTCATGTGACCGCGGGTTACCATGGTGGAACCTGCTGTCACGTGACTGTGACATCACCGCAGGTCCTGTACAGCAAAAGGAGACCTCTGCAGCACGCAGGAGCCTGCGGGAGCCACCGGGAGCCTGCAGGAAGATGGCGGGAGACCTCGGGGGGAGGTGAGCATAAACTTTTTTTTTTTTTTGCCCGGAGGCTACGATTTAATGCCGGAATCGGATGCCTATTTGACCTCCGATTCCAGGCATCAGAAGGGGGCCGATGCTGTCCGAATTTATCGGACAGCATCGGCTCCCTTCAAAATCGTAATGTGAAAGTAGCCTCAATCGTATTTGCTGGTGCTTTTACAGTTGATTTTGCTGTAGCTCCAACTCCTTTTGTAGTGCAAGCCACCTAAAAGAAGTAGCGTGCTCATTCCTTAACTACATCACGTTTTCCATATTCTAAAATAGTTGAAAGTAGTCTCATAAGACTGAACATGTGCTCAGCAATGTCGTTTTTACATTGCTGTGTTCTATGTTCACTTTTTGCAGTTGGACTGGTTGAAGCAGCACAAGGTGCGAAACAGGCTGTTGTCTCACACACACTCTGCATCTCTCCCTGTTTTACTTATGCACTCTTTATTAAATAAAATTGGAAGTCTTTTAAGGACCAGAGTGCTGCTGGACTCATTCCTTCATTGAAGCCAGGTGTGTGTGTCCCGGTTTCACAGATGAGAACCGTGCATGATGGAAAGAGCAGTAGCTGTTCTTCCAATCGTGTGCAATGCACCGCTCTGAAGCTAGGACACATACACCAGGCTTCAGAGGTTCAATGTTTGTGAACATGCGCAAGATTTGCAGGAGCTGGCAGTGGAAATCATGTTACCACACGCACAGGAGTGTGATAACATGGAAAGAGGTTGAGTAGCCTGGGGAAACAACACCCCATTGACTAGTCAATTCTAGGGAAAGCGGAAGTTATAGATATATTTTTTTAAATACCAAGTGAATAATATTAGATTGAGTTGGTCAGTCAGGAGATTTAGTTATACAGATGCCAATACTGCTGGGTTGGAGGGCCTAGGAGGCCCTCCTGACCGGTTTCCTTTAACGAATTTAGCACCTTATACTGCATAGTACGAATGTGCACTACAGCCAGTCTTAAGGAATCAGACCCTACATGTCCAAGTCACAGCTAAGCACCACATCCCAAGAACACTAGAAAAGTAAGGGCAGATGTAGACTCACATTGTTAGTCAGCAATTTAAGTTTTTCTGAAGGTATACTATGTATACGAACAGCCTAATACAGGCAGCATATATCAAGTATCAGGAATGTACTAATGTATTACCTGTGACAGCGTTCAGTTTAGAGCCTGGTTTGGCATGTACAGATATTAAAACCGAGCCACTTTTGTCTACTACAACTGGACCTGTAGGATGGGCGACCTGTGCCAATTCCTTCTTCTGTGCTTTTCCCTGTAATGTATAAATACATTAGTGTGCAGAATTTCGATCTTACAGATAAAATAAGAGAAAAGCAGAGGACCCACATCAGGGGCGTACATAGAAATTATGGGCTTCATAGCAAATGTTCCAACAGACTCCCCACCTTCACTCCACCCAACAAAAAAAAAAATATATAGTGTATGATGACCCTACTGTAATCCCCCTCAACTACCCTAGCAGAGTATAGCGACACAAACACTGCATGATCCCAAATGTGACCCCTATGCAACCCTCCATGCAGTATAATGGACCTACTTTCTGTATAATGGCCCTCAAACCTCTTCACTCTATATAATGGGTCCCCTATAGTCCTCCATATAGTATAATGCACCCCTTATAGACCTCTATATAGTAAAATATACCCCCATAGTACCCCATATAGTATAATGTACCCCTGTAGTCTTCCATATAGTATAATGCTACCCTCATATACCTCCTTATACTATAATTTACATCCCATAGTCCTCCATATAGTATAATGTACATCCCATAGTCCTCCATATAGTATAATGTACCCCCATAGGCCTCCATATGGTATAATGCACCCCTCATAGACCTCCATTTAGTATAATGTACATCCCATAGTCCTCCATATAGTATAATGCACACCCCTTATTCCTCCATACAGTATTATGGACACCACAATGTAATGATTAAATAAAATAAATACTCACCTCTCACTGTTGCCCTGCTGCTCCGGTCTCCATGATGTATATTCTGAAGTGCTTCACAAGCTTGGCACAGTAGGCCCAATTACTATTATTTATATTGCGCCATTAGATTCCATTGCGCCTTACATATGGAAAGGGCAAACGAGGACAAGTACAATATGTATAGACAATCAAGTCCGCGAGGGCTCACAATCTAAGAATGAAGTGACATCATTGCACCCGCTGTCATAGATCAGATGTGGCATGACAATTATGGAGGGAGCAGCACACTACCTTTTTCATCATTGCTTTCAACTGTATCAGAATCCAAGATGCCAATACAGTTGGATGTGCAGTAACTAGTTGGGAGCCATGGTCTTCTGCCATTGGTGGGACACCACAGGCTCGCATGTAAGAGGAGTATATGGGCCCCCTTTCCCCTGGACTCTAGTATTTCATCATAAAGCACCTCCATTTGTCTAATCACTACAGCAGTAATTGCAGGTAATGAAATTCACTTAGTCTTATTTGGATAATTATGCTAAGTAGACTTTTGACGATCGGGCTCCATATCTTACCATCCCCCTTTGAGCGTGAGACTACCTTTATTTATAGACCATCATCTTAACTATCCCATACATAAATTTGACTTGCAACTATTTCACATATGATTAGTTATGCAGATTCTTATGTCACTACATTGTTACTGCTTTGCTCCTAAAAATCTACATTTTTATTTGTTTTATATTGTCAGTATCTTGTAAATCCACACTGCCTGAATCCTTCTTGGCACTCTTGATCAAATTTGAGTATGTCTCAACCAAAATCTGATCCCAGGTCTCTTATGGAGACGTCACACGCGTCAATGTCACCAGCGATCTCTTCGCTGGCGACATTGAAGGCTGATCGCTGGTGAGCTGTCACACAGGGAGACTCACCAGCGATCAGTACCAGCGAGAACGCTGGTAACCATGTAAACAAGCAGGTAACTAAGCGCCGTGCGGGGCTTAGTTACCCGCTGTTTACCATGGATACCAGCTCCCAGCGCTTGCTGGGAGGCGCTGGGAGCTGGCTTCTCGCTCGTCTCCCGGTGTCACACCGGGCGACCATTGTCAGGTTTTAGAGCAGGGTCTAAGGGTACCGTTACACATCGCAACACTGCATGCAATTTCACTTGCAATTTGCTGGTTACAGTGAAATCATGGACACATTGTTCTATTTGTACACAGCAACAAAATAGAACAATGTGTCCATGATTTCACTGCAACCAGCAAATTGCCAGTGAAATTGTATGCAATGTTGCGACGTGTAACGGTACCCTAAAACCTGGCGACCATCAACCAGCGATTTATCACTGGTTGATGCGCCCTGTCACACACGTCAATATCGCTGCAACGTCGTGCAGCAGCGATATTGCACGCAATATTGACGCGTGTGACATCCCCATTATACACATTCCCAATGTTGGTGCATACTGGTTGGCTCAATTAGGTGGGCATACAATTTTTTCTTCAACTCTACCCACAAGTGTTTGATTGGGTTGAGGTCTGTGGACTGTTGGGGCCAATCTAGCACCTCAACTTTATGGCCATTGAACCCACCTCCACTGCCGTGTCTCACTAGAACTGATAGACCTTGTAATGAGCCAACTAGTTGACTACAATATTTTCCCTGAACGTCCGACCTCCTGGCTTTTGAATGGATGGGCGGACTTCATTTTGAAGTCCTCTAACTGCCATGGCATTTTCTTGGCCAGGAGACTGCTATTGATGAGCTTGATGATGCTGTTCCTCTTTTCTTAGGAAATCTTCATGGCTGCTCCTCAATTCGAACCAATGACTTTTTGCTTGGGAATCAAACTGATAACATTCTTAACTATTGGGTTATGTAAAAAGCAGGCTGTTATTTGCAGTATACAGGAAGAATTCCCCACCCCCCCAATACCAGGAGCAAAACAGTAACAATGCAGTGACATGACAAGAATCTGTACAACTAATCATATGCTAAGTAGTTGCAAGTCAAATTAATGCATGAGATAGCCAAAATGATTAGCTTTAAAATTAAGGTCACACAGTTAGTCACAGTTAAGCCAGCACACAGTCTGGGGAAAGACAACCTCGGCACACTTGCATGCAAAATTGAATCAGAGAATGTAAATCCTTTTTAAGTTTATTGTGAAATCAAAAAATGTGAAATGTTCAAACGTTTCGGCTCACATGAGCCTTTTAAGGTACCTTTACACGCCGCCACTCTGCCTAGCAACAGATATCCACCGCACGTGCACATTTTTGACGGTGGATACCGATCGCCGATGCCGCATATACACGCCGCCATTGCGTTGTCAATTGAAGGTATCTTTGTTCCCCGGAAGTTCTGACAGATCCTGCGGCTTACTTCCTGTTGAATACCTTCGCTGCTTCACACGCCGCTACCACAAAGGAATATGGGCATACATATTTTGCGCCGCAAGTACATAGGCGTGACAGAGTTGTGTATTCCGTGGCGCTAACACGCTGATTGGACAACGCAATAGCATCATGATTGGCCAGTCTGCGCAGGAAGGCTGGCTAATACATGACGCCATTCCAATTGTGTAGTGTGAATGGATAGCTCTTTAAATATGGCGCCCTGAGAAGGGACAGCCAATCGTAACACAGTAGCCCCCACCAATGATCGCTGATGGGGGCGTGGTATCCATGACGCTGTGGCACGCCCCTGGTAATTCACTAGGTGACGCAAATTACATCCTTGTCCCCCATTTACACGCCACTACCATGGCAATTGTGCCTTTGTGTTGCCTTCGGTTTTTGAGCACGGCTCAGAAACAGGTATCTGAGTCAACTACAGGACACAGGAAGGAATTTCCCTATTTACACGCCGCCATTTCGTAGCAATTTCATGGCAACAGGCACAAATATCCCCAATGCCAGGCAGTTGCTACCACACAGTGGTGGCATGTAAAGGGGCCCTTACAGGAAGCAAATTCTGTATAGATACATCTATTATATAATCACGAATGGGTTTTTTGCCCCTTTTGAGTCCGCACTCGCTGCAAGTCAGCGTGGTCATGTGGATACGAACGAAGCATTGGCCGCGCAGCGGCCATTGCGAGCAGCTCTAAGGTGACTCGCTATGCCCGCGCAGCGGGCATGGCGAGTCGCCTTAGCAGCGCGAAGCATTGGCCGCGAAGCGGCCATTGCGAGTCAGAGACTCGCTCTGCTAGAATCCCGATGCATTGTGCATCGGGCACCCATCTAGTCTATTATATAATCACGAATGGGTTTTTTGCCCTTCTGAGTCCGCTCACGCTGCGAGTCAGCGTGGTCATGTGGATACGCCCGAAGCATTGGCCGCGCAGCGGCCATTGCGAGCAGTTCTAAGGCGACTCGCTATGCCCGCGCAGCGGGCATGGCGAGTCGCCTTAGCAGCGCGAAGCATTGGCCGCGAAGTGGCCATTGCGAGTCAGAGACTCGCTCTTCTAGAATCCAGATGCATGTGCATCGGGCACCCAGCTAGTAAGAACATAAAAAGAACAATTCATATCATGAATATTAAGTACAAATAAACTTAGGTTCAGCAACAAGTTCTAGTCTCTAGTGCTGTCGTACCATGCCGATTGCCATATACAAAGAAGAACCGTGCGAAAAAAAAAAAAAAGAAAGGAGAAAGGAGGGAGAAGGAAAGGAGGAACAAAGTTATAAAAGGATTGAAATAAGGAAAAGAAGGGAGACAAGGCTGGAGGGAGAGATCGATAGTGACTGTTTGGATAAGGAAGAGATATAGAACGGCACGCTAATGTGCGATATCTACTAATCATGATGGTGAGTGAATCATTTCTAGTACCTTGTTGGTGTTGGTTGTTCGGATAAGGAATGCAATGTTGAGGTCCTTTCCCTACACACCACCACACTATGCACCTTCCATTTTTTCGCACGCTTCTTTAGCACATAACAATCAGCTTGGTACGACGGCACTAGTGACTAGAACTTGTTGCTGAACCTAAGTTTATTTATACTTGATATTTATGAATTTATGAATTGTTCTTTTTATGTTCTTATGTATCTATACAGAGTTTGTTTCCTGTAGAAGGCTCATGTGAGCCGAAACGTTGGAACATTTCACGTTTTTGATTTCACAATAAACAACTTAAAAAGGATTTTCATTCTCTGATTCAATTTTTCATACAAGTATGCCGAGGTTGTCTTTCCCGATATCAAATTTTTTCCTCAGAGCTCCTGCCTCCGGTTAAGCCTGACCATATCCTTGATTATTAACATACAGTTAGTGACATCCCTGGAATCAGCGTCTCAGCCTCTACCTCATGCTGTCCTCAGATTACATAGCAAAAATCTGCTGACAGATTCCCTTTAACACATTTTCAAGTATGTTAAAATTGTGACTTGCAGATATCTGTGTGTTTCACAAAGAGATGACTTCCCTGTTATATTCTATAGAGCTGCTCACATGTCCACTTTTTTTTTGCAGATTGAATATGGAGATATGTTTTAGATCTTAGATGGACTGATTACGGCGGCATACTTGCAGAATCAATGTCCGGAAGTCAGCGGCTGGACTGGTAGGCCTGTTTCGTTCGGTGGGCGTGCTTGGTGCCGATTGGGCGTGGTTCGGCGGTTTCTTCCACAAAGCAAACGAGTGTTAATTTATAACGTGGTTGTGGATCTGATTATAATAGAAGTGGGGTCTGGGGGTAAGGCCCCAAGGCGGTGGGGTGCAGGGGTGGGGCCTAGCCCCGCTTGTAAACTTAAAGCTTACTAGTGGGCATGACCAAATCAGTTGATAGGTGTGGCCATCCATCCACTATAATTGGATCATGTGAGGGGAGTACACCTCGCCTTACGTCTCCCGCACCTAAAGATCTTACCCTCAGACCCTGCTTCTATTATAATCAGCTCCACCACTTAAAAATTAACGTTTGTTCCCACACTGAGCCATGCCCACCAACGGCAAACCACACCTACCACCTAAGCCGCTCACACCCCGCAATTTCCGGCCATTTAATCTGCAAGTTTGCAATTACGGCACTTCTGAGTGGCGGTGCACAAGTAGGATCCAGACCCATGCAATAATAAGATAGAACTTGGCACTCAAATAAGGTGAAAAGAAACGTAGAATTTATTAGAATCATTCAAACCAGCACAAATGTTTCAGTCCAGAAATTGGACCTTCATCAGTGTGTAAAAAGGGAGGATAGAGCTGAAAAACGCAGCGTTGGCACAGGTGTTCTGATTTCACATACACTTGCCTTACTTTACACTGTGCTGCACATTATATGCAGATTTGCAGCATATAAGACACTGAACACGCTGCAAAGTTTGCATGGTAGGCACATAGCCTAAGGGAAGCTTTACACGTCGCAACATTGCATGCAATTTCACTTGCAACTTAATGTGTCCATGATTTCACTGCAACCAGTGTTACATTTGTACATGGCAACAAAATAGAACAATGTGTCCCTGATTTCACTGCAACCAGTAAGTTGCAAGTGAAATTGCATGCAATGTTGCGACGTGTTAAAGGTACCCTTAGGCTTCAAGGCATTCTTTACAAGTGACCAGAAGTGACTCATGGCAATGAGGCCGGAGCTTACAGAGGCAGCGCATCTCTCAGGCCACAGTGGCGGAGGGGCTCAATGGGTGTGACTAAACACCTGAAATTGATGGGTGTATTCTCAATTGTAGAGGGCGTGACTGAGCCAACTGCCCCTGTGCAGTGAGCGGGTTCTATAGGAGGGGGTGCATAATGTAATATTAGAAGAGTAAATTATGCAAGGGGGCTTCGCCCCCGTCCGCATCAGGGGGTCTTACCAAAAAGACCTCCGCTTCTATTACACAGGTCAACAAAAAAAAATTTTTTTTCTGGTGTCCAAAATATTTTAATGAATTTGGGGTATTTTTGGGGTGCTGATTCTGAATATGCTATCAGTTTTGCCAGATTGGCTCAAGTTTTTGAGATTTTTGGTATCTTATTTATAGCACTTGTTGGTAAATGCGACGCATCATCTCATTAATTTCTTTGGATTAGTACTTGAACTGAGCAGTTCTCAATATAGTTTTGTGTTAATTAGTGTTCTAAAAGTTTGTTCATAGCTTGATTTTTGCACTAACTTTATGTTGTTGTCTGTTGTCCAGTGAAAAGCATGAACTCATCAAGAAGAAGTTGTCTTAACGATCCAGACTTATTCTGTTACATTTGTGGTGAATATACACTGACAAAACATAGAAGAAACATAACAGACTTCGTTAAAAAAGTGTATTTTGCCTATTTTGGGGTTATGCTTGGGGACCAAGACAAGTTTTGGGCACCACACATAGTGTGCAAAGCATGTATCGAATTATTACGAAAATGGAGCAAAGGACAAAGAACAAGCTTCAAATTTGGTGTTCCAATGGTGTGGAGAGAGCAAAAAAATCATCATGATGACTGTTATTTCTGTGCAGTGCAAGTACAAGGATTCAATAAGCATAAGAAATGAAAATGGGAGTATCCTAACATGGAATCTGCAAGAAGGCCTGTCCCTCATTGTGAAGATGTGCCTGTACCTGTGTTTACCATGTTACCTGACCTTCCCCCACCTGATGATGATGATGAAATGCAGGGTATGGAGCTAAGCATTAGTTCTGGAAGTGAACTAGAATATGAAGGAAGTTTCAGAACACCTACGCAATTTACCCAAGGAGAGCTCAACGATCTAATAAGAGACCTCAACCTCTCAAAAAGTGCATCCGAACTTTTAGCTTCAAGGCTAAGTGAAAAAAATTGTCTGACGCCTGGAACTAAAATTACATCTTACAGGACCAGAGAAGAAGCACTTCTTCCATTTTTCTGTGAAGATGACCTACTTGTATATTGTAAGGATATTCCTGGCCTGATGCTGCAAATGGGTTTACAAGTATATCGTCCTGTAGACTGGAGGCTTTTCATAGATAGTTCTAAAAGGAGTTTGAAATGTGTTTTGTTGAACAATGGCAATCAGTGTGCATCTCTTCCAGTAGCTCACTCAACTAAACTTGCAGAACAATACCAAAATGTCAAAATGGTCTTGGAGAAACTGTGCTACCATGAACATTCGTGGCTGATATGTGTTGATTTACAAATGGCCAACTTTTTACTTGGACAGCAAAGTGGATACACAAAGTATCCTTGCTTCATCTGCATGTGGGATAGTAGAGCAAAACATCAGCACTGGGAGAAACTGAATTGGCCTCCAAGGGACACCTTGACAGTAGGAGCATCAAACATAGTGAACGAACCTTTGGTGGACAGGGAAAAAATCATTCTACCACCACTTCACATAAAGTTAGGATTAATGAAGCAGTTCGTCAAGGCATTATGGTGGGTTTACACGCCACGATATCGTTTCGATATCGCAACTCAATGGCGCGGGAGCGCGCAATTAGTGCACGTTTCACCCGCATCGCATTGACTGTTTAGACGCTGCGATATCGTAATACAACGTCCGTGCGATGTCTCCGCCTCCCAATCCAGGATCGCATAGTTAACATGGGAGTGAATGGGTGACGTATCAAATCGCATCGTAATTGGGTGTTTACACAGCACGATCTGGCTTCAATCGCTATGCAATATCGGGGCATTGAATAGCACGCTCATTCGATCCCCGATATCGCATTGACATCGTTCCTGCATCGCATTGGACGTTCACACCATACAACGCAGGCACGATATCGGGTCCAACGATTGAACCACGTGACTTTTGATTGAAATTGTACTGCGATATCGCGACGTGTAAACCCGCCATTAGACAAAGATGGTAATTGCTTCATGTACATCTGCAGATCTTTCCCTGGTCTTAGTAGCGAAAAACTGAAGGCAGGAATCTTTGATGGTCCTCAAATTCGGAAACTCATTAAAGATTCAAATTTTCCTAAGGAAATGAATGACATTGAAGCTGCTGCATGGTGTAGTTTTGTGTTGGTAGTGAAGAACTTCTTGGGAAATCAAAAGGCAGACAATTATGAAGAACTGGTACAAAACATGCTATTGAGATTTAGAAATCTGGGTGTACACATGAGCATTAAATTGCATTATCTTCACAGTCACTTGGACAGATTTCCAGAAAACCTTGGAGATTTTAGCGAAGAACAAGGGGAGAGATTTCATCAGGATATTATGGTGATGGAGGAAAGGTACCAAGGCAGATGGGACAGACATATGATGGCTGATTACTGCTGGAATCTACAGCGTGACTGCCCCAATAGCTCACATAGAAGGAAATCATATAAAAAGCGCTTTTCCAGCGATTAAATGTCTATCTTTCATGTCTTGTTCATTTTTGAAGATTACTTTCTAAAACTAGTTAAAATAAACTAAAATCAACATTTACTTTGTTAAATTTATTGTATTCATGACAATATCAAAAAAGTTAATGCGCGTGTAGCAAATTACGTCTTTTTTTTTACACATTTTAAGAAAAATCTCAAAAACTTGAGCCAATCTGGCAAAACTGATGACATATTCAGAATCAGCACCCCAAAGTTACCCTAAATTCAATGAAATATCTTTGGCACCAAAAATGCTGTTGACCAGTGTTATAATCAAGTCTATGTGTACGTGGATTGTAAAAGTAATGGTTATTACCTTAATGAACCCATCCACTGCATGGGACCAGTTCCACCCAAAGCACAGGGGCAGTCGGCTCAGTCACAACTGAGAACACGCCAATCAATTTCAGGCATTTGGTTACGCCCATTTAGCTCCACCTCCTCACACTGTGGCCTGAGATGACCTCCCTCTGTAAGGCCGGTTTCACACATCTGTGCCTCTGGCATGTGTGTGGTCCGTGCCGACACATGCCGGAGGCACGGACATACGGGGACACGTTTCCCTATAGGCAAATTCACACTTCCGTGTTTCCGCACGGACCGTGTCTCCGTGTGGAGCACATGCGTGTCCATGTGCTCCACACGGCGACCTGTCCGCTTTTCTGCGGAGCCACGGACCGCTTTTTTGTCAACACGTCCAGCACATGGATGTTCACACTGTGACATCCATTTGCACGGACCATGGACAAAACCAAAAGCCTGAAAATAAAGAATTTTATACTCACCTCGCTCCAGCGGTGTCTGGTCCTCTCACTTCCGGTGCCGCTCATTAGGGCTCATGAATATTTACTTCACTGAGCCCAAGAGCGGACAAGAAGAGAGAAGAGCAGCGGCGCTGGAGGGAGGCAAGTATGCGGGTGACAGGCTGTCCGTGTGCTATCCACGGCCCCACGGATAGCACACGGACTGCACACATTGTGTCACATGTCCGTGACACTTGTGCACGCCCCGCCCCCTTGTTTCACACATCCGTGGTGACACGAATGTGTGAAACCGGCCTAAGCTACGCCTCCCATCGCTACAAGTCACTTTCGGTCTCTTATTGTAAAACTATGTCGGCTTCAAGATTCAGAAAGAAAAAGCACAGATTGCCCACGATAGCATGAACATGACCTCAGGAAAGACAGGTTCACCCCCGCAGACTGCACTTGCAGATCTGGAAATGGGCAGTGGGCGTACAGCTCAATGGCACCATCAGCAGTGCTATAACATGAATGCACAAGGGGCCCAGCTGTACAGGGGTGAGCCCCAGCAGCCTCCTCCTACAGGGAGGGGGGGGAGCCCCAGCAGCCTCCTCCTACGGAGGGGAGCCCAGCAGCCTCCTCCAACGGATGGGAGCCCCAGCAGCCTCCTCCAACGGATGGGAGCCCCAGCAGCCTCCTCCAACGGATGGGAGCCCCAGCAGCCTCCTCCAACGGATGGGAGCCCCAGCAGCCTCCTTCTACAGGGGATGGGGAAGCCCCAGCAGCCTCCTTCTACAGGGGATGGGGAAGCCCCAGCAGCCTCCTCCTACGTGGGGGAAGCCCCAGCAGCCTCCTCCTACAGGAGAGGGGGGAGCCCCAGCATTCTCCTCCAGGAGGATCTACAGTCATGGCCAAAAGTTTTGAGAATGATACAAATATTAATTTTAACAAAGTCTACTGTTTCAGTTTTTCTAATGGCAATTTGCATATACTCCAGAATGTCAAAGAGTGATCAGCTTAACAGCAATTACTTGCTAAGTCAATATTTGCCTAGAAAATGAACTTTAACCCCCAAAACACATTTCAACATCATTGCAGTCCTGCCTTAAAAGGAGCAGCTAACATCGTTTTAGTGATTGTTCCATTAACACAGGTGTGGGTGTTGATGAGGACAGGGCTGGCGATCAATGAGTCATGATTAAGTAAGAATGACACCACTGGACACTTTAAAAGGAGGCTGGTGCTTGGTATCATTGTTTCTCTTCAGTTAACCATGGTTATCTCTAAAGAAACACGTGCAGCCATCATTGCACTGCACAAAAATGGCCTAACAGGGAAGAGTATCGCAGCTAGAAAGATTGCACCTCAGTCGACAATCTATCGCATTATCAAGAACTTCAAGGAGAGAGCTTCCATTGTTGTCAAAAAGGCTCCAGGGCGCCCAAGAAAGACTAGCAAGCGCCAGGACCGTATCTTAAAACTGTTTCAGCTGCAGGATCGGACTACCAGCAGTGCCGAGCTTGCTCAGGAATGGCAACAGGCTGGTGTGAGTGCTTCTGCACGCACTGTGAGTCGGAGACTCTTTAAGCAAGGCCTTGTTTCAAGGAGGGCAGCAAAGAAGCCACTTCTCTCCAGAAAAAACATCAGGGACCGACTGATATTCTGCAAAAGGTACAGGGAGTGGACTGCTGAGGACTGGGGTAAAGTCATTTTCTCTGATGAATCCCCTTATCGATTGTTTGGGACATCTGGAAAACAGCTTATTCGGAGAAGAAGAGGTGAGCGCTACCACCAGTCTTGTCTCATGCCAACTGTAAAGCATCCTGAAACCATTCATGTGTGGGGTTGCTTCTCAGCCAAGGGAATCGGCTCACTCACAGTCTTGCCTAAAAACACAGCCAGGAATAAAGAATGGTACCAGAATGTCCTCCAAGAACAACTTCTCCCAACCGACCAAGAGCAGTTTGGCGCCCAACAATGCCTTTTCCAGCATGATAGAGCACCTTGCCATAAAGCAAATGTGATAACTAAATGGCTCAGGGAACAAACATAGAGATTTTGGGTCCATGGCCTGGAAACTCCCCAGATCGTAATCCCATTGAGAACTTGTGGTCAATCATCAAGAGACGGGTGGACAAACAAAAATCAACAAATTCTGGCAAAATGCAAGCATTGATTATGCAAGAATGGACTGCTATCAGTCAGGATTTGGTCGAGAGCATGCCAGGGAGCAGTGGCGCACCCAGAAATTTCCCAAGGTAGGGTCCAAGAAACACACACCGGCCCTGAAAGGGGGGTGTCACCCCCCAGCGGGGTTCCAAGGGGCAAAGCCCCCGGTGGGGGAGTTTGGGGGAGCAAAGCCCCCCTAAAAGCCAAGCGATTTTTGTAAATTTGAATACCTAATTAATGCTTAATACTGCAAGAAAACGGCTTTCAGGGCCGTCTAAAGGGGGGGTCCAGACACGTAGGTCCCCCCCCTTGGGTGCGCCACTGCCAGGGAGAATTGCAGTGGTCCTGAAGAAGGGTCAACACTGCAAATATTGACTTTCTGCATTAACTCATTCTGTCAATATAACCTTTTGATACTCATAATATGATTGCAATTATATTTCTGTATGTGATATACACATCAAACACAAATAAAAACCAGAGGGCAGCAGATCATGTGAAAATATAATTTTGGTGTCATTTTCAAAACTTTTGGCCATGACTGTAGTTTCTAAGGCAACTTTCACACTAGCGTTTGTCAATTGCAGCAGATTTACCGCATTTGCTGCCTAAGGCCCCTTTCACATCAGTATTTTTTTTCAAATCGCGGCAGATGCGGTGAAAAAAACGCATCTGCAGCGATTACCGCATACCGGCTGCACTTGCGGCACGGTTGTGGCAAGCCCCATACAATGCGGCTGACCACGGTTTTTTTCGCGGCCGCACCTGCCGCAAGTGCCAAAACCGCACTGCTGCAAGCCCGCCTATACATTGTATGGGGCTTGCCGCAACCGCGCCGCAAGTGCAGCCGGTATGCGGTAATCGCGGCAGATGCGTTTTTTTCACCGCATCTGCCGCGATTTGAAAAAAACGCTGATCTAAAAGGGGCCTAAGGCCCCTTTCACATCAGCGGTAAACGCTGATCGGCGGCAGTTGCGGTGAAGAAACGCAACTGCCGCGATTACCGCATAACGGCTGCGATCGCGGAACACTTGCGGCAAGCCCCATACAATGTCTATGGGGCTTGCGGTAATTGTGCGGCAGGTGCGGTTTCGGCACTTGCGGCCCGAAAAAACCACGGCATACCACGGTTTTTTCGCGGCCGCACCTGCCGAAACCGCAACTACACCGCACTTGCCGCAAGCCCCATAGACGTTGTATGGGGATTGCCGCAGGGGAAGTGCAAGTGCGGCCGTTAGGCCCCTTTCACATCAACTTTTTTTCAAATCGCGGCAGATGCGGTGAAAAAAACGCATCTGCCGCGATTACCACATACCGGCTGCACTTGTGGCACGGTTGCGGCAAGCCCCATACAAGGTATAGGCGGGCTTGCGGCAAGTGCGGTTTTGGCACTTGTGGCAGGTGCGGCCGTGAAAAAAACGCGGCTGACCACGGTTTTTTTCGCGGCCGCACCTGCCGCAAGTGCCAAAACCGCACTTGCCGCAAGCCCGCCTATACATTGTATGGGGCTTGCCGCAACCGCGCTGCAACCGTGCCATAAGTGCAGCCGGTATGCGGTAATCGCGGCAGATGCGGTTTTTTCACCGCATCTGCCGGAGCCTTATAAGGTAATCGCGGCAGTTGCTTTTTTTTCACTGCAACTGCCGCAATCAGCGTAAAACACCCTAATGGCCACACTTGCGGCAAGCCCCATGCATTGTCTATGGGGTTTGCGGCAAGTGCAGTATAGCCAGCGGCGGTTTTGTTTGCGGCCACAACTGGCGGAACTGTGGCTATACCGCACTTGCTGCAAACCCTATAGACAAATGCATGGGCTTACCGCAAGTGTGGCTGCTTTCACATCAGTGCTTTCATCTCGGCACTTGCGGTGAAAAAAAACGCAACTGCTGCGATTACCGCATAACGGCCGCACTTGCAGTTCACCTGCGGCAAGCCCCATGCAATGTCTATGGGCTTGCGGCAGGTGTGGTGTAGTTGCGGTTTCGGCACTTCCGCAAGTGCCGAAACCGCACTTGCCGCACATTTACCGCAAGCCGCATAGTCATTGTAAGGGGCTTGCCGCAGGTGAACTGCAAGTGCGGCCGTTATGCGGTAATCGCGGCAGTTGCTGTTTTTTCACCGCAAGTGCCGAGATCAAAACGCTGATGTGAAAGGGCCTAGCCCTTTCACATCAGCGTTTTTTTCAAATCGCGGCAGATGTGGTGAAAAAAACGCATCTGCCGCGATTACCGCATACCGGCTACACTTGCGGCTCGGTTGCGGTAAATGCCATACAATGTATAGGCGGACTTGCGGCAAGTGCGGTTCTGGCACTTGCGGCAGGTGTGGCCGCGAAAAAAAATGCTGTCAGCCGCGGTTTTTTTCGCGGCCGCACCTGCCGCAAGTGCCAGAACCGCACTCTCCGCACCTGCCGCAAGTCCGCCTATACCTTGTATGGCGTTTGCCGCAACCGTACCGCAAGTGCAGCCGGTATGCGGTAATCGCGGCAGATGCGGTTTTTTCACCGCATCTGCCGCGATTTGAAAAAAAACGCTGATGTGAAAGGGTCCCGGCAATAGCGGTAAATTTGCGGCAATTTGACAAAACCACTAGTGTGAAAGGGGCCCAACAGAAGGGTTCAGTCTCGGGAGCCGCTTCCTACAGAAGTTCCCCTTAATACACAACAGTCTGGCTCCAATAATCGAGAAAAGACATACAAGACGAAGTAGAGGAGGGGGCTAGAGCAGCCTCTGTTCCCGGGGAGGGAGGCCGGAGCGGCCGCTGTTCCTGGGGAGGAGGGGGCTGGAGCGGCCGCTGTTCCCGGGGAGGAGGAGGGCAGGCCCGGCAGCAGCAGTCACCTCTTTTTCCCTCCTGGGCGGCATAGTGTGTGCTGGAGCAGCCGCGGCCCTGAGTGCAGCAGTCACACCGGCAGTGCAGCGTCCCCGGAGCAGCATAGATCCGGCCACGGGGGGCGCTGTCCGCCTCGCTGTGCCTGTGGAGGAGGCGGTGACACAATGTCTGCCGCTCTGCAGTGACTGCGGGCAGATTCCTTATGGCAGAATTTGTTTCTGTAGGTGACACCATCTTGCTTTGCACCCAGGTAGATAACCCTCCCCCACACTATATGTAAAGACCAGTTCACACCACGATAATGACCATTAATTACACCATGTTTGTTGAGCAAAGGATTTTAACCCTTTCCTGTCATGTCGATATTCCATTTGCTTTCACTTTCATTTTTTCCTTCTCTTCCTCCGAGAGCCAGAACTTTTCCATCTTCCAGTCCACACAGCTTTTGTACTTTGGATTGACGCCGTCCATCAAGTTCAGCACAATAGATTTTTGGGGTCTTGTTTTTTACATCAATTATGCAGTAAAAATGACCTGGCAATATGATTCTGCAGGTCAGTATAGTTACCGAGATACCAATCGTGTGTAGCTTATATTTGTTTATTATTAATTGAAGTGATGAGTGTGGTGGAAAGAGGTGCTGTAGCACGTAGGGCATCAGGATGGTAAGATGGGCAAAGGCAAACTGGGGACTAGGCTGACCCTGACTGGGGGTCCCTGGCTCAATCTGTTCCTGAAGTTACCTCAGAAAGAGAGGATGTCCAGGCTGCCATCCTTGCCCTTTGCTCCTGACCAGTCCTAGGCTAAGAAGCCCTACCTCCACCCAGACCAGGAAAACCCAGCAACTCCAAAGGAAGGGAACAGAAGCTGGGGCGGTCATAGGGCGAGGGAACTTAACTCTCTAGGGCTCAACAGTTTGGGGGATGTCACGGTGGCCTTTTTCCTGGATTTTGTGGCTGTGACCAGTTGTTGAAAAAGGGGAATTTAAAGGAGAAAAGTTTTCCATGACGCCATCTGAGGTTTCTAGTCAGTGATGACCAGCACTGCATATGGTAGTGACTCACCGTGGCCGGGACTCCGAGGGACAGGCGTTCTCTTCTTCCTCCTAGTCACGGGAACCGTCGCCTGCGGCTGTGGAAGCCCGGTGGTCCAGATCAAAATAAAGACGTCATTGGGTGAACAGATTAAGGGTTAATTGTTTCGTGACGCCACCTATGAGTGTTCCAATGATACCCACCGGCGCTTGCTTGGGCCTCCGGGGGATGGAATGCAGCAAGATGGAACGCTCCCCACAGGCTGGGCGATGATCCCCGGAGCCAGGAGCTGCACAAGATGTTCTGAGGCAGTTGCGGTTACCTTAGTATGCGGAGGTAGACAGTTCATAAGAAGGCACGGACACTGAAAGTCTCTGTAACGGATACTTTACTGTAACCAGCAGGTGATACATGGCATACAGTGACGGGTAACGGACCGGGTGGACTCAGCAATGACCAGTGTTTCTCAGAGCTCCGCGGTGTTCCTCCAGTCTAACTAACTTGTGTTGCCGTTGTCGCCCAGGAATGCCAGATCGGGTACAAGGAGGCTGCTTCAATTGCCCTACCGGGAATTCTGGCCGGATTTGTGGGGAGCCTTGGGTCCTTTTAGTGGGTATCCACTGGCTAGACGACTCTGTGTGTGCGGCGGTGGTGGGGTGCTCCTGTAAAGCGGTCCCTCCACTCCTGGTTCGCATAGCAGTGCTGAACAACTACTAGCTTCGGTACTAGTAGACCGGTTGTAGATGGGCACGGGATGATCTTGACCCCCATGCATTTGCCCAGGGTCCGGTTTCAGGGTGCCAGGCATTGGCACCGACCGGAGGTGGCCCGGGGGCCGCACTGAACTGTGCAGAGCCCCCGCTCCTACGTTGCAGTTCTCAGTCCTTCTCTCTCTTCTCCCAGACTCCGACTGTGTCTAACTTCTCCTACACACTACCACTACACTCCGCCCACCAGGACCTTATTGGCCCTCTATGCTGATGTGCATGTAGGGTATGGAGCTCTGAGTTAACTATGTCATTGCTTAGTCAGAGAATATTGCTGCTGCTGTCTTGGCTGCAATACCCTCCTGTGACGCACTCGTTGCGGGGTGCCACAGTAGTTCCAGGGGATAGAGGTGATACAGCTTGTTGGAACACTCCCCTAAGACGGAATGGGCCTCTTGGGTATAGAAGTGGTGAGGTAATGATGATGATGATTGTAGTGGCTGAAAGTGCTGGGGTGTAGAGAGGGGCAGGAAGGACCAAACAACACACAGGGTTCTGAAGTTCTTACCCTTTTACTTGACTCTGTATCAGACACAACCCAGCCAGGGTACTGTATTCACCAAGATTGCAGCCTGGCCAGCTCATAGGTAATCAAAGTCCACTTTGCTGTGACACAGGGAATATGGCCTTCCTTGTTGCCCTCCTCTTCCTGACACTTGCTATTCCTTGTCTTTCTAGTGTCCTGTGGTTGCCAATCCCAGCAGGCAGGTGACTGCAGGTCCTCTGAGCGACTGCTTTGCTAGTCCTCTTGACCCTATCTAGTTCTTTATCCTTGGAAGGGTCCACTATGGTAGTCACTGTACATGCAGCCCAGTGACCACCAGTTTCTCGGCTGGTTCTGAAGATATCCAAATCGAATTGGGGCTTGTACCCCTGCTGCAGCTAGTTTCTCTGCCCGACTGCACAGCCGGCTGCAGATTTGAGTCCTCGGGCCTAGGATTCACAGCTGACCCCACATCCAGTCCTGCTCTTTCCTAGCTCCCGACTTCTCTAGAACTCTCTCCTTTACTTCCTCCTACCCATAACCTAACTCCTCCCTCCAGCCAGTAGATGGGGACTGCTCTGAATGTGAGTTTCTTCCACCCAGAATCTCCCTGACCTGGAGTTTGAATGGTATTGGTTGTGTGTTGGGGGTCTCAGCAAAGTTTTCGCTTACCCATGAGCATGGTGCCACACCTATTAGATAGATGCAGTACCATAGTGGCGGCTGAACCACAGGGTGCCACAGTCCTCCCTCCTGTTAAACATATTGCAGCGTGTGACGGTACCTTAAGAGGCGCAACTATTTATTCATGATAAAGTCCTGGCCACCACATAGTCCTGTGGCCCAATTGTCCATGGTTAACGTAATTGAAAGTAAAAAAAGGGTTGCACAACCACCTCTGGTGAGTGGCTACACAGCCCTGGGCCTAAATCCACTTCAAAAACTTTCTTCACATGCGCTCCCACCCCCTCCCCCCTTTTTGTCTTGCATGGTTAACGTAATTGTACAACTTGGCCGGTCAACTGTCAAACCTAAACACACTGTACAAATTAACTAAGTCCTGGTCAGTCTTCTTGAAGCTAAAACATTTTTCTTTATCTGTAGCTAAGGCTGGGCCAGCCAACTAAGGGAAAAACAATTTACGTCATTATCACAACAATAATGTGGCGCCCCTGCGGGTATTAGCCACAGTATAAGATCATAATAGTTGCACTCACTTAGAAAGCCATGCCACTGCACTACCACCTTTGGCCAGTAGGGGGAGCTCCAGAGACACCAGAGACTTCCCTAGAGATAAAACACTGGTTTGAGGTAAATTTTCAGACAGTTGGAGCCACGAGCTCAGAGTGACAGGAGCTGCATTGAGTTCCTGAGGACTGGCTGACAATTTCCAGGGCCAAGCCATCGGTCTGAGGAGGAGAAAACTGATAAGAGGAACACTTTCAGAATCGGGTAGCATCATTATCTACCCTAGATAAAAAGCGCAGATACGGATACCGGATCCGTGGCTGCATTAGTTATATACAATACAGCAACCGGAAAACGTGAGGTAACAACAAGCTTCACAGGGCCAGACACAGCAACATACTAAGAGTTCAGCAGTACTCCCGGAGGGGGTAAGCAGAGAGAGACAAAGGACTCAAGTTGCCTGTTGAGTGGGACCCAGAGAGGACAGATTTGGGCCGGCAGCGAGTTCACACACGGCAGCAGGGCCACATAGACAGCGCAAGCAGGAGGTAAAGGACCTGGTGGGGCCTGAGCAACTGAACCCCTATTGCAGACTCCGGAGACGGGACTTGTTGTATTATAGTTTGGTTGAAAGTAAACCAGTTAAACCTCATCTGTGCCTCAGCCTCTGATTTAACAGCTACCATCTATCCAGGATTGGGACCATCACCGCTGAGAGAATTTGCTGTGAATCAAGTAAGTGTCTGTGTCCTTAACATCTCCTCACCATACTTCCATCTTCATCCATCATTAACTTTAACATCACCTGTCCAGGGGACCCTACAGCCCTACCCGGAAAAGGGCTATACCATCTCAGCTGCCTCTCACCATCATCCCCTGGCCAGTACAAGGCAGCGGTGGCCATATATAGCCACATTATTCTGGGTGGCGTCACGACAATAACATCTACAAACTTTATAAATTATATAAACTTCTAAATCCCCTGTAAATACCCCCTTTTAGGAGTGTGCCAGCCTGGGGCCACGGCCTGGGTCCAGCCACCAGTGACTTCCCCAAGGAAAGGGACCCTGCGCCGGGTATCCCGGTCCCCTAAGCTGGGCGGCACATCTCTCTTTGGCGTCACGAACAGGATTTACCGTGCCTGGTTAAATCGGGTACTGTGTGCCGTGATTAATGCCGAAAATTGTGAGAAAATCCGAGAAAAATTGACTTTTTTATCAAAAAGTGATTTTCCCATTGGAAACCATTGAAATAGACTTTTCCCCATTGACTAACATTGAAACAAAATGGCCGCCAGCCTCTGAGGTAAAATTGCATCATCACTAATTACCTCATAACTGCCACAGCATGAGACTGCTATTTGAACTGTGTCATAGCCCTGAGCTCTGATCTGACTGAAAAATTTCAAATTCCGCCATTACTGAGCTCGCGGCGAGCAGAAGCAGCAGGGGGCGTGTCTTTATGGGCGGCACCAAGCTGAGAGCTCTGACGTCGGCAAAAGGGGAAAACCAATCCTGCTGCACAGCGGAACGATTATACGCCATCCCGACGGAAGCAGAGGACCGGAAGGGTCCGGATTAACTAAGGGGGCGCAACATGTCGCAGCACGGAGACGCCGAAACACCCGGCGACACAAATGCAACTGAAGCACAAAACAGAGCGCCCGGCAGCACAGCGGCGCAAGGTTCAGCGCCCATTATGCCAATGTTGATGCCATATACCCCGGGTGCTCCATGGCTTCCAGTGTATGAAGGTAAGCCTAATACTTTTGATGATTTTAAAGAAAAACTGCTGGCCTATTTAAACATGTTTCCAGTGGCAGAAGCTCAGCGTGTCGGTTTGCTGATGGCACAGTTAAGTGGTAATGCCAAGCGAGAAGTCACAGCATGGTCCGCTGATCTAAAAGACACTGCTGAGCATATTCTAGCTGGATTAAAGGCAGTATTTGAAACTACTGCTGGTAGCAAAGCAAAGACCAAATTCTTCAATTGCAAACAAAAGGCCAATGAGAGTGTGAGAGACTTTGCCCTGAATTTACAGGAGGCCCTTAAAGCGCTTACACTGGCTGAACCAATGTTTAACACTGGCGCTGATAAATTGTTAAAAGATCAATTCATTGAGGGACTATTAACCCCTTCTCATCGAGGGCATGCGAGTATGCTGACTTTCAAGGACCCTGAAGTGACATTTGCCCAGTTAAAGGAGAGCGCTATTCGTCTCCAGCAGGCAGAGGCACTTTGGGATCAGGATCCTGAGCAATCCATTACAGAAACCCCTCAACAACAGAGAATGCCAGTGACATCAGTTAAGCCCCTGGAGGCCAGTGTTAATGATGCTTTCCAGCAAAAGCTTGACTCTCTAACAGACATTGTCACCTCAATGGCTAAAACCATGCAGGAAATGAGAGAATCACAGACTACATCCAAGATGGAGTTGGCGAACCGCAGAGAGGATATTCCCTGGATGAGACCCCAGAGATACCCAGCGTGGAGAGGACGACCCAACGACCGTTACCAGCCGGATGGACAGCCTATTTGCCGCCGTTGCCGGAAGCCAGGCCACATCGCCCGCAATTGTGATTTAAACAAGGATCCCCTGGGAATGCGGGCCGCTTCGCAGGAGTGAACTTTCAAGGCCCAACATCCTGGCACGATAAGTACGTCGGAGGACGTCCCATTATTCCCATCGTGCTGGACGGTATTCCCATCAATGCCTTGTTGGACACTGGTTCCCAGATTTCATCTATACCACATATCCTTTATAAGAGGTACTGGGCAGATTCAGACATTGATAAAAGACCATCTAATGTTGAGCTAAGTATATATGCTAGTAATGGAAAATTGGTACCGCAAGTAGGATTTAGAGAGATGACCATTAAGATTGGTAGAGCAGAATTAAAAAATCAGGGTATCATAATTGTTGATGTTAACCGACGGGAACCTTTTGTATTGGTAGGTATGAATGTTTTAGAAAATTGTTTTTTCCGAGGTTATTACTATTTTACAGCTCCTTCAAGTTAGAACTACTGGCAGTAGTCTGGGCTGTGACTGAGCGTTTCAAACACTACTTGGCAGCTGCAGAATTCACCGTCTATACTGATAACAACCCATTGACCCACCTGGATACAGCCAAGCTAGGTGCGCTGGAACAGCGATGGATAGCCCGGCTGTCTAATTACAACTTCGTGATCAAGTATAGAGCAGGCCGAAAGAATGGAAATGCAGACGCCTTATCCCGGATGCCGCACTTGAGAGACGTGGAAGAAGAACCAGTAGAACTTGAAGAAATTGAACTACCCGCCTTCCATCATCCCAAGGTAGGACAGTATCAATCCAGTGCCTACCAGAAACATCAACAGGTGAATCTCAACCCATTAGCACACCACAGATGGGCTGACACTCAAGACAGCAATCCAGCTGTGAAGTTGGTGAAAGAACTGCTGACTGAGCAAAGTGCGTATCCCAATGAAAATGCACCGAAAGAGACACATCAACTGTGGAAAGAGAGAGGCAAAATGTTCCTGTACCAAGGAAAGCTGTGCAGAAGATATACCAATCCAAAAACGCATGAGCTAGTATGGCAGATCATTGTGCCTAAACAAGATGTAAAAATGGTCCTAGAAGCTTATCACAATGGTGCTGGTCACTTCGGGTGGAAAAAGCTAGAAGTACTTTTAAGAGAAAGATTCTACTGGGTTGGAATGAGAAGATCAATTGAAGAATGGTGCAGAAACTGTGGTCCGTGCAACCTCAGAAGAAAAGATCTAAAAAACCAAAGAGCACCACTCCAGCCTATAGTTACCAAGCAACCACTTGAGCTCGTAGCAATAGATCACGTGAAATTGACACCAAGCCGGTCCGGCTATGTCTATGCTTTAACCATAGTGGACCATTACTCACGTTTCTTGGTAGTAGTGCCCGTGAAAGATCTCACTGCAAAAACAGCAGCTAAGGCGTTCCAGACATACTTTTGCAGACCCCATGGATATCCGGAACAAGTACTCGCAGACCAAGGCACAGCATTTGAATCAGAGATCTTCAGAGAATTTTGCAATATGTATGGCTGCAAGAAGATCCGTACAACAGCCTATCATCCGCAAACAAATGGCTTATGCGAAAAAATGAACCATATTGTAATCGATCTCTTAAAGACTTTACCAGAGACAGAGAGAAACCTATGGCCAGAGAAATTGCCTGACTTGGTAGACCTCTATAACAATGTCCCGGTAAGCTCCACAAACTGTACCCCAGCTTACCTTATGCGTGCAAGACCTGGCAAGCTACCAATAGATCTAGAAATGGGCATCGTAAAACCTGACGCAGAAGTGCAGGATTCCAACTGGGACTCCCTACGCCAACAACAATATCGCCAAGTGCAAGAATGCGTAGAAAGGAATCTCCAGAAAACTAGAGAAAGACAAGAGCAATACTTCAACCAGAATGCTCTAGCAACCCCATTAAAACCTGGTGATCAAGTGCTCAAGAGAAACCGTCGCACTAATAAACTGGACAATCAGTGGGAATCCGCCCCATATACAGTTTTACCAATGAGAGTGAACAATCCTAAAATGTGTCTTATAAGCAAAGATGGTGGATTAACATCAGTACTAGTGTCAAGAGACAATCTAAAACTATGTCCAGAGACATTGAAAGAAAAAAAAGTCATTCAACCTGAACCAGAAGTTATTCAACCAGTACCGGTTCAACCTGTTGACGAAAAAGAAGAAGATGGAGTATATCACACCTATTTAGGAGACTTTCCTAAAACCTGGCCAACCTACAATGGTGCAGTAGTAGTTCCCATGATGGCCTTCTATCAAACACCAGAGCCTGTAATACCAGAAGCCCCAAGACCAATAGAATTAGAAGCAGACCCTGTACCACAAGACGTTCCAAGACAGGAAGAACAAATTCCTAGTAATAATAGTCCTGGACACGGTGGAATTGCCAACCCCACAAATGTGGAATTATCCCTAGCAGAACCAGAAGTACTTACTAGGTATACATCCACTCACACCATCACATTGAGTACACCCAGTACACAAGCGTTACGCAGATCACAGCGTAGTACTCAGGGTCAATTACCAGCAAGATATGCAGACTACCAAATGTAAATAGATATTACAACCAGAAATATCTGAAAGGAACTTGTTTAGTTGTTAATTAGTAGTTATTAGATGTAACGTTAAAAAAAAAAAAAAGCTCAGTACCTGCAGAGACTATTCTGTATGAACTACTTGCATATTCTTGAGTTCTTTTCTTCATTTATCAGCCCGGAGGCGGTAAATTAAAGCTCCGGAAAGACTGCTTTTTGAACATTCTTAAATTATTCATAAACTTTGTTGGAAAAATGGACGCTAATTGCAGTGCCTTTCCTAACAAATAAATAGCCCTCAAGGACAGAGCTGTATTAATGGACGCTATTTGAAGTGACTTTTTACAAGACTCTATTTTTTAAACTTGAGTGGTTTTTGTAACTTTTTATTTGTAGATATTATCTGTTATATCTTATGTTTATTGTCCCACAGTCCCGGAGTACTGTTCTTAACTAAGGGGGAATGTGGCGCCCCTGCGGGTATTAGCCACAGTATAAGATCATAATAGTTGCACTCACTTAGAAAGCCATGCCACTGCACTACCACCTTTGGCCAGTAGGGGGAGCTCCAGAGACACCAGAGACTTCCCTAGAGATAAAACACTGGTTTGAGGTAAATTTTCAGACAGTTGGAGCCACGAGCTCAGAGTGACAGGAGCTGCATTGAGTTCCTGAGGACTGGCTGACAATTTCCAGGGCCAAGCCATCGGTCTGAGGAGGAGAAAACTGATAAGAGGAACACTTTCAGAATCGGGTAGCATCATTATCTACCCTAGATAAAAAGCGCAGATACGGATACCGGATCCGTGGCTGCATTAGTTATATACAATACAGCAACCGGAAAACGTGAGGTAACAACAAGCTTCACAGGGCCAGACACAGCAACATACTAAGAGTTCAGCAGTACTCCCGGAGGGGGTAAGCAGAGAGAGACAAAGGACTCAAGTTGCCTGTTGAGTGGGACCCAGAGAGGACAGATTTGGGCCGGCAGCGAGTTCACACACGGCAGCAGGGCCACATAGACAGCGCAAGCAGGAGGTAAAGGACCTGGTGGGGCCTGAGCAACTGAACCCCTATTGCAGACTCCGGAGACGGGACTTGTTGTATTATAGTTTGGTTGAAAGTAAACCAGTTAAACCTCATCTGTGCCTCAGCCTCTGATTTAACAGCTACCATCTATCCAGGATTGGGACCATCACCGCTGAGAGAATTTGCTGTGAATCAAGTAAGTGTCTGTGTCCTTAACATCTCCTCACCATACTTCCATCTTCATCCATCATTAACTTTAACATCACCTGTCCAGGGGACCCTACAGCCCTACCCGGAAAAGGGCTATACCATCTCAGCTGCCTCTCACCATCATCCCCTGGCCAGTACAAGGCAGCGGTGGCCATATATAGCCACATTATTCTGGGTGGCGTCACGACAATAACATCTACAAACTTTATAAATTATATAAACTTCTAAATCCCCTGTAAATACCCCCTTTTAGGAGTGTGCCAGCCTGGGGCCACGGCCTGGGTCCAGCCACCAGTGACTTCCCCAAGGAAAGGGACCCTGCGCCGGGTATCCCGGTCCCCTAAGCTGGGCGGCACAATATTATAAAACTATTCTATTAAACAAGTATTCCTAACAGTGCAACTTGTCAACTGTCATTTTAAAGAGAACCTGTCACCCCCCTGGGGGTACTTTCCAAACTGAAAGCACCACTGAATGCAGCATGTATACTGCATTCAGGGAAGGTGTGTCCCATGTCTGTATTACCCCTGATCCCTGAAAAACACAGTTTAGAAGGTTTACAGTGAAGAGGTCCGAGGGGCTCATCTGAGTTTGCAGTCCTGGCCGCTCGCATGGTCCTCACCGCCTCCTGCCCTGTGTTCCGCCTCCTCCCCTTCAGCGCCTGCCCTCAGCATGTTAATTCACACAGGCGCACAACGAGCACTTGGTAGGAGCAGGTTTCAGCTGCTGTAATGGCGCATGTGTGTGATACAAGCACCCTGCTGAAGATTATACTGTATGCAGAACGGGCTCTGGTGCTTGTGACACGCATGTGCGCCGTTACAACAGCCAGGACATGCTCCTACCAAGTGCTTATTGTGCGCCTGCGTGAATTGGCACGCTGAGGCGCCGAAGAGGAGGAGGCCACACACAGAAGAGGGGGCGGAACACAGAAGAAGGCGGAGAGGACCATGCGAGCAGCCAGGACTCAGTGGCGGATTATAATGAGGTCAAATGGGGCTACTGCCCCGGGCCCAGGTCTCCAGGAGGGCCCAAGTTCCAAAAATTAAATAGCCCCCCAATGCCCCCATTATAATCCACAGCAGAAGCTGCATCACGGCGCTGGCACTGATTTATAAGATGCTGGGGGTGGGGCCGCCCTCTTAATGACGTGCAGCACCGCTGGCGGCAGGGCAGAACGCGGGTGCGTGCAGCTGTTGGAGCGACTATCTATGCATACTTTCCTGCCAGAGAGGAGCTGCTTCCTCTATGTCTGCTGGGAGGCGGGGAGCCCCGCCTGCACTCACAGACCCGACGGCGACAGAAGAAGAGAAGGTGTCCAGGCTGTCTCAGCCTGATCTATTGTATATTTGTGCTACTCCTGCTGCTGTGCCTGCACTTCACAGCAGTGCATGGGCAGCAGCAGGAAGCTCAGTATGTAATGTGATCAAGTCACAACGGGGGTCAGTGTATGGGGAGGCTACAGGCAGTGGAGGAGCCTAGGACTTTCCAAAACTACATGTGGCAAGTGCTGGTGCTGCACACTGTGCCCCTCTATCTTGATATTTTGCTTCTATCATCATGTATGTAATGGTTATATAAATGCATGATGTGAGCAAAATATCCAGATGGAGCAAACACACAGTGTGCAGCAGGGGCCTGGGACACTTGAAATGATGCATCATGCAACTGTATCCAAGATGGAGAGAGGGTGAAGTGCACACTTGTGCTGGAGGGCTGGGATATTCAAAATGATGCATCATTTCAAATGCCCCAGGCCCCTGCAGCACACTGTGTGTTTGCTCCATCTGGATATTTTGCTCACATCATGCATTTATATATCCATTACATACATGATGAAACAAGCAATATATCTAGAAGTAGGGGCACAGTATGTGGGACCAGCATTTGCCCCATGTGTTCTTCTGCATGTGTGTGGTGTGTGCAGTCTGTGTTCTTGTGCACGTATGCCTGTCTGTGTTCTTGTGCATGAGTGTGCCTGTCTGTGTTCTTATACATGCGTGTGCCTGTCTGTGTTCTAGTGCATGCGTGTGCCTGTCTGTGTTCTTGTGCATGTATGTGTTTGTGTTCTTGTGCCTATATTCTTGTGCCTGCATTTGCTCCTTGTCTGCATTCTTGTGCATGTGCCTGTCTGCGCTGTTGTGCGTGCTTATGCTTGTTTGCATTCTTGTGCCTGCGCATGCGTCCTGTCTGCTTTCTTGAGTGTGCCTATTTGCGTTTTTGTGTGTGTGGTCTCCTGCTGTATACAGGGGGCTGTGTGTGGACTCCTGCTATATGCAGGGGACTGTATGTTGGCTCCTGCTGCATACAGGGGGTTATGTGTGGGCTCCTGCTGTATATATGGGGCTATGTGTAGGCTCCTGCTGTATACACAGGGCTATGTGTGGGCTTCTGCTGCATACATGAGGGTATTTGTGGGCTTCTGCTGCATAATTTAGGCTATTTGAGAGCTCCTGTGGTATACAGAGGGCTATGTGTGAGCTTCTGATGTATACATGGGACTATGTTTGGGCTCTTGCTGCAGACAGGAGGCTATTTGTGAGCTCCTGCTGTATACACAGGGCTACGTGTGGGCTTCTGCTGTATACAGGAGACTATTTGTGGGCTCCTTGCTGTATACACAGGGCTATGTGTGGGCTCCTGCTTTCATAGGGGGCTGTGTGGGGGTCCTGTGCATACTGGAGGCTATTTGTGGGCTTCTGCTGCATACAGGGGGCTATTTGTGGGCTCCTACTGGGTGCTATGGGTGAGGTCCTGCTGCCTTAATTTCCCACCCTTACTCTGTTATATATAGTTCTATCTATGTTATGTATAGCGTGCCACTGTTTTTTCCTTGTTTTGCTTTCATGGATCTACACCTGTGTGCTAATCATATGACTTATCACACGTTGAGTATTTGGTGAGTTTTACTTCAGTATATATAAGATGTGCACACGCTAAGTATTTGGTCATTTTTTACCTCAGTAATATTGTATAAGGCCTCCTGCACAACGCTGAGTATTTGGTCAGTTTTTACCTCAGTATCTGTAAGGCCTCGTGCACACGCTGAGTATTTGGTCAGTTTTTACCTCAGTATTTGTAAGGCCTCGTGCACACGCTGAGTATTTGGTCAGTTTTTACCTCAGTATATGTAAGGCTGGCTTCACACCACGGTGTGATCCGGTCCGGGGTTGCCGGCGTAAACCAGACAGCCCCGGACCGGTTTTTGGCCCCATAGTAGCCTATGGGGCCGGATGGCAGCTCTCTGCCATCCGGTTTCATCTCTGTGGTGTAATCCAGGAGAATTCGGATTATTCTCTCTGGTCACAAAAATGTTGCTTGCAACATTGTTGTGTCGGGGGATAAAAATCTCCCCACTTTAATACTAGTTAACCTGAGCGCACTTCAGATGTGCACACAATGACCGGTAATATATCATGAAGGGTATGTGCACACAATACGGAGATACTGGGTCCTGGGGGACGTCGGGGAACTCCGAGGGTGAATACAGCCGCCTGTGCCCATGGTCGGCGTTCAACACACAGCTGCTTTTCTTTGCATTCACCCACTGAGATCACCTCTGACTCCTCAGCGCTAAATTGATATGCACGGAAAACCGCCCGGCATGTCATTTAATGCTGCAGAAAAAAAGAAGCACAGTGTGCAGGAGATTTCTATGAAACCCATCCACTGTGCTTGTACTGTACAACGTAGCGTTATGGACTTAGCACAAACACACTGTGTCTATAATGCTGCAAACACTGATCGTGGGAATATGCCCTAATAGATTGTTTGGTGCACATATCCTGACATTTTTCTCATTGTCACAAGAAAATGTGCTGTCGAAAGCGATGATTTTTTTTTTTAAAGCCATCAAAAACATCGTTTCACCCAATGAATGTACATTTTGATCACTTGTTGGGTGATCATCAGCTTGTTTACACCACACAATTACTATATTACCAAATGAGGGCCTGATCCTATTGCATTTTGTGATTCCAGAACGTGTGCGATTTATATATTAGTTGAACTATATTGTTAATATTTTAGGTTATGAAATATAATATAAAGTAGGTGTGTTTAAAACTCAGTGATAGCCGTAGAGTTGTATGACATGCAAACAACAAAGTAGTTATGTGTATGTTATATATCATGAATGCTGGTACGGTATAGATGAAAATGCTGCTATTCATGGTGGAGTAATGAAAATAAACACATAATATGACAGTAATGTGTGATCTCCGTAGATTCGTCATTACAGCAGTGGCAGTAGAATGCTGCATCCTGGGACAGTCTGATAGATCTATACTCTATAGATTCGTTATTTCGTCAGTGCCTGTGATGCTGTATCCTGTGACAGTCTCATTGCTCTGAATTGCGGAGATTCATCTTTACGGTACTGGTGGTAGGATGCTGTTTCCTGTGACAGTCTGGTAGATCTGTAATCTTTAGATTCATCATTACAATGGCCCTGTGTGATGCTGCATCTGGACAATGGGGAATCTTTTTCACGTTGTTTGCGTTGTGATACTGTATTATTTGTCAACCTCCTAGAACAGGGGTGGGGAACCTCAGCCCCCAGGACCAAATGCGTCCCTCGATGACCTTTTATGCGGCCCCCGGGCATATTCCTGGGGATTGCAGTGCTCAGAGTGGCAAATGCATTTTGCCAACTGTCTACCCTTTAAATCCAGTTCTCCAGTGATCTCTACACCCCAGCCTCAGTCTCCCCTCAGTGAGGTATATACTCCCAGTCTCTCCTGTAATGTCTAGGGCTCTATCAAACCTGGGAAAGCCGTTGAGAAGCAATATGACCATTATCACAGATGCCAAAGAGAAGCAGCTCCAACCACCACAGTAGGGGTGAATTGATTGCTTAAACAAATATAGCTGGTAATTTTCAAGTTGATAATTTTGTACGGCCCCCGAAGGATTGTAGGAATTTCCAAATGGCCCTCGGAAGAAAAGTGGTTCCCCATCCCTGTCCTAGAACTTGACATTGGAGACTCAGCTGCACGGCGTGCTTGCAGCATCTTGTCAGCATCTAATTAGGCTTAACACCAGAGATTCATGTTGTCAGTGCTGTTGCTGCAAAATAGCATCCTGAGACAATCTAATGGGTCTGAACTTGGGGGAGTCGTATGCAGCACACATGCACTTCTGTGTATCGGCTTGTTCAAGGTGATGCTGTATTTGTTCAGTAGTCTCATTTGCGCTGCATTGCCTTTTCCGTTGCGCTGCTCCTGCTTTCCTTTCCATATCATCTGTGTACTTTTTGGGATGGACCACCTTGGCATACATTTTGACTGATCAACCAAACATAGTGTAAGGGTGCTCTCTAACGCTGCGTATTTGCTGCATTTTTTTTTTAACATGTGTGCTCATCACAAACCAGCAGTGGGTGATTAAATCCAGAAGTGGAGCACTTTTTTCTACTATTATTTGTTTTCCTCTGATTGTTCCACACCTGGTTAGTGATGAGCTGACGTGTAAAAAAATGCAGCAAATACGCAGCGTGTGAAAGCACCCTAAATTTTCACATTCCAGCTTAACTTCCTTTTGTAATGTACAACATGTCCTATAGGTGGCGCAACTTTCAGGACAAACTTAAGGTACCGTCACACAGGGACATATCGCCGGCGATATTGCCGGGGATCGCGGGAGCGCGCATCCCTGACAACATCGCCGGGGAGATGTCAGACTGAGCAACTTACCGGCGATGTCGCTGGCTAGTTGCCGCGGCTATCGCTCGCTAAGTTGCCCAGCAACCCAGCGAGCGATAACCCGCAATGTTGTAGATAGGCGGAATCGCCCGTAACATTGCGGGTTGCCGCGTTACACAGGGCGATCAGGCAGAATCGGCTGAGCAACATCGCCAGGTTTCCCAACATTGTTGGGAAACCTGGCGATGTGATTCAGGCGATTCATCGCCTGATTATCGCCCTGTCACACGCGGCAACTCGCCGGCGATGTCGCCGCAACCTGGCCACGCCCCTCGGTTGCCGGCAACATCGCCGGCGATATCTCCCTGTGTGACGGTACCTTAACAGACAGCTACCGTAGACAGGCTGGATAGGGCTTTTATATAGTAGATTATAAAATAGGCCCATGTAGTCAGAGCAGGACACAATTTTGTAGTTTACAGCACAAAATTGGTTGATTCATTAGCCCATCTTCTAATTTGAAAAACCTGGAGATGTTGTAATAAAAGTTATATCATTAGAGGGTATTTTCATGTTATAGATTAAAAAATGATATATGAAACTCAATTTTGTGAAAACTCTGAAATGGTTCTTGTGTTCAGTGAGCTACTGATTAAATTCTCACTTTTTAAAAGGGTGTACTCAGTTATGCTGTTCACTAGCAGTGTCCACTTTAAGGTACCGTTACACGGTACAACTTTGAAGCGATGTCGGTAGCGATTCCGCGGGTGCGCGCTCGGTTCCGACATCGCTTCCTTAGATGTCACACGGAGAGATGTTGGAAGTGACGCAGCCGCAATGTTGCAGCAGCTATCGCTCGCTGGGTTGTGCACAACCCGGCGAGCGATAACCATCAATGTTGTGAATAGGCGCCATCGCTTACAACATTTTATCAACGTGTCACATGGGGTGATGTTAGCAGATCGCTAGATCAACATCGCCAGGTTTACCAACATGTTGGTAAACCTGTTAACTGCGATCCAGCGATTTTTTCGCAGTTACATTGTGCTGTTACACGGCACAATGCACTTGCGATGTCGCTGCAACATCGCTGAACCTGGGACTTTTCGGCGATGTTGCACGCAACATCGCCCCCGTGTGACGGTGCCTTTAGGTTTTGTTACTAATATCCAATTTCTTCTTGTTTCCCTGTAATCACTGACTTCTTCAGGGAGGTTCTTCCCTTTTTATACCCATAGGTTTCCTGTCCTGGGCAGGCGGTCATCTCTCCTAGTGCTGTCATGGGCTATGAAAAATCAAAGTATTGTTAAGTAATTCTATCGTATATTGATTACAGCAGGTTAAAATAAAAGTTGGAATCTGATTGGTTTCTTTGGCTAACTCCGCCTACTTTTGCTGCATCGGTTTTTCTAGATGAGGTCGGTATGTGTATTGCATGGGAACATGTATTTTAAGTCTTATTTATAGTCTTGAAAGCAGTCACTCAGTTCACATACCTTTCAGCAACAGGCAGGAATATTAATAACCAGAAATAAACTAGCGCATTTCTTCCTCAAGCTATGCAGCCATTTTGTCACCTGTTGATCACATGCCTTCAATCACAATGGCAATTATCATAATATAGCCATCATCAGTAGCCCGTAGTCAGGGGGTGAGGGATATATTTACAGCGCTACATGTAAGCAGCAAGTTACAAAATATTTACAGAAGCAATATGGCGCTTACCATTGGTCCCATTTTATGAAGATTTGCTGACATTTTACTGGCAAACAGAATTTTTAAATCAATCTACGGTAATTGAATTGAAGTACAGAACAATAATTCCCTGTAAACTAAGGACGGGTTTATCCCAATCGATTAAATGATCACTGATTGGTTACATGTTTGTCGAAGAGTATTTAACCTCTTAATGCAATATCACGTAAATGTAAGTGATTGTGGTGGTGATCGCATGTGGTGAGGGCTCAGGAGCTAAGCTCTCTCCACATGCAGCAGATATCAGTTTCTACTTACATAATTGCCCGGTCTCGTCTGTCATTGCCTCCTGCGTCCGCTTGTCCTCCTATCACGCACCCGCCTCCTAAATGGCCTCTGATTGGACAGCACACAAGTTATGGCTGCCATATTTGCACATCCAAGTGAAGGGTGTGCAAATATAGCGTCCACTGATGGCACTGACACATTGCGCAGCAGTGCCGCATGGTTGTTTTCTCCTTTGGCTCAGGGTCCTCCTCTGCGGCATGCAGCTACTGCCGCTGACACCACGGGTCATCACTGCCTGAGTAAGTGTGCATGTGCACTTACTCAGGTGGCCACCATCTTTGGACACCTGGGTACTCAAAGTTGGTGTAGGTGTGACCCGGCATGCACATGCACACTTACTCACACAGTCGCCATCTTTGGACACCTGGGTTCATAAAGATGGCAGTGACATGACGCAGCACACCGCCCCAGAGGCAAAACAGGGGGAAGACAGCACATGGGGAAGACAGCTCAGAGGAGAGAGCATACGAGAGGAGAACACAGCACAGGGGGGAGAAGACAGCACATCTGCGTAGAGACAGCACACGGGGAGAAAACCACACGGGAGAGAGCACACATGAGGGGACAGCTCAAAGGAGAGAGCACAGGAGGGGAGAAAACAGCACAGGGGGGAGAGAAACAGCACACAGGGGGAGAAGACAGCACAAGGGAGCGATATAGTGCACGGGGACAAGAAACCACAAAAGGGGAGAGAAGAGCCCATGAGGGAAACATAGCAAAGAGGAGAAGATAGAGCATGAGGGGTCAGAGCACACAACAAGGAGAGAGACAGAGCCCAGTGGGGATTATATTTATGGGGATCATATATATATACAGCCCACAGCTTCTATATTATTATTGTGTTAAATGGGCCCATTGAAACTCTTTTGCCTGGGGCCCACAAAAAGCCCTGTCATCACCCTCCAAATAAAGGATGCCACCACATCACGAGCCCACCCTCAGTGCAAAAAAGCCCATCCCTATCATGATATATCCACTCTCCCAATGCAATAGCATCGGGCACCAATCTAGTCTACTTACATAATTGCCAAGTGGCATCTGTTACCAACTTCCATCTGGATGAAACCGTATCCCATAAGTCACCACACCGCTGGAAGCCACGCCGGAACCCATGGTCCAAGTGATGTGTGTAACCAATATGGCACCCGCTGGTGGTACCAGCCTCTTGCCTGGTAACACTAGTGGGGTTGCAACACATGACACCAACACCAATGCACACCATAGCCCACTGCAAACACCAAGAACGGGATAACTGACAAAAATTATTAACAGTGCCTGTGCGAACACTGCGTGCAGGCCCAGTTAATCAGGTGATCGCTGATGGAGTATCTGAGATGCCGCTACAGGACCTGTGGTTATGTTATGGCGCCCCTGCGGATCCGGTCGCCACAGCGGTACTGCACTCCTGTTAAGGTGTAGTACCCCACTCTTAGGTAAGGGGGGCACAGACCGTTATTGGGACAACCAGGCCACGCACTACACTAGGTCCAGGTCAGGTTTGGGGCGAGATTGCTCCTACGGGAGAGCACTGTCCCTCATCCTGTCTGAAAGGAGGAACCAGGGTAGTGGGGGTGCTTGGAGAGGTAGTAGTAAGGGAGTACCTGGGAAGGAGAGAAGTCAGGAAGAACACACAGATGACGTGGGACATGTGACAGAGAGCATAAATAGAACAAGGAAAGATCTAGAAGTCAGTCGAGTTGGTGGGAAGCTAGTGGAAGGAAGCCTGTCAGAGAGAAGAACTGAAGAGAAGTGTCCGGAGGACTGGAGCCAGTGGGAGCTCGTCCTAAGGCCTGACTGAGGAGCAGGAGGAAAGGGGGGTCCCAGAGGCATCGTTAGTGAGCAGTCTGCCCGTGGGGCTCACATTTATTGCCAGTCGCAGGCAGTGGAGGGATCAGGCTGCAGAACAGGGGCACCGGGACCCCAAGACTAGTGGAGAAGACCAGGCTGAGCTAGCAACCCAGAGGCTGCTGTATTTCCAAGTGCCGCAGTCGATACCACACAAATCCGCTGAAAAGGTGGCCATACATAGTCCGGGGACAGACTTCAAGTAACCCCAGGAGTGACCCGCGGTCACTGGTTCGGGCCCTGTGTGAGCGAGGCGCAAGGCAGGAGGGCGAAGCAAGCGCAGTGTGAGACGACCGAGAGAGAACAGAGAACAGGGGTACCCGTTGAGTGTCATCCCACTAGTAGCTGGATCCCTGCCTCCAAGAACCCAGCACTCAGTGGGCTGTTGCACAGTGACTGTGAGTAAACAGCTAATGACTGCAACTCGCTGTGTCCGTGACCTGTCTGGACGCATCGTAAGCCTTGTGCTGGAACATAACTACCAACTCACTCAGTAACACCTGCTGCCCTGGGGGTTAGCCCTACCCGTAGAGGGCTTTACAACACTGCTGCATCATTACCATCAGCCCCAGAGAAACTGTCATGCAGCGGCGGCCATCTATAGCCGCAACGTGCGGGTGGCGTCACATAAAACAGTTATCCCCAGGTCCGGTCATCCTCTCCCTAACGAAATTCCCTGTCCTCATGACCTTCCCTTAAGAAGAGAGCCAATCTCCCTGAACATTTAATGACACCGCCAAGGTCACGGAGCGAGGTCTCGACCCCCGTGACTCCCATGAAGCCTTAAAGCCTGGTTCTGAGTATCCTAAGGCCCTGAAGGGGCATGTCAACTTGGCGTCATTAACAGGATCCACCTGCCTGGCAAAACGGGCCTTGTGCACCTTACCGACTTTGTTTGAGAGCTGAACTTTGCCTGGCTAAAAGAACAAGCACCATGAGGAGGGAGTGGTGTGGCCGCCTTTCGTGGGCCGGGTTGCAGAGAGGCGGGAAAAGCCATACCCGTCCTCCAAAGGTACTACCGATATTGTGCAGCAGGACTTGCCAGTCAGCCAGAGAGACTCACCCCAAGGTGTGGCCAACAACGCCCAAGGAGAGAACCGCCTAGAGAAGGGAACAGGATCCAGGAGTGTTGCAGACGCAGGAGCAAGGTGGCAGTGAAGCACCCGGATGTCATCGTGAAGGACGAGGACTTCCCTGGAGAGATGGAGGAAGGCCTTGGGAAGCTGTCGCTCCTGGACCCTGGGTTCCTACAGAGCAAAGTGGGGAGCCTGGGTCAGCAGCTGAGAAGGGCCCAGGTGGAGGCAGTAGAGGCATGGAAGGAGTCCCTGCTGACCAAGATGACCCGGAGGTGGACGTCGTCGAGGCGACCATCGCCAGCCCCAGAGGAGGAAGCTGAGGTCGGCACCAAGAAAGAGGCAGGTACTGACACCCCCCCAGTGGCCAACGACACCCTGGTAGGACCCCCTAGACTCCCCGTACCCCCTTGCACCCGATTGGGATTGCAGAGAATTACCATGGGACCGATCTGTAGCCCAACACTTGCACCTGAGCCGGCCCCACTGGGGGATCTATGCGGAGCAGGAGGTTATCAAATGGGTCAACCAGGGGGATTCATTAATGGGCTTCCCAGGAGAGACCAGGGAGGGAGAGCCCATGGTGGAGACTTTTAGTTGGGCGGACTATTGCTGCCAGCAAGAGACAGCAGGATGAGATCAGGCTGCATGGACTAGCCTAAGCAGAATCCAAGAACTCTGGAAGACTGAGAACAGTGCGGGCAAAGAAGTGCTGCCCTGGCTGCAGAAGAAGCCGCAATACAACATGTGGTTGTACAGTTAATGCAGCTGTGTAAATAGTTAATTATTGCTGACCCTGTTAGGGCATATGTATAGATTTTGTCTTAGTGTAGAATAGGATGTGAACCAAAGACTGTGTGGCTATGGACTATATGCAGCCTGGACTCTCGTCTAAATAGTTAGCATCACGGTGTGCTCCCTGTTGGTTTTATAGCCAAGATGACACCGAGACCATGAAGAAAAACCCACATGGTGTGCCTGAAAAGTTGGTCCATCTAGCCCTGTTGCCATGCCCATGGCCTACGTTGGGGGTTTTCCAAGGTGGGTCCCCCTGAAGACAAACGAGATCATATGTTACCTTAACATGAGTATTTTGGAATAAGTATAATCATATGTGGTTTTTTGTTCTGTAAATATGATACTTTGTATTCTTTTTACTTTTACATAAGATAACTGATGAAGGCCGAAAGAGCCGAAACGTTAACGTCTTGTTTTCAAATACTTGATGTGAGAAAGTAACAAATAAAAGAATTATACAAAATATATATGAGATTGTTTCTTTTGAAAAAAATTTTTCTATAAGTAATTGGGGTGCCTAGCTAATTTAATATATTGAGTGTTTTTTTCTAGAGCACCCACACGGAGGTGAGCCTATGGGTACCTTTACACATGGCTACATTTCTAGGGTGGCTACAGGTAACTTACTGGTTGCAGTGAAATCATGGAGACAAGGTTCTATCTTGTTGCTGTGTACAAATGGAATAATCTCTCCATGATTTCACTGCAACCAGTAAGTTACCTGTAGCCCCCCTAGAAATGTAGCCGCGTGTAAAGGTACCCTATCACTACTCTTTTAGACATAGCAGCCAATGACACATAGGTAGTCTTTGCAGCATGAGATGGTGCATTGCCATGCATCAAGATGATTCCCTCTTGAAGGCACGTTTTTGCTTTTTGTACCATGGAAGAATGTTCTCAGTCAGAAACTCTATATACTTTGCAGAGGTCATTTTCACACCTTCAGGAACCTTAAAGAGGCCTACCAGCCATTTCCCAATAATTCCGGCCCAAAACATGACTCCTCCACCTCCTTGCTGACATTGCAGCCTTGTTGGGACATGGTGGCCATCCACCAACCATCCACTACTCCATCCATCTGGACCATACAGGGTTGCTCGGCACTCATCAGTAAACAAGACTGTTTGAAAATTAGTCTTCATGTCTCGGCCCACTGCAAACCGTTTCTGCTTGTGAGCACTGTTTAGGGGTGGCCGAATAGTAGATTTATGCACAACAGCAAGCCTTTGAAAGATCCTACACCTTGAGGTTCAAGGGACTCCAGAGGCACCAGCAGCTTCAAATATCGGTTTGCTGGTTTGTAAGGCCTTTTTAGCAGCTGCTCTCTTAATCTGATGAACTTGCCTGGCAGAAACCTTCCTCATTCACTTTTATCTGCACGAACACGTCTGTGCTCAGAATCAGCCACAAATCTCTTCACAGTACGATAATCACGCTAAAGTTTTCATGCAATATCTAATGTTTTCATCCCTTATCCAAGGCATAGCACTATTTGTGCTTTTTGGCAGCAGAGAGATCCTTTTTCTTTCCCATGTTACTTGAAAACTGTGGCCTGCTCAATATTGTGTAACATCCAATTTTCCTTTTATTGGGCTCACTTGCCAAACTAATTATCACAGGTATCTGAGATTGATTTCAGTGATCCAAAGAACCCTGAGACACAATACCATCAATGGGTTTCATTGGAAAAAAAAAACCCTATGACACTTAAAACTAATTTGCATAATAATATGGAACTTGGTTTATAGGAAATATTCAGGACAGTAGACAGTACGGGAAATCACCACCAACAATCCTTCTCTGTAAAACCCTTAAGGCCGCTTTACACGTCCCAATATCGTTACGATATTGTATACAACAATGGAGAGAGCACACGTTTATGGCACTAGTCCAAAATCGCATAGGAGATATTACACAGGGAGATATCAGCAGGCAACGCAACTGCAATGTATACGCCCCCTCCTTCGCGCTATGTACGAGCGACCTAGGGAACGTCCATTTAACATGGGAGTGAATAGGGGAAGTTGCGCTCCAAATCGTAGTTGCGCTGTCACACAGCACGATCCTGTAAGATCGTCAAGCCAATATCGGGCAGTTGGAGAGCATGCACAATTTCCAAACTATATCATTTTGGCATCGTTCTTGCGTCGCATTGCTCATTTACACCACACAACGCACGAACGATATCGGCGGGAACGCCCGTACCACGTGACTTTTTATCGTTGTTGGGCAACGATATCGTGCCGTCTAAAGCGGCCTTTAAGGTACCTTCACACACAGCAATTTTGCTAGGCAATTTCACTGGCAGTTTGCTGGTTGCAGTGAAATCATGGACACATTGTTCCATTTGTACACAGCAACAAAATAGAACTATGTGTCCATGATTTCACTGCAAATTGCCAGTGAAATTGCCTAGCAAAATTGCTGTGCGTGAAGGTACCTTTATAGAGCATGCGTTAAGGGCCCGTTGCACGCTTCAATGTCCCAGCGATCCAACCAACGATCCGACTTGACATGGATTGCTGGAACGACGTTCAATGATCGCTAGTGAGATGTCACACGTACAGATATCGTGAACAACGCAGCAACGATTCTGCAACAAGCGAACGATACTTGCGGTCGTTTGATCGCCTAAGTCCTTCAATTCTGAATAGGCGAAATCGGTAATGACATCGTTATCTAGGTGTCACACACACCTATGCTGCAGGTTGAATGAACGATCAACGACTGATTTATGGTCTGGTTCATAAACCTCCGATCAACAATCGGCCGACTTATCGTTGATCGGGTGTACGTGTCACACGCAACGACGTCGTTACTCTGACCCAAAACCCATGACGTACCAACTATATCGTTAACAATATTGTAGTGTGTAACGGGCACTTTACAGAGCAATATCAGCTTCTTTATTCTTCTTTATGCTTTCTCCTTAGCTAACCAGAAGATCAATGAATGATGTAAGCAGGTTATTTTGTGGACAAGCTGAAATTCTGTAGAAATTGGGTTTTTGTAATTAAATTAATTTCCATGGCGAGGAATCATCTGATCTCAATTCATAACAATCTACATTAATGCAAAATGCCAGTATAAGAATGGAAACAGCATATTTGTAAAAAACAAAACAAAATGTGCGTAAGTCTCAAAAGATTTGGCCATGTCTGTAATCTGCAAACAGGTGTAACCTTAAGCTCTCTACTGCTTTAATACAATAGTGGAACCAATGTCCAAAATAAAAATCAGATGCCACTGCCATACCGTAATGATTCAAGGATTAGCACCTTACACAGCTATGCATGACATATAATATCTGAGAAGTTTTAGTCCTAACGTACATAACATAATTAGAATACTGAGCTACAATAAAAGAAGTTTAACTATACGATTTGTTGACTCCTTAGATTTGCAGAAGGGCCTAAAATGCCTTGTCTGGAATAATTTACTCTTCTAGGCGATGTGCAGTATGTTTATTTTTCAGATGATCACCACATGCCCTATTTTACATGTATAGCAATGAATGCTGAAGTGGATGTAAAGCGGCCGTCACACATTTCGACATCGCTAGCGATATTGTAAGCGATCACGTGCACGCCCGATCGCTCACAATATCGCTCACATCGCTGGTGAGCTGTCACACAGACAGACTCACCAGCGATGTGGAGCCGCGATCTCGCTGGTTACTATGGTACACATCGGGTTACTAGGCGCCGTGCGTCGCTTAGTAACCCGACGTGTACCATAGTTACCATCTCCCAGCATAGGCTCTGCCGCTGGGAGATCGTTCATCGTGGTGTTATACACCACGATGAAGCTGTTTGTAAAATCGTTCATCGCAAGATCTGAGGTCCGGAGCTCAGATCTCAATCTTGCGATTTGAACACTTCTCGCTCGTCGTATCTTGCCGTCACACGCAGAGACTTCGTTCATGCGATGTTTAATCAGGCGCATTCAAGCGATATCTTTCAAGATATCGTAGCGTGTGACGGCCGCCTTATAGGCATCACAAATCTTTATCTAACTTTCAATTCACGTGCTATTATTGTGGTATCCTGGTATCTGCTCTACTGCTGCTGAGTGAAACAGTTATTGTGTGGCAGTAGATTTGTTCCAGTGTGCCAGAATTACTTTGGGCACTGTGAGTTGGGAAATCCGTAATATACGCTGTGATGTGATGTCCGTGCAGGGAGGACTGAGAAATGTATATTCTACATTGAATTTTGCTTCCATCTCAAGCTCAATGTATGTGTATGAAAGTTAGATAATTCTCATAGCTGCCATAGTGGGAGGAGCCTCTACCTCAGGCCTCTCACACCATACTCTTCCTGGAACTGGTTCAAACTGGTTTCTAGTCAGTCTAGTCAGAGAGAGGGAGGAAGCACTACTGCTCCCAGCATCACTATTTGAGTCCATGCTGTGGGGACATCATTCTCTCCATTTAACTGCCTCCACAAAGGAGTGAAGCTTGATATAGCTAGGAGAGATACGCGTGAACAGGTGCTCTCCTCCATGCTGGTTTATATTGGTTTCCAGTCAGAACCAGTGCAACATGACTTTGACGCCACAAACTTTGTCTGCCTGACCCCCTCCAATTGGGAACAGTAACACCAATATCGTGAGTAGCTTCATACCCCATCACCAAGGGGAGACAAACCGTGAAGGTCCCTCCATCATAGTATTACCTGGACTGTGCATAATATTACCTCCCATAGCAAGTGAAGAGACCTATCCTCCAGCCACCCGAGAGGCCCTAAATTTGCTTGTTTCATGAAATCACCTTCTTTCACACACAAAATATCAAGACTATCCTATATGGTGAACCACTAATGGTGTGTTTACACGTCCCGATATCGGCGTCCAACTCCGACCAAAAGTCACGTGGTTCGTGTGTTGGACCCGATATCGTTCGTGCGTTGTATGGTATAAATGACCAATACGATGCACGAACGATGTGAAACCGATATCGGGGATCGAATGAGCGTGCTATTCAACGGGCCGATATTGGATGGAGGTTGGAGCCGGATCGTGCTGTGTAAACGCCCAACTACGATGTGCAGTACAACGTCCCCTATTCTCTCCATGTTAAATGGTCGTTCCTGGGTCGGCCATACAAGGGGGGCGTACACATCGTAGAGACGTTGTATGCCGATATTGCGCTGTGTAGCATCTCCTATGCGATGTTGCAATTCTGCCCAGAAAAAGCGCGCCCCCGCGTCGTTGGATCCAATATCGGATCGATATCGCGGCGTGTAAACCCACCATAACACTTTGCCTCTGACAGACTGTATTTGATTATTCCCTGAAGTAAAGTGTTATGTTTTCTGGTTCACCTGGGTGTCTGGCTGCCTAAAATTGCACGAACATCACGGGAGCTATAACACCTGCACATACAGGCATCACCACTACAGGAGCGCCCCCGGGGGTCATATAAAACACCTGCACCCAGACATCACCACTACAGGAGCACCCCTGGGGGGTCATATAAAACACCTGCACCCAGACATCACCACTACAGGAGCGCTCCTGGGGGGGTCATATAAAACACCTGCACCCAAACATCACCACTACAGGAGCACCCCTGGGGGTCATATACAGCACCTGCTCAGACATCACCACTACAAGAGCGCCCACAAGGGGTCATATACAACACCTGCACCCAGACATCACCATTACAGGAGCGCTCCTGGGGGGTCATACAAAACACCTGCACCCAGACATCACCACTACAGGAGCACCCCTGGGGGTCATATACAGCACCTGCTCAGACATCACCACTACAAGAGCGCCCACGAAGGGTCACATCCAACACCTGCACCCAGACATCACCATTACAGGAGCGCCCCTGGGGGTCATTTAAAACACCTGCACCCAGACATCACCACTACAGGAGCGCCCCTGGGGGGTCATATAAAACATCTGCACCCAGACATCACCACTACAGGAGCGCTCCTGGGGGGGTCATATAAAACACCTGCACCCAAACATCACCACTACAGGAGCGCCCCTGGGGGGGTCATATACAGCACCTGCTCAGACATCACCACTATAAGAGCGCCCACGAGGGGGTCATATACAACACCTGCACCCAGACATCACCATTACAGGAGCGCTCCTGGGGGGTCATATAAAACACCTGCACCCAGACATCACCACTACAGGAGCATCCCTGGGGGGTCATATACAGCACCTGCACCCAGACATCACCACTACAGGAGCGCTTCTGGGGAGGTCATATAAAACACCTGCACCCAAACATCACCACTACAGGAGCACCCCTGGGGGGTCATATACAGCACCTGCTCAGACATCACCACTACAAGAGCGCCCACAAGGGGTCATATACAACACCTGCACCCAGACATCACCACTACAGGAGCGCTCCTGGGGGGGTCATATAAAACACCTGCACTCAGACATCACCACTACAGGAGCGCCCCTGGGGGGTCATATACTGCAACCTGCTCAGACATAACCAAATACAAGAGCGCCCACTGAGGGGTCATATACAACACCTGCACCAGACATCACCACTACAGGAGCACCCCTGGGGGGTCATATAAAACACCTGCACCCAGACATCACCACTACAGGAGCACCCCTGGGGGTCATATACAGCACCTGCACCCAGACATCACCACTACAGGAGCACCCCTGGGGGGTCATATAATACACCTGCACCCAGACATCACCACTACAGGAGCTCCCTGGGGGGTCATATACAGCACCTGCTCAGACATCACCACTACAGGAGCACCCCTGGGGGGTCATATAAAACACCTGCACCCAGACATCACCACTACAGGAGCGCTCCTGGGGGTCATATAAAACACCTGCACCAGACATCACCACTACAGGAGCACCCCCAGGGGATCATATACAGCACCTGCTCAGACATCACCACTACAAGAGCGCCACGGGGTCATATACAACACCTGCACCCAGACATCACCATTACAGGAGCGCCCAGGGGATCATATACCATCACTATAACTGTAACCTCCCGCTTTGACCATTGTTGTGGACACAAGGGAAATGTTTAAGGGTCCAGCAAGGCAGTTCAGCAAGTAATATAACCATCTGCTGCCAGTGGAACTACATATCCCAGCTGGCCTCTCTGCAACACCTGGCACTTCCCCCATGGCTCACCACATTAGGGTCACATAGGTCAATATTTGGGCACCTCTTACTGGACCGTTATATTTAAAAATCTCAACAATATACACTTGTATTTGCATTAGTTTAGAACCATATTGTGTGCGTTGAATAAAAAGCAAGTGCTAAATACATATATAACATACTAGTGCATCTGAATAAATTAGAATATTATCAAAAAGTTAATTTATTTCAGTAATGCAATACAAAAAGTGAAACAAGAATCATTACAAACAAAGTGATCTATTTCAAGTGTTTATTTCTGTAAATGTTGATGATTATGGCTTACAGCCAATAAAAATCCAAGGGTCATTTCAGAAAATTAAGTAGGAAGGATGGATTAAAAACCACGTTGCCGTATTCCAGGAGACATCAAAGGGTGAATATAATATTGATTTATTAGTCAATGTGTTTCAGGGCTCCAAGAAATGCCCTGAAATATGTCAATATGACATTGATTTTTGAAGATATGATATTCTAATTCATTGAGATGCACTAGTATATACAGATCAGCAATAACATCTGGAAAGGGCACACATGGCAGACTTACTGCATGTATGCAGTGATATCTTTAGAGGTATCTGTGCTCACCTGAAAACCACCTGATAATATTATTATGAAGCAAAATTCAATCATGGTACAATTGACTATACAGAATTCACTGATGGCAAACAAAAATTAAATCAACTTTTATTAAAGATTAGCTGTAGAGCCCAGTACTGCCCAGACATAATGCCCATGTATGGTCATAGCTCCGCCCCTAACCTGTAGCCCTGCCCTTTCATAACTCCGCCCCTACTGGTAACCAAACCTTTTCATAGCCCCACTCCTTCATAGCTTCATCCCTCCTTGTAGCCCCACCCCTTCACTTAGTCCATCCTCCAGTAGCTCCACCCCCTCCACATAGCCCTGTCCTGGAACTAAGTGGAGGGGCGGGGCTATGGGAGGGGCACTGGGCTACCAGAGGGGTAGAGCTATGATACATACACACACAAGCATACACTCAGCTTTATATATATCGATTGACCATAAAATAATAAATAGCATAAAGTGCTTTACATAAAAATGGGGGGATGTGGGGCCAGGAAGATAATAACAAGAAATACATATTTCGATTTCTTATTTTCCACACACAAAAAGTAACTTTACGAAGAAATTAATTCAAGACCATGTAATATGCCAATGAAAGATTTAGGATGAAAGCTATAGTTTATACTACAAAATTCTAATTAACAAGAATTCAACAATAGGTAAAGCCCCCATCACACTAAGCAAGATCGCTAGCGAGATCGCTGCTGAGTCACAAGTTTTGTGATGCAACAGCGACCTCAACAGCGATCTCGCTTTGTGCGACACGCAGCAGCGATCAGGCCCCTTGTGAGATCGCATATCGTTACAAACCGTTCTGGACTATTTTTTGGTCGTTGCACTCCCGATGGGCAGCATGCATCGCTGTTTTTGACAGTGACAACGACCAAAAATCTCAATACTACGCCTGAGAGTGACAGGGTCCCAACAACCACCATATCGTTGCTGCGTCGCTGATTAGATCTGACTGTTTGACATCTCACCAGCGATCACATCCAGGTCGGATCATTGTCAGGATCGCTGGTGCATCGACAAGTGTGACGGTACCCTTAGTCTAATTGTTCATTAAGCCCTTAACGACCCATGACGTTACACAACGTCATGGCCGGTTACCGGTGTTTGATGTGAGCTCCGGCGCGAAGCTCACATCAAACACACGACATCTCAGCTGATCTCATCGGGCTTACAGCAACAGTCCCATTCGGGATCCGATCAGTGCTATTAACCCTTTGGATTCCGCTGTCAATTACTGACAGCGGTATCCAAAGCAGCGGCTGCGGGGAACGCACTGTTCCCCGCCTGCACTGGAGAGCCCACGATAATATTGTGAGATCTTCTGCACTCATGTGACAGCCCGGGGTCCTGGCTTGATCCCGGAAGCTGTCACAGAGCGCTTCCTATGAGTGGTTGGCAAGCCACCACTCACAGTTCACAATTCTGACAGATACCGATGTTCTGCAGCTCATTGGTATCTGTCAGAAGTGATCGGACTGCAGAGCAGGGTGCCTCTCTATGGGGCAGTGTAAAAGTAAGAATTAAAAAATAAAGTTTTTACAAACATGTAAGAAAAAAAACCTAAAACTTCAAATCATCCCCCTTTTTCCCCATTCCAAATAAAAGTATTAAAAAAATACATATTTGGTATTGCTGCGTTCAGAAATTCCTGATCTATCAATATATAAAATCAATTAATGAGAGCCATAAACTGCGTAACGGAAAAAAGGTCCAAACGCCAAAATTATGTTTTTTCGGTTGTCGCAACATTGTTATAAAATACAATAACAGGTGATCAAAACAGCGCATCCACCCAAAAATAGTATCATTAGAAATGTCAGCACAAGACGCAAAAAATAAGCCATCATACAACCCAATATCCCAAAAAATGAGGACGCTACGGATCGACGAACATGGCGCAAAAAGTGCAATTTGTTTTTTTTAAATTTCTGAATTTTTTTTCACCACTTAGATACCAGTAAAAGTATACATGTTTGGTATCTACAAACTCGTACCGACCTGAGGTATCACACCGTCACATCGGTTTTACCATATAGTGAACATGGCGATTAAAAAACAAAAAATAAATGTGTAATTGCGATTTATATAAGGAACCCATTTATCTTGCAGATGGACGCAAAATAACTGCAGAAGGTGTTGGACAAGAAATGCTAAACTGTTCTAACAAGTTTGGGCATGATTCAAAGATACTTGTAAAGGATGTGTTACATGTTCCGAGAGTAGAAGGCTGATTGTTATCTGTAAAACATCTAACAGCTAAAGGACTTACTGTAAAATTCAAAGATGATGAATGTACAATCCTAGCAGGAAATAAGGTAATAACCAATGTCAAGGCAGATGAACAATTATATCATCTAGACACATTAAAGGAACAGATGAAATTGTGTACACATGATCACAAGAATTGTATTCACATGTGGCATAGATGTCTAGGACACAGACATCCTGAAAGTATAATGGTGCTACAAAGGAAAGAATTGACAAATGATCTATTAATATCTGATTGCTTAATTACTGTAAGATATGAATGTTGTATAAAATCTACAGCCACATGAATATCTATTCCTAAAGCATGTGAGGTGTAAAGTACAAGACCACTTTACAACTTGTTAGCTGACACCATGTCGCGTTTGGAGAGCCCCTGTGTGCCTAAACATTAGAGCTCCCCCACAAGTGACCCCATTTTGGAAACTAGAAACCCCAGGGAACATATCTAGATGGGTGGTGAGCATTTTGAACCCCCAGGTGCTTCACAAATTTATCCGTAAAAATGAGAAAGTCCTTTTTTTCCACAAAATTTTTTTTTTCATTTTTGCGGATCAATTTGTGAAGCACCTGGGTGTTCAAAGTGCTCACTGTGCATCTAGATACGTTCCTTGGGGGGTCTAGTTTCCAAAATGGGGTCACTTGTGTGGGAGCTCCAATGTTTAGGCACACAGGGGCTCTCCAAATGCGACATGGTGTCCGCTAACAATTTGAATGGAAAATCAGCTCAAATTGTTGACTGACACCATGTCACGTTTGGAGAGCCCCTGTGTGCCTAAACATTAGAGCTCCCCCACAAGTGACCCCATTTTGGAAACTAGAGCCCCCAGGGAACTTATCTAGATGGGTGGTGAGCATTTTGAACCCCCAGGTGCTTCACAAATTCATCCGTAAAAATGAAAAAGTACTTTTTTTTTCACAAACATTTTCTTTAAGCCTAAATTTTTTTATTTTTACATGGGGATCAAGATAAAATGGATCCTAAAAATTGTTGGGCAATTTCTCCTGTGTACACCAATACCTCATATGTGGTCATAAACCACTGTTTGGGCGCATGGCATGGCTCGAAAGGGAAGGAGCGCCATTTCACTTTTTGAATGGAAAATTAGCTCCAGTAAAGGCGCTCACACAGGAAATACCATGTGACTGTAACCAGTTTCCTGTGTCTGTGCATGTGAAGAGAAGCACAGCAGCTTGCTGATGCTGCAAAGGGACATTTAAGATGCTATGAGGTAGCATATGCCTAGGGGCTCGCTTGGCAGTGTAAAATGACACCAAAACATGTTTCTTTACTGTAAATCATTATGGAGCAGTTTATTTTCACCCATAAAGTCTTTTAAAGAACACTGCACACTCCAGAAAAATTTTTTTCAAAGTGAAGTTGTGTATTTATTAGTGGTGCATATAGACATTTTATGCGATAGGGCTTGACGTTTCGACCACGTCCCGTGGTCTTTATCAAAATATCGCTGTGGAAAATAGAAACAGTGCAGTGAATGTACAATATTTACAAAAATTTACATACAGTATTTTAGTGTTGTGTGTGTTCAACACTCAATGCTTCACATAGATCTGTCATATACGGTAGTTTGTAGTGTATACTATAGAGAATATTCCATTAGTAATCCATATGATAGAGGAATGAGGTTACAAGGTAGTAAATGAGAGAACATATGTAGATTAGGAAATAGAAGGTTAATCTGATAGTGATGTAAAGACAGTGTGGAAATTGATGTGTATATTACCTGTCTAGTCTTATCAATATGGGTATGTTGCACCTATGGGGCCCACAGGTCCTGTATAGGTTAATTGGTGCCTTTTGTCCTCTGGTAGTGGTGGTTGTCTGTTAATAAATTACTTAGTGGTAAGTATAGGGCATATATCAGTAGTTGGTTTCAGTTGTTAGGGTCATTACCTTTAGGGATGTATATATCAGATATAACTCAATAGGGGATATCTTGTTCTGATCTGTGCCCCAGGGAATGCACCTTCCCAGGTCTGGCCTGTGAGTAGGATATGTTCCTAATGGTAGGAGAATGCATGGTGTTAGGAGGAAAACTCTATGTATACTTAGCTTGTTTTGTGGGTCTCAGTGGTGGTTCAGTGGACTTGCCTCCTGCTCCGGGATATGCCAGCGCGTCCAGCGCTTCGGCTGTGACTGATATGGAGCCGGGAGTCGCGGTTCTTTAACCGCTCATCCCGGTCAGCTGACCGGAAGTGACGCGCTGTCTCGCGCGTGCTCAGTGCGCGCCGCTTCCTTGGACACAGTAACTATGTGTTCAATTGTGACGAGTGGTTGTACTGCGCGTGCGTGGCTCGTCCTGCGTTACTGCTCGCGCGCGCTCAGTGCGCGCCGCTTCCTTGGACACAGTAACTATGTGTTCAATTGTGACGAGTGGTTGTACTGCGCGTGCGTGGCTCGTCCTACGTTACTGCTGAGGGATGTGCCAGCTTACTTAGTGGTGTCTGTAAAAAGGGGGGGGGGGGTTACATTATTCTATTGGGTTGTCCTAATTAGAGGTCCACTGAGTATGTGTGAAAGGGTACTATGTTGTTGTGTAGGTCCAGGAAAAGGATCTAGTTGTCAGACAGTTATGCAGGTTACAAGCATATACATATCATAGAGAAGTGGATTATTTTGTTTAGTGTGCACATACATATTGAATAAACAGGTAATAGAGGTCCAAACCCTTGTCAGTAGTTTATAAATCAAAATTTCTCACACAATGTATGTTTACATACAAAACAATAAAGGAAAATAAAGGAAAATAAAATAAAGGTTAAAATCTAGTTCACTCATAAAGTAAAAAAATCAAGTTGATATTTTACTAGTAGTCGAAGGGTAACCAAAACCATCATGGGAGTGGGGAATAGACTATATTGGTATTAATACATTTACATTTGTCTATAAGCCCTATTTATGCTTACCAACCAGGTGGTCTAAAGAGTGTGCTCACGACTATATTCTCAGTGCGTCTGTAGGGAGGAAAGCATATCACAGTGTTACCAATCAATTTCTCTGTTCAGTCCTTTAGGGGTAAGGGTATCAAGGGTGTAGATCCACCATGTGCATAATTGATAGATTTGGGAGACTCTCTGGTCTATCTATTAACTGGACAAAATCAAATCTATTTGGGGTAGATGAAGGGGTAAATTGGTCAGACAGTGAAGAGGGGGCCAGTCGGCTGCGCGTTGTGAGCCAGTTTAGATACCTGGGCATACAGGTGTCCCTCCCAATTGCGGAGTATCTTAAACTTAATTTAACGCCACTATTGAAACAACTGAAATCTAAAGTAACGGCTTGGAATAAGCTGCGCCTTTCGGTGGTGGGCAGGATCAATCTTATTAAAATGGTGTTGATGCCGAAGGTGCTCTATGTGGTTCACAACGCACCAGTATGGATCCCCCAGGGTCATTTTAAAGGGGTTAACTCCTTATTCAGAGACTTGATATGGGGGAAAAAACAACCGAGACTTAGACTAGAGATCTTGCAGAGACCAAAGGACGACGGTGGACTAGCATTACCAAATCCGGGCATATATTTCTTGGCGGCACAGAGCCAACACTTGCGGGGCTGGGTGGATCAGGACATGGTGGCTCCGATCCAGAGAGTAATGGGGTACATATTGAATAGGTCTCCTTTGGTGCTGGGGTTGGAGGATGGTTCATTCCGCCGATTGGGGAGGTTATATCCCACCCTGGATCTTGTGAATAGGGTCTGGACTAAGATTAAACAGATGAGAGGAGTTACAAAGATGACTAAATTTACACCAATATGGGAGAATAGTAACATGCCAGAGATTGAAAAAATAGGTACATTAGTGGAATGGGTACGAAAAGGTATCATATATATGTCTCAGATCCTTACTCGACGGGAACTGAAGCCCTTCACACAGTTAAGAGAAGAGTTTGGATTATCTCCCTCTGAGTGGTACCACTACGGACAACTGAAACACGCCATTTTGGCGCAAAACGCGAAGGAAAACCTGTCGTTGCAGACAGATTTAGTTTTAGATTACGTCTGTGGTGGTGGCCTCTCGAGGGGGGTCATCTCCAATACATACAAGGATCTATTGCACTCCTTCTTACTCAAACACCCGATTAGAACTAAGACTAAGTGGGAAAGAGAAGTGGGGCACATCACTGATGAGGTTTGGGAAAGTGTGTTGGAGGGAGTGCCTCAGCTGTCTGTGAGCGAACCGGCCAGGTTGTCTCACCTGTATGTGATACATAGGGTGTATAGATCCCCGATACTGCTATTCAAGATGGGTCTGCGACCTGACTCTGCGTGTCCACGATGCATGGGAGAAGAGGCGGGTATTTTTCACATGATGTGGTCCTGCCCCAGACTATCAGCCTTTTGGATCACAGTTCTTAACAGGATAGAAGGCGCTTATAGATGTGTCATACCCAGGGAACCTCTGGTTTGCTTATTGGGATATGTAGAGGAAGTGGTGATCGATAATGCATTTAAAACTGCTTTGGCTAAATTATTATATGTGGCGCGTAAATTGATCGCCAGACGCTGGATACAGCAAGATCCACCAACTAGAGGGGAGTTTATATCTTGTGTTAACCAAATGATCGGACTGGAAAGAGGAGTCTATAATAAGAGAGGGAGAACTCAATTTTTTGAGAAGATATGGTCACCATGGTTGCAGTATGGCTAAATTGAATAGTTATAAAGGGAATGACGTTGATTCTCTCCACCGGTAGTGGTATGTTGGTTAAAGATGCTCTTAAATGCACATATGTAATTATGCGTTTAATGTTATAAAGGGGTGGGAATGTACGCTGTATGGGAGGGGGTGGGACTGCGGGTTATAAACTGATGGAAATACCTTATATTGTGAATATGCTGATTGTGGTGTATATAATATTTTCATTTTGAATTTTGAATAAAAATTTATCTGATTTAAAAAAAAAAAAGGGTGTAGATCCAGAAGGTCTCTCTCTCTTTTAGGAGCTTTATATGGTTACCCCCTCGTCTGGGTCTATGCACTTTCTCAATGATTTGAAATCGTAGTTGTGACACTGAGTGTCTTGCTTCCTTAAAATGGTAAGGCAGTGGGAGCCAAGTCTTGCCACATCGTATTGTGGACTTGTGGCTGGATATTCTGTCCTTGATGGGTTGTATGGTCTCTCCCACATAGAGTAGACCACAGGGACATTTGATCAAATATACTACAAAATTTGTGTCACATGTGTAGTAATTCTTAATCTTGTAGGATTTTCCCGTCCTGGGGTGGGTAACCATATCTCCTTTAATCACATTTGAGCAGCAGGTACAGTTTAGGCAGGGGAAGGTGCCTGTCCTCTTAGGGTGTAGGTATGTCTGGGACTCATGTGAACCCTGACTCCCTATGTCCGCTCTTACTAGTCTATCCCTAATGTTCTGTGGTCTTTTTGTGCACATCAAGGGGGGTGATTTGAAGGCTTCCACTTGTGGGTAGCCTCTATTAAGTAAAGGCCAGTGTTTTCTAATCAATCTATGTATTTTGTTCATAGTGGGGTGGTAATGATGTACAAATGGGATCCTTTCTACTTTGTGTTTGGGTAGAGGCTCTGATGAGGTGTCTCTTGCTGCCTTTAGTTCATCATGTAGGAGTTGCTCTGGGTATCGTCTGTCCCTAAATTTTTGGGACATCTCCATCAATCTTGTTTCTCTAGTGTCTGGATCAGAGACTATCCGAGTACCCTTTTAAATTGTGATCTGGGCAAGCTGGCTCTCATTGATTTCGGATGACAGCTATTAGGCTGGCTTCACACTTGCAGATGCATCTGCAGCGTTTTGCAGATGCATCTGCAAGTATCAGCATGCAGACCACGGCCGTGGTGTGAATGCTCTCATTGATTCCTATATGTGAGCCGTAAGCAGGCGTATGCCTGCTTACAGATCACACTCTCCCGCCCGCACTATGGACGCGAGATGTTGCGTCCAAGGTGCGGGGCGGGAGTGTGTGATCTGTCAGCAGGCATACGCCTGCTTACGGCTCACATATAGGAATCAATGAGAGCATTCAGACCGCGGTGCGCCCTATTATAAACATAGGGACCGCGGTCTGCATGCTGATACTTGCAGATGCATCTGCAAAACGCTGCAGATGCATCTGCAAGTGTGAAGGCAGCCTTATATAGCAGGAGCCTGTTACAGTCGGTGGGTTTTGTGAATAAATCAGTGTGGAGGTGTCCCTCAACGTCTCTAATTATTTTGGTGTCTAGAAAGGTGATGTCTGTCATGCTTGTGGTTATGGTGAATTTCAATTCCTCCCTTGAAGTATTTATTCTGTTGTAGAATGTTACAAGGCTCTCCATAGGGCCATTCCATATGCAGAATATGTCATCTATATATCTTACCCAGCAGGTGGCATGTTGCTGGAATAGTGGGTCTGGGTAAATGATTGTATTTTCAAAATGATCCATATATATGTTAGCGTAAGCCGGTGCTACGTTCGCACCCATTGCGGTCCCACACTTTTGTATATAGAAGTCGTCACCGTAGAGGAAGAAATTTTCCCGCAGGACGATGTTCAAAAGGTCTATGCATAGGTTTTGTTGTTGTAGTGTATAGTCTGAGTTGTTTAGAATCAGTTGTACTGCATTTATCCCTTTGGTGTGCTCTATGGAGGTGTATAGACTATTGACGTCTAGCGTGGTCAGTATGCTTCTGGGAGCTGTTGGGCCATGGACCTTATCTTATTTAGGAAGTCCCCTGTGTCCAGGATGAATGATTTAGTTTTCTTTGCGAATGGGGTTAGTATCTTTTCTAGGTATATGGACAATGGATTAAGTATGGAGTCTGTTGATGCCACTATTGGTCTCCCTGGTGGATTGGTCAGGCTTTTGTGTATCTTTGGTAAGATGTAAAATACAGGTGTGATAGGATGTTGGTTGACTAAGAATGTCTTCGTTTGGAGATCAATGGTCTTGTTGTCAATATATATTTGTAATGTATCTGTTATCAGTCTCTTAATTCTGTATGTAGGGTCACTTTGAATTTTAACATAGGTTCTAATGTCACTAAGTTGTCTCTGTATCTCACCCGTGTATTGATGTTTGTTTAACACAACTATAGCACCCCCTTTGTCCGCTGGCTTAATAACAATGTGTTGATTTGTTTTCAGGCTCTCTATAGCTTGTTTCTCTTCCGCCGTGTAATTATTTTGGACTGGAAGGAAACCCAGCTGTTTGTCTTTTATGAGTTTATCCACTTCCCTATCTAGGATGTCGATGAAGGCTTCGCTGGCGTGGTATGTATGTGGGGGGCTAAAGTTGCTAGGATTGTGTAGACCTAGGTTTTTTAGGGATAGCCTAGGGGTAGATGTTGTATCCTGAGTGTTAATATTGCTAGGGTTATCCAAAAGGTTGAAATGTGTTTTTAACCTAATCGATCTATAGAAACGCTGTAATTCCTTTTTCAACGTAAAGGAATCCCAGCGTGGGGTCGGGCAGAAGGACAAACCTTTATTGAGTACAGCATGTTCAATGGGTGACAAAGAATAGTCAGATACATTTATGACAAGGTTCGGACCCCTACCTGTGATCGTAGAGTCATGTTGCTTAGACCTCCTCCCCCGCCTGGGGCGCCCCCGTTTCGGCTTCCTGGTGGAATCTGGCGTTGTGCTCCTAAAAAACCGGCTGTTGTCGGTGGTGTTGAAGGTGTTGAGCCTCCCGAGCTCCCAGTGTCGCTGTATGTGTCGGGTGACGGATTCTCTCGCGGTCTTCCACCTTTCGGCCATGGTTTATTAGGTTTCCTTGAGTTTTTGGGTCTATTGGGATTCCTTGGTTGTCTTGGGCGTTGATCCTCCCACCTGTATACTCTATTTGACAAATAGTCCTCAGTATCTCTTTGGAACTTTTGGCGCTTCCTCTCTTGTAGAGTCCTGATGTGTGTTTCCAAGACGTCGGCGACCTTTGTACCAAGTTCTTTTAGTTCAGTTGGGGTGAGGGTGGCCGTAAGTTGATTTTCGATGGTGTCGATTTTTTTCTTTGTTTCTGTGATCGCCACTTGTAAGTGTTCTATTGTGAGGAGAATTAAATCAAAAGAGCACTTATTTAATATTTTCTGAAAAACTTGGCAGTATTTCTCATCATCAGAAAAAATGGTGGGTCGTAGGTTACTCCGGAGGCCCCTGGGGATTTTACCCTGGCGGTGGTACTCTCCGAGGGTAGCGCAATGTAATTCGTACGAGACGAGTCGTTTTTTCTCCTTCTCCCAGTCACGTGTCTTGATATCCTTAGAGGGTATGTGTAGGAAGTCGTGTGGTATTCCTATTTTGGATAAAATGGAGTTCTCTGTTTCGTCGGAATAGGCAAAGGTGTTGGATGACATCTGGTCTATGTAGAGGGTGCTACGGCCAAAAGAAAATAGTCCAGTAGTAATAGTGATTGGCGTGCACACCAGTAGGATGTAGTAGAGGTGCTGGTGTAGGGGGCCCTTGGGTCCCGATATCCACAAAGTCTTTTAAAGAACACTGCACACTCCAGAAAAAAAATTTTCAAAGTGAAGTTGTGTATTTATTAGTGGTGCATATAGACATTTTATGCGATAGGGCTTGACGTTTCGACCACGTCCCGTGGTCTTTATCAAAATATCGCTCTGGAAAATAGAAACAGTGCAGTGAATGTACAATATTTACAAAAATTTACATACAGTATTTTAGTGTTGTGTGTGTTCAACACTCAATGCTTCACATAGATCTGTCATATAGTTTGTAGTGTATACTATAGAGAATATTCCATTAGTAATCCATATGATAGAGGAATGAGGTTACAAGGTAGTAAATGAGAGAACATATGTAGATTAGGAAATAGAAGGTTAATCTGATAGTGATGTAAAGACAGTGTGGAAATTGATGTGTATATTACCTGTCTAGTCTTATCAATATGGGTATGTTGCACCTATGGGGCCCACAGGTCCTGTATAGGTTAATTGGTGCCTTTTGTCCTCTGGTAGTGGTGGTTGTCTGTTAATAAATTACTTAGTGGTAAGTATAGGGCATATATCAGTAGTTGGTTTCAGTTGTTAGGGTCATTACCTTTAGGGATGTATATATCAGATATAACTCAATAGGGGATATCTTGTTCTGATCTGTGCCCCAGGGAATGCACCTTCCCAGGTCTGGCCTGTGAGTAGGATATGTTCCTAATGGTAGGAGAATGCTACCGTTCCTCCTAACACCATGCATTCTCCTACCATTAGGAACATATCCTACTCACAGGCCAGACCTGGGAAGGTGCATTCCCTGGGGCACAGATCAGAACAAGATATCCCCTATTGAGTTATATCTGATATATACATCCCTAAAGGTAATGACCCTAACAACTGAAACCAACTACTGATATATGCCCTATACTTACCACTAAGTAATTTATTAACAGACAACCACCACTACCAGAGGACAAAAGGCACCAATTAACCTATACAGGACCTGTGGGCCCCATAGGTGCAACATACCCATATTGATAAGACTAGACAGGTAATATACACATCAATTTCCACACTGTCTTTACATCACTATCAGATTAACCTTCTATTTCCTAATCTACATATGTTCTCTCATTTACTACCTTGTAACCTCATTCCTCTATCATATGGATTACTAATGGAATATTCTCTATAGTATACACTACAAACTATATGACAGATCTATGTGAAGCATTGAGTGTTGAACACACACAACACTAAAATACTGTATGTAAATTTTTGTAAATATTGTACATTCACTGCACTGTTTCTATTTTCCACAGCGATATTTTGATAAAGACCACGGGACGTGGTCGAAACGTCAAGCCCTATCGCATAAAATGTCTATATGCACCACTAATAAATACACAACTTCACTTTGAAAAAATTTTTTCTGGAGTGTGCAGTGTTCTTTAAAAGACTTTGTGGATATCGGGACCCAAGGGCCCCCCTACACCAGCACCTCTACTACATCCTACTGGTGTGCACCCCAATCACTATTACTACTGGACTATTTTCACCCATAAACTGCTCATCACATATAAAATATATAATACACTCACATAACAGCATAGTCAACATAACATTACATACAACAGTACATTACATTGCACATATACCCTTTTAAAAAGGCTGATATAAACGGGAGCACTGGTTACAGCTCCATCGAACACCATGAGCACTAATCATGGCTCTCTATGGCGGTTATGGCCGCCTAGCTTTATCTACACCAGACATGGCAGTATTTAAATCAGAACACATACATAATTATATTTACATCTTAACCTATAGTACATATTCCTATATTTACACTACTCTTATGGACCCGCAGGGATCCGGTACGCAGCCGATACATCCCTGTTGACACAGGCCACCCGGTCTCAGACAAGCTGTTACACTGCACACATCTCATACACTGGTCAACGGGACCCTGACGACCTTACAGTAAGTCCCAATGGTGGTTACGGCCGCCTGGCACTATATCCACAAGACAGTCTGTACAACACTCAATATTACAGTGCTTATTACACAGAACATACAGGTCATTCACAGTCCCACAGGGGTCCGGGCACAGCCGGTACACCCCTGTTCACACATAACAGTCTCTGACCCACAGCCAAGCCCTTCCTTGGCTTAGTTCCCCTTGGAGTAGCTGAGTCCATGCATACAGGCTACTAATTTGCTCACAGCCACTACACCGAGCTCCTGCTGCTCTACACTGTCCCAGCACACATTCTGGGACACACACTGGCATTGGTATAGGATACTGGTAAGAACCAGGTCCAGACCCGGGTTTAGCTACCTGAGCTCCAGGGCAAGCCAGGCATCCTCAAGGACTCCTCAGCACGTGTCTCCAGGTCACCAGCCGCTTTCAAGTCTTAGTATAAGGGGAAGGGAAAGGGGGTATTTTGCTCACCACGGCTTCCAGAGGCTGTTAGTGCTCGAAGTAATGACTGGTTCCCATTCACTTGAACAAATATTGAAGGAACTCAGGCACCAGACTTGTTGCAGTTAAAATTCCAGATCTTTATTCAGACATCATTAAAAGCATTAGTGGGGTATGCAGCCCCCTACCTCCACGCCTGACGCGTTTCGGATACAAAATCCTTAGTCTTAGGCATGCTTGTGTGGAGCCCCAAGGGACGTGGGGTACTCGGTACCGGACCGATCTGCTGCTGGGGATGTCACTGGTGGCCTGGTCCGGACCGTGTCCCTGGCTCAGCACAATAAAAGGGGATTTATTTACAAGGGATTATGTCACGGGTGACGCCACCCACTTGGTGCGGCCAGCTATAGGGCCGCGGCTGCTGCAGAACCTCCGGGGGTGATATAATGGCAGCGGGGATGGTATAGTTCCAGTGGGGAGAACTGTATCCCCCGGGGCAGTAAGGAGTTAAAGTCTGTTGGTCTGTGTGAGCACACTTACTTGGCAGGCTGCAGGGATCTCTCTCTCCAGCGTTGGTGCTGACAGGCTGTAGCTCTGCAGGTTGAGATCTTTCCAGTGCAAGCCTGTATGGGAGGAATGGTCTGCAGATGGAAGCAGGCAGGAGACAATGCAGGGTTTCCAAAGCTTTACTTAAGTTCTTTCTAGCAGTTTACAGGTCATCTGCAATTCTTTACACAGCTCTTAACATTCAGTTGCATTCTCCCTTTCCGGGTTCCCTTTTCCTCCTGCAGCCAGGCTCCTCTCTCCTTGTGACCCCTCACACAGTCTCGTAGTGTACCTTTCCGGGCTATTACTCTCTCTCTCCGTCTTACACGGGTGTATGCGGACGCTGAACAGTATAGCGGTGACTCGGGCTTCTGTGAGTCCTAGTGTGTCACTGAGCTGCCTGTTCTTTGGGTTAGGAGCTCCAGCTTGAAACTAAAGCTCCCCGTCAGTGAATCTGGGGATACCGGGTGAATCGTCGGTCCCCTTCAGAGCTGACACTCTGCCTTAGCCCAGCCTGCAGTAGTCTACAGCATTAAACTACCAGGCTCCTTCCTCTGCGTTCCTTCCAGTATATATGAGGGCTACTCCGCCTGCAGTTGGTTGCTTGAGCTGTAATACTAGGGCCCCGGGTTACATCGTCCCTCTCGGCTCTCTCACACTCCTGGTGGTTTCAGCATCTTGGATGGGCTTTTCCCCCCCATCTGGCTCGCATTGGCTCAGTACGGGTCTGCGCTCCTCAGCTTAGGCTCTTCCAGGACGTATGGCTCTCTCCTGCTCAGCTTCAGCTCAACCTCCTGCTGTTCTGTAGCCTTTCTATCTCAGCTCACTCTGCTCTTCTTGGTCTTTGCATCTCAGCTACTCCAGCCTACTGAACTCCTTCACTCCTCCCCCTCTCTATATACTGTCAGTCACCTGACCTTCTGGTGTGCCCAACCCACTCCTCATCCACCACTCCTCTGGTCTCATATAGTCTCCGACCTCAGAGCTGGATGTGAACCCTCTCTATGCGTGGGGATGTGGGCTGTGAGGGTGTAGTGTTTACCATGTCCTAACTGCCTGGCTGCAGTACCCCTCTGTGGCCACCTGTACGCAGGGGCGCCACACTTGCAAATGTGAACATCACATATTTATAGAGAAACTAAAAGCATCCATACCACCCCCCTATCACATGTGCCATCATTCACCATTAATTAAGATCTGGATAAGTTGCTTTTCAGCAGTCTTTTCATTTTAACTATATCAATACTGGACTAAAAACTTCTAACTTGATATAAACAGATAAATATATTGCACTAGTAGATATAATATAAATCACTTTTGTAAAAATTCATACAATATTACAAAAATATATGATTCACATTGAGTCATAAGGTTCCCCAAATAACTCGTTTTTACAGAGTATGCCAAAAAATTGGAGAAACATACCCACTCACATGAAACACAATTTCTTTATACCCATGCAATACTTCATTTTTACTCTTTCGATACAGCTTGTTACATCTCAGGTAAGCTCACTGATACATATCTCAGTTGACTCTGTTCTCACCACATCTACTATTATTATTCTGCAAAGGGCAACCAAGGATAGTGTTACTATTAGTTTCTACATAGTTCTCCCCTATCTATTATATAAAACCCGAAGGCCACTTCCGCCCAAAATCCGCTTCCGCTTCCGTGATGGCCTCCCTCCTGTGTCCAACTCCGGAACCGGAAGCACCAGACCCACGAGCGGCGCCACCGGCCCTGCACAGAGCCCCGTCTGCGGCCGCCCACATCCCGCCCACAGCCCTGCAGCTCACCGCCCACCAACATCCGCCAACCGGCCCGGAACGAGTGTGGGGCCTCCGCCGGCACAGCTCCCAGTCCTGCCGCTCTCTCCACAGACCGGCTGACGCTCCTCCATCACCCAGCTAGCCCCGCCCACACTCCGCCCCCGGCCTCCGGAACCGCCAACAGCACTGCCGCTGCCCGCCGCCCGCCAACAGCCCAGTAAGTCTTCCGCCACCCTGCCTCCGCTCTCCTCTGCCACCTCCAGCCCTCCTCTGCCCCCTCCAGCCCTGCTCTGCCCCCTCCAGCCCTGCTCTGCACCCTCCAGCCCTGCTCTGCACCCTCCAGCCCTGCTCTGCACCCTCCAGCCCTGCTCTGCACCCTCCAGCCCTGCTCTGCACCCTCCAGCCCTGCTCTGCACCCTCCAGCCCTGCTCTGCACCCTCCAGCCCTGCTCTGCACCCTCCAGCCCTGCTCTGCACCCTCCAGCCCTCACTGCTGACCCCTGAGCCCTCACTGCTGACCCCTCAGCCCTCACTGCTGACCCCTGAGCCCTCACTGCTGACCCCTGCGCCCTCACTGCTGACCCCTGAGCCCTCACTGCTGACCCCTGAGCCCTCACTGCTGACCCCTGAGCCCTCACTGCTGACCCCTGAGCCCTCACTGCTGACCCCTGCGCCCTCACTGCTGACCCCTGCGCCCTCACTGCTGACCCCTGCGCCCTCACTGCTGACCCCTGCGCCCTCACTGCTGACCCCTGCGCCCTCACTGCTGACCCCTGCGCCCTCACTGCTGACCCCTGAGCCCTCACTGCTGAGCCCTCACTGCTGACCCCTGAGCCCTCACTGCTGACCCCTGAGCCCTCACTGCTGACCCCTGAGCCCTCACTGCTGACCCCTGAGCCCTCACTGCTGACCCCTGAGCCCTCACTGCTGAGCCCTCACTGCTGACCCCTGAGCCCTCACTGCTGACCCCTGAGCCCTCACTGCTGACCCCTGAGCCCTCACTGCTGACCCCTGCGCCCTCACTGCTGACCCCTGCGCCCTCACTGCTGACCCCTGCGCCCTCACTGCTGACCCCTGAGCCCTCACTGCTGAGCCCTCACTGCTGACCCCTGAGCCCTCACTGCTGACCCCTGAGCCCTCACTGCTGACCCCTGAGCCCTCACTGCTGACCCCTGAGCCCTCACTGCTGACCCCTGAGCCCTCACTGCTGACCCCTGAGCCCTCACTGCTGACCCCTGAGCCCTCACTGCTGACCCCTGAGGCTGCGCCCTCACTGCTGACCACTGAGCCTGCGCCCTCACTGCTGACCCCTGAGCCCTCACTGCTGACCCCTGCGCCCTCACTGCTGACCCCTGCGCCCTCACTGCTGACCCCTGAGCCCTCACTGCTGACCCCTGCGCCCTCACTGCTGACCCCTGCGCCCTCACTGCTGACCCCTGCGCCCTCACTGCTGACCCCTGCGCCCTCACTGCTGACCCCTGCGCCCTCACTGCTGACCCCTGCGCCCTCACTGCTGACCCCTGCGCCCTCACTGCTGACCCCTGCGCCCTCACTGCTGACCCCTGCGCCCTCACTGCTGACCCCTGCGCCCTCACTGCTGACCCCTGAGCCCTCACTGCTGACCCCCTGCGCCCCTCACTGCTGACCCCTGCGCCCTCACTGCTGACCCCTGCGCCCTCACTGCTGACCCCTGCGCCCTCACTGCTGACCCCTGAGCCACCGCCTCTGACCCTGCCCTCATGACCCCTGAGCCACCGCCCTCACTGCTGACCCCTGAGCCACCGCCCTCACTGCTGACCCCTGAGCCACCGCCCTCACTGCTGACCCCTGAGCCACCGCCCTCACTGCTGACCCCTGAGCCACCGCCCTCACTGCTGACCCCTGAGCCACCGCCCTCACTGCTGACCCCTGAGCCACCGCCCTCACTGCTGACCCCTGAGCCACGCCCTCACTGCTGACCCCTCAGGCTGCGCCCTCACTGCTGACCCCTGCGCGCCCTCACTGCTGACCCCTGCGCCCTCACTGCTGACCCCTGCGCCCTCACTGCTGACCCCTGCGCCCTCACTGCTGACCCCTGCGCCCTCACTGCTGACCCCTGCGCCCTCACTGCTGACCCCTGCGCCCTCACTGCTGACCCCTGCGCCCTCACTGCTGACCCCTGCGCCCTCACTGCTGACCCCTGCGCCCTCACTGCTGACCCCTGCGCCTCACTGCTGACCCTGCGCCTCACTGCTGACCCCTGAGCCCTCACTGCTGACCCCTGAGCCCTCACTGCTGACCCCTGCGCCCTCACTGCTGACCCCTGCGCCCTCACTGCTGACCCCCTGCGCCCTCACTGCTGACCCCTGCGCCCTCACTGCTGACCCCTGCGCCCTCACTGCTGACCCCTGAGCCTGCGCCCTCACTGCTGACCCCTGAGCCTGCGCCCTCACTGCTGACCCCTGAGCCTGCGCCCTCACTGCTGACCCCTGAGCCTGCGCCCTCACTGCTGACCCCTGAGCCTGCGCCCTCACTGCTGACCCCTGAGCCTGCGCCCTCACTGCTGACCCCTGAGCCTGCGCCCTCACTGCTGACCCCTGAGCCTGCCCCCCTCACTGCTGACCCCTGAGCCTGCCCCCTCACTGCTGACCCCTGAGCCTGCCCCCTCACTGCTGACCCCTGAGGCTGCGCCCTCACTGCTGACCCCTGAGGCTGCGCCCTCACTGCTGACCCCTGAGGCTGCGCCCTCACTGCTGACCCCTGAGGCTGCGCCCTCACTGCTGACCCCTGAGCCACCGCCCTCACTGCTGACCCCTGAGGCTGCGCCCTCACTGCTGACCCCTGAGGCTGCGCCCTCACTGCTGACCCCTGAGGCTGCGCCCTCACTGCTGACCCCTGAGCCACCGCCCTCACTGCTGACCCCTGAGCCACCGCCCTCACTGCTGACCCCTGAGCCACCGCCCTCACTGCTGACCCCTGAGCCACCGCCCTCACTGCTGACCCCTGAGCCACCGCCCTCACTGCTGACCCCTGAGCCACCGCCCTCACTGCTGACCCCTGAGCCACCGCCCTCACTGCTGACCCCTGAGCCACCGCCCTCACTGCTGACCCCTGAGCCACCGCCCTCACTGCTGACCCCTGAGCCACCGCCCTCACTGCTGACCCCTGAGCCACCGCCCTCACTGCTGACCCCTGAGCCACCGCCCTCACTGCTGACCCCTGAGCCACCGCCCTCACTGCTGACCCCTGAGCCACCGCCCTCACTGCTGACCCCTGAGCCTGCGCCCTCACTGCTGACCCCTGAGCCTGCGCCCTCACTGCTGACCCCTGAGCCACCGCACTCACTGCTGACCCCTGAGCCACCTGTACACACACAATTAATTTCACCGCACTCCCCTAACTATTACTAAATAAACTATATATATATATTCTAGACTACCCGATTCTTCAGAATCGGGCTGCCATCTAGTATATTATATTCACCTTAGGAGCATGGAATTGCGTCCCTATAAACATCTAATAAAAATACATTAGATCCGTGCGGAAATTTAAACCTTCAGGGAAGCGAGCATTCAGCGCTAGAATCCACCGCGCCTCCTGACATAACACTGCTCGCTTCCAGTCTCCGCCCCTTACTGGTCTGGGCACCCTATGTATGCCCTTCACTAGAAGGGACTCCATAGCCCCTCCATGGACTTCTAAAAAATGTTTAGATAGTCCTGAAATATTACGACGGCTCGATGCATTATTAGGGTTCGCACCTGTAACATGTTCACTGATGCGCTTTTTAGGGACCGCGTAGTGCACCCCACGTAGTATTTCTGGCAGCTTGTACATGTCGCCATATATACTACGTGATGCGTATTGCAATTTATATACGCTCTGATTTTATAGCTCTTCCCAGTTACTGAATTAACAAAACTATCAGTCCTGTCTATATGGCGGCATAGATTGCATTTATTCCCTCCACATCTATATGATCCTACATGCTTCAACCAAGTGGGGGTTCTCGGTTCACTTAAGAACATGCTAGGTGAGAGCATGTTCCCCAAGGTCCTAGCAGCTGCTCTCTTAATTCGATGAACTTGCCTGGCAGAAACCTTCCTCATTCTGCCTTTATCTGCACGACCACATCTGTGCTCACATCAGCCTCAAATCTCTTCATAGTACGATGATCACGCTTAAGTTTTCGTGAAATATCTAATGTTTTAATCCCTTGGTCAAGGCAGTGCACTATTTGTTGCTTTTTGCACAAGAGAGATCCTTTTTCTTTCCCATGTTACTTGAAAACTGTGGCCTGTGTAATATTGTAGAACATCCAGTTTTCCTTTTATTGGGCTCACCTGCCAAACTAATTATCACCGGTATCTGAGATTGATTTCAGTGATCCAAAGAACACTGATGGCGGGTTTACACGTTGCGATATCGGCGTTCAATTTCAATGAAAAGTCACGTGGTTCAATGGTTGGACCCGATATCGTTCCTGCATTGTATGGTGTGATGTCCAATACGATGCAGGAACGATGTCAATGCGATATCGGGGATTGAATGAGCGTGCTATTCAATGCTCCGATATTGAAGGGAGATTGGAGCCGGATCGTGCTGTGTGACAGCCCAACTACGATGCGATGTTCAACGTCACCCATTCACTCCCATGTTAAATGGTCAGTTCCTGGGTTGGGGGGCGTAGACATCGCACGGACGTTGTATTCCGATATCGCAGCGGGTAAACCTCCGATGCGATGCGGGAGAAACGTGCACTAAATGCGCCATTGAGTTGCGATATCGCAACGATATTGAAACGTGTAAACCCACCATTAGACACAATCCCATCAATGGGTTTCATTAAAAAAAAACAACCCTATGACACTTAAAACCAATTTGCATAATAATTTGGAACACAGTGTTAAATGAATATAGAAATTAATAAAAAAATAAATAAATAATAATAATAATAATAATCCACCAATCCAGGTGGAAAATAAATATAAAATTTAATAAAAAAAAATAAATAAAAAAATAAGAGAGAACAATCCACCAATCCCAATGGAAAATACATATAAAAAATAATAAAACAAGAAAAAATAAATAATAATCCACTAATCCAACAATACGAATGGAATATAAATAGAAAATAAATTAGTAAAATAATAATAATGATAACAACAACAACAGATAGAAGCCTGCTGGGCCTGTTGGGGCCCCTGGCTGTATTTTTGTAACAGATAGAAGCCCTGGGCCTGCTGGGACTTGTAGTTCTGCAATAACAGGTAGCAGACTTGGGTAATTCTAGAACTTGTAGTCTCGAACAATATGTTGTAGACATGGGCCTGCAGGGACTTGTAGTCCATCTGAGCTGTAGAGCACTGCTGTATCCAGCTGGGGGAGGACCCTGCTCTGTGCCATATACAGGACTCCTCTCCACCCACCATATTATAATAACAATTCTCCACACATCGTCACTTCCTCCACACACGGACTACTGCCCCCATCATTCTCACCTGAGCCTGTGTGTGTCACACACACACACACAGTGGGTCAGATTTCGGCAGCAGCTGTGGTGGGTACGCAGATTGCGCACAGCACTGGCTCCAGTCAGAGAGTCAGTGCTTACAAAGTACACAGGCTGCGCTGCAGCTGCAGCCGGCCTGTGTCTAGTGATGTCTGCAGTCTGCTCTCTCTAGCTGCTGCTGCGCTGGACACCCAGCGCCGCAACTCTGAGTCTGCACAGTGCACAGCCCCCAGGCCCCTGTAGTCCAGAGGTCCCCAACTCCAGGCCTCAAGGCCCACCAACAGTGCAGGTTTTCAGGATCTCCTTAGTATTGCACAGGGCTTGGAATCATTACCTGTGCAGATGATCACATTAACACCTGTGCAATACTAAGGAAATCCTGAAAACCTGCACTGTTGGTGGGCCTTGAGGCCTGGAGTTGGGGACCTCTGCTGTAGTCGACTGTCTCTCTGATTCAGAGTGAGAGCGGGTAGGCGGGGCCAGGCGCTCCAAGTCCCGGGCTCCCCCCTCTGTGCACAGAGTCTGGGCTGCAGTGTGCAGCACACAGCCACACAGTCAGAAATTCAATGCTGGCCTGGGGGGTGGGCTCGGGGGGCGGGCCCTGCTCGCTCCGAGGCCATGATGCACACAGCCTGAGCCATGCCCCCTACAGTCATGGTCGGGCCCCCCTCTCCCTCATGAAATGAATTGGACCGCACGAGCGCACCCCTGTGCACTAGCAAGGCCCAATGTGCCATAGCGCCGGAATGCCTCACAATGTATATTCTTGTTTTCACAAAGCCCTTCATATCTGTACCTGTTTGCTGCTAATTAAACTAAGTTCTGTTGTCACCACGCTTTCAGTGTATCCTGAATGATCCGCTGCCAACAAAAATACTAATACATACAATTGAGTGCCAATGTGGAAATATCAAATAATATCAGAATATGTAACAAATATATATATTTATAGAACAATAATAATACACAATATCCTAAAGACAACATAAAACCACACTATTAAAAAAAATTAAAGGAAGCAGTGTGGTCAAAGTGGCAAATCACATGATGGCTCCAAAAAGTGAATAATAATTAATGAAATCATGATTAAATTAATAATAAAATAGAGCAACACAATTGATAGCAACAAATACAGCTAAAGAGACTAATCATACATATGGAATAATAAAAAAATTAAGAAGGAAAGATATATAAGACAGAAAATCACCTAACTCCTAATGGGATATACCCCTTGCTGTCATATCAGCCATATAAAATCAACTTGTAAGCTGCTCTAGTGCATTCAATTATGCTGTAGTATCAACCAGAGGATGCCACAATAGTAACATAGTACATAGTATTTAAGGTTGAAGGAAGACCTTAAATCCATCTACCTCAACTCATAGCCTAACATGTTGATCCAGAGGTAGGCAAAAAAAAACCATGTGGCAGCACTAAGCTTTACATTGGGGAAAAAAACTCCTTACTGACTCCACATACAGCAATCAGACTAGTTCCCCGGATAAACGCCCTATCAAAGAATGTAGTACCGTATATACTCGTGTATAAGCCAACCCGTGTATAAGCCGACCCCCCTACTTTTGCCCCCAAAAACTGGGAAAACTTATTGACTCGCGTATAAGCCAAGGGTGGACCCCAGCACAGGTATACAACCCCCAGCAGTTAGGTATACAGCCCCTAGCAGTGTTGTATACAGGCCCTCCCAGTGGTATACAGGCTCCAGTAGTATGGTATACAGCCAACAGGACAGGTATACAGCCCCCAGCAGTAAGGTATACAGGTCCCCCAGTGGTATACAGCCCCCAGACGTATTGTATACAGGCCCCCAGCAGTGAGGTATACAGGCCCCCCCAGTGGTATGGTATACAGCAGGCCCCCAGTGGTATACAGCAGGCCCCCAGGGGTATACAGCAGGCCCCAGTGGTATACAGCAGGACCCAGTGGTATACAGCAGGCCCCAGTGGCACTCGCCCCCCCATCATGTGAAGAGCCCCCCACACTGTGCAGAGCCCCCCCTGCTGCATTATCTTACCATCGAGGGTGTTCTTCACGGCAGGCCCTCGTGTCCATCCTCGTGCTCTGTTTTCCTGGCGGTCGCAGTGGGATGACGTCATCGCGCCGGGTCACGTGAGACCTGAACACAGCGCGCGAGGATGACTGGAAGACCCGCGGTGAAGAAGACCTAGGATGGTAAGATAATGCAGCGGGGGGCTCTGCACACTGTGGGGGGCTCTTCACATGATGGGGAGGCGAGTGCCACTGGGGGGCTGCCTGTATACACTGGGGGGCTGTATGCACGGCTCCCCCTTCCGCTGTGATGGGCGGGGGAGCCGTGCATATCTAATGAGCGACACCACGTGACGTGCCGCTCAGTCATCAGCCTCCCCTCGCCTCCTCCAGCCTCCCTAGCACTCGGACACAGCCCCCACCATAGGATTACCGTATTGACCCGTGTATAAGCCGAGGGGGGGACTTTTCAGCCCAATTTTTGGGCTGAAAAACTCGGCTTATACACGAGTATATACGGTATATATAATTGGTAATATTATATTTTTCAAGAAAGGCATCCAGGCCACTCTTAAATGTTTGTAGTGACTCACTCATTACAACATCAAGTGGCAGAGAGTTCCATAGTCTCACTGCTCTTACAGTAAAGAACCCACGTCTCTAATTATGATTAAATCTTCTTTCCTGCAGACGTAGAGGATGCCCCCTTGTCCCCGTTTCAGGCCTAAGAGTAAAAAGATCATTAAAAAGGTCTTTGTACTGTCCTCTCATATATTTATACATTATTATAAGATAACCCCTAAGCCTTAATTTTTCTAAACTAAATAACCCCAAGTTTAATTACCTGTCTTTGCATTGCATACCCCTCAGTCCTCTAATAACCTTGGTCGCTCTTCTCTGCACCCGCTCTAGTTCAGCTATGTCTTTCTTATACACCGGAGACCAGAATTGTACACAGTATTGTAAGTGTGGTCGCACTAGTGACCTGAATAGATGTAAAATCCTCATGAGCATCTATGCCTCTTTTAATGCATCCCATTATTTTATTTGCCTTTGCAGCAGCTGCCTGACACTGGGCACTAAATGTGAGTTTATCATCTACCCATACACCCAGGTCTTTTTCAGTGGTAGTTTATCCCAGTGTTTTACAATTAAGAACATAATTTACTTACATATATCCCTATTAAAGCTCATTTGCCATTTATCAGCCCAAGTTTCTAGTTTACATAAATTCTCCTGTAATATAAAATTGTCCTCCTCTGTATTGATAGCCCTGCAGAGTTTAGTGTCATCTGCAAATATTGAGATTGTACATTGTATGCCCCCTACAATGTCATTAATAAATATGTTAAAAAGAAGCGGGCCCAATACTGACCCCTGTGGTACCCCACTGTTAACTGTGACTCATTCTGAGCGTGTACCATTAATAACCACCCTTTGTTTCCTATCACTGAGCCAGTCCTTAACCAACTTACAAATATTTTCCCCTATTCCCATTGCTCTCATTTTATGTATCAACCTTTTGTGTGGCACCGTATCAAAAGCTTTTGAAAAGTCCATATACATGACGTCCACTGCATTTCTTTGGTCCAGTCCAGATCTTACCTCTTCATAGAAGCTTATTAGAATAGTTTGACAGGAACAGTCCCTCGTAAACCCATGTTGATATTGGGTCATAAAGTTATTTTTATTCAGATACTCCAGTATAGCATCTCTTAGAAAACCCTCTAGGATTTTACTCACAGTAGAGGTTAAGCTTACTGGCCTATAATTTCCAAGTTCAGTTTTTGTCCCCTTTTTAAATATTGGCACCACATTTGCTATACGCCAGTCCTGTGGTACAGACCCTGTTATTATGGAATATTTAAAGATTAAAAATAATGGTTTATCTATGACGGTACTTAATTCCTGCAGTACTCTGGGGTGTATCCCATCCGGGCCTGGGGATTTGTCAATTTTAGTGATTTTTAGATGGTGCTGTACTTCCTGTTTGGTTAAGCAGGTTACATTTCATGGAGAGTTTTTGTTATCACTGATCAATCTTGTCTGTCGTGGGATATTCTTGTGTAAATACATGTGCCAGGGTAAAGACCGAAATGCTCAATGCCTTGACGTGCATTTTGCCTGCATCTTAGTCACAGAAAGCTGGACCTGTGATCCTATGCTGACCTTGTCTGTATACTCTTTTGTTTGCTCCCCTGCCTAGAGACTGTGGTATGTATGCAACCATTACACAGTACATACCAGGGGCTCAGCACAGGAATATTTTTTTACCACATCCAATTTTGGAAATTATTTTATTATCAAGATCTAGTGATTTAAAATGTAATTTGTGGGACAACCCCCTTAAAGAAAAGGGGGGTTCAGGAGCCAATGCAATTTTCCAGTGCCTTTCGGTTATCAGTAACATGGAAGCCCAATATATTTCCATTGCAAAGTATTCACTGATCTCAGGGAGACCAGTCCAAGAAAACACTGGGGCAGCTGGCTAAAGCGCTCAACACAGTGAATTCCTAGGCTGGGTCCTTCCCTGGAGGGATATATGCTAGTCCTGTGCTTGAGACTCCTAACCGAGGCTCCACAGACTTTATTTGCATATTCATATTTCCCAGGGGGCAATGTGCCTAGGAATTCACTGTGTTTGAGCGCTTTAGCCAGCTGCCCGCAGTGTTTTCTTGGACTGGTCTCCCTGAGATCAGTGAATACTTTGCAATCTTGGTCTACTAGGCCTTGCTCCACCTAGCCAGAATCCTACTCCACACTGATGAGGGCAACACCCCGAAACAGCTGTATGTGGATGGATACCTGGCCTTGGTATTCCCTTGTCATATCTGTAAACTTGTAAAAGAGTTGGATATTGACTTAAAGGGCCACTTCATTTGGTGGTTATGGTGTTCTCCGCAAGGAGCCACCCCTTGGCTGGGTCCTTCCCTGGAGGGATATATGGCTAGTCCTGTGTTTGAGACTCCTAACCGAGGCTCCACAGACTTTATTTGCATATCAATATATTTCCATTGACAGATAACAGACCTGAGTGGGGACTTGTTTTTTTTTTCTCTAAGAAATGAGTTGAAGCTTGTATTGGGAACATATTACATGACGTTTTGGATCAGAATTATCCTGTGCTCTACATTGAGCACTTTCTTGGGGTTTACATGTAAATCTCCATACGACATGATTCAGATAAAACCCTCGAGGGATCCATTCACTGTAATGAGACAGCAGAGTTACTCTGGACTTCGTCTGGCCTCTGATCAGCATCTTTTCAGACGTGAACAAAACTGTGGCCAACATCACTTTTTTGAATGCTTAAAACAGAGGTCCCCAATGTCAGTCCTCGAGGGCCGAACCAGTGCAGGTTTTCAGGATCTCCTTAGTATTGCACAGCAGGCAATGATTCCAATCCCTGTGCAATAGTAAGGAAATCCTGAAAACCTGCACTGGTTCGGCCCTCGAGGACTGACATTGGGGACCTCTGGCTTAAAAAGATAAACACTGCTGGCTTATAGGCCAGAGAGAGTCCATGGTGTCTCAATCTGACTCATTATAGGGAATGTTCCATCGGTGGTTCCATTTGAATCACGTATTTCAGAGATTTACACGTGAACCAAGGGGTAAGCGTTCAGCATAGAGTGAAGGAAAAATGTGAGTAAGGCTGCGTTCACAAATTGCGTATTTTGTTGCGCTTTTTTGCGCTGGCTTTTTTGCTGTGTTTTTCAGCTGTGCAAAAAAGCGCAACAAAATACGCACTGGCTTTCACACACTGCACTTTCTTTACCCCAGAAAGCGCAGTGATGTCACAGAGGGGAGGAAAAATCCTGCTTCCTCCTCCCCTCTGTGACAGCCCCATTGGATTTCGCAGTATAAATCTAAATTAAACAAAGGCAAGTGTATGAAAAATAAAAAAGAATGAATACTTTACCTGTCCGACGCCTTTTCCCGGTGTCCGGTGCCAGGAGATCTGTCTTCTGCCAGGACCTGCGGTGACGTCAGAGGGGCGTTCCCGGCGCTGATTGGCTGCTCGCGGTCATGTGATATGCAGGTCCTGGCAGAAGACAGATCTCCTGGCACCGGACACTGGACACCGGGAAAAGGCGTCGGACAGGTAAAGTATTCATTCTTTTTTTATTTTTCATACACTTGCCTTTGTTTAATTTAGATTTTGCAGTGTATGTTAATACACTGCGAAATCTAATGGGCGGTCACAGATGTCACTGAGGGGAGGAGGAAGCAGGATTCTTCCTCCCCTGTGTGACATCAGAGGGAGAAAACGCAGGAGCAGCTGCGTAAAGAATTGATATCTCAATTCTTTACGCAGCTGCGTTTTCTCACAGAAACACACTGCGTATTTTTGCGCAATGTCTGCACTGCAAAGTGAATTTCACATTCACTTTGCTGGCAGACAAAAGGCACATTGCGTATTTTGAAAGTGCGCGTAAAAAAGCGCGGCAAAATACGCAATGTGTGAACGCAGCATTAAACCTTATTGTGACCTTTGGGAGCATAATAAAAAAAATCAACAGCAGGTTAAAAATTTACTTAATTCATTTTTTATGTCATTTATTGTGCGGTATAAGAGTTAAGATAGTTATATTATTTTGGTCGGTGTGATTGCAGCAATACCAAATTTATATAGGGGGGTTTGACTGCTATCACACAGTAAAACAACACTTTAAAAAAGATCTACATTACCATTTTTTAAAGCAATATTTTTTCAGTTTTTCTGCCAACAGGGTCATGTGAGGGCTTTTGTGTGGGTTGAGTTGATGTTTTTGGGCACATAATATTTTTTGATCACTTTTTTAATTTTTGGAAGGCAGAACGAACAAAAGCTGGCAATTCAGAAATAGTTATGGGAGGCTTTCTTTTTGTTGTTCACTGTTTGGTAAAAGTGATAAGACAGCTTTATTCCTCGGATCAGTATGATTACAGAAACCACATTTATATGGTTTTTTTTATGTTTTGTCTTCTGCACACAATAAAAGCTATTTTATAGACAAAAAATTGATTTTGAATTGCTATATTCTGACAGCTGTAGATTTTTTATTGTCCACTGATGTAGCTGTATGGCAGCTTGTTTTTTGCAGGATGAGATTTTTTTAGGGATACCATGTTTAATTATATTTGAATTTTTGATTCACTTTTTTCTTTCAGCTTGATGAAAAAGCATAATATTTGCTAAGTTTTTATCTTGGCTCGCAGCTTGAAAATAGGGCGAATCCCACACTTTTTTTTTTTGCCAGCAAAGTCAAAACTAGGCAGCTGAGGTGTCTGCTTTTTCTGTGCTGAGAAAGAAAAATACAGTGATGCTCTACACATTTGTTGCCATTATTTATAAAGTGCAAGTGAATATTAGTGAAGCTTAATGAGCGGCCCCGGAAGCAAGCAGCGGGAGACTGGTAAGTTCGATTCAGCTATTGTATCGCCCCAGAATGTGGGGTACTCGGGTATCAGGCGGCAAAGGGTTAACTGCTGTGTCACGGGAATGGCGGCCGCGCCTGATCCCATGTCCCAGGGGATGGTTCTTTTGAAAAGGGGTGTTATGTACAAGGGATTATTTACAGTTTGTTGTCGTGACTCCACCTGCAGTTTCTGGTGATTAGCACCAGCGCCGCCACAGTCCGCCGGAGTTCGGTGATATTGCAGCTGAGATGTTGTAGTCCTCTGCAGGCAGGACTGGGACCTCCGGGGCAGCGATCCTGTGAATAGAACAAGCTCATGCAAAGGAAGATGCAGCAGAGTCAAAGTTACTTCACTCCGGGTACTTTACTGGAACTTTGGCAGCAATAGTTACAGTTCAGTGCAGTATGATGTTATACAGGCAAGTAGCTAACGGGTGGCTGCAAGCGGATCACAGGTAGCTGGATGGAACCGTCAGTGTGTACCTTTTCTCTTTCAATTCTTCCCTGCTTCCAAGTAGTTTGGTGTGAAGTCTGACCCCATAAAGCGGATCTGGCCTCCTGCTGTCTCTCACTCTCCCTGCTCCTGTCGGGTTACCTTCTGCTGGCCGACCGCCGAACCATCAGGCGGTGCCTGGTACCCTCTTCTGGTCGCTAAAGAGTCTGGGCAGTATTTATACATACTCCTCAGATCGACAGATTTTCTGTGGTCCTTGGAGGATCCCACAGGTGCGGGCTCCGGTGCCCGGTAAGCTGCCGGGGTTAGACTCTCTGAAGTCCCTCTCTTCCCCAGGCTGGCTGTCTGCACCTGGGAAGCTTTCTTTAGTCCTTCCTGGGTCCCTCAGCCGAGAGACCCTCCTTCCTAGCTTGCCATTCTGCTAGCCTCGTCCTCTACTCTCTTCCCCCTGGAGGTGTTTTTATCCCTCCCGGGTCCCTCCCACTGTGTGATCTAGTGTGGGGGTGCTTGTGTGTAGGTTCCACCCATCAGCCTAAAATCTACTTGCAGCTGGAGTATCTGCACCGCTTTTATGGGTGCAGTACCTCTCTGTGACGCCTGCATTGCGGGGCGCCACACTATCCTATCCTATTCTACCTTATTTTATCTTATCTCATTTATCTCATCTTATCTATCTATCTATCTATCTATCTATCTATCTATCTATCTATCTATCTATCTATCTTATCTATCTTTCTTATCTATCTGTCCGTCTATCTTTTCTTACTTTTTAGAGCATGGAAAAGCCCATGCTAAAAACGCCATTTTTTTATTGCACCTATACACTTGCATTGGGGCATCTTGGCAAGATCCACAGCCACATGCAGCATGCTGCGATTTTTTTCTCAGCCTGTTTCTCGCTGAAGAAAAACTCACAGATGGGCATTATATTAGTTTAAACTTGTTGTGAATGCATCCCGATGTTTTAACAGATTGCACTTGCCGAATTTTTATGCAGATGTGACCATACCCTAAAGGCCACGTTACACACACAGATCTGTTCAGATATTGGTCACAGATCTCTGGTTGCAGTGAAATCATGGACACATTGCTCCATTTTGTGGCTGTGTACAATGGAACAATGTGTCCATGATTTCACTGCAACCAGAGATCTGTGTCCAATATATCTGTGTGTGCAACGTGGCCTTTAGTCTCAATATAAGTAATAAAACATATTGAAGCTCACATGCAATGGTTACAATAAATAAAAGTAAGTTACCTAAAACATGCAATTGCTGAATTGCAGGTGCAGTCTAATATGCAACGGCTACAGTGAGTAAAGGTAAATTACCTACAATATGCAATTTCTGAATGGTAGGTCCCATGTCCCTGGCCCCCATCCACGTCGTCCTTCATCAGGGAGCGCATATTTTTGTTTATTTGTATTTATTGCTAAATATTTTTGTATGCTAAAAAAAATTACCAAAACACAGCCAAGATCTAATATCCATTGCACTTAGAAGAATGCTGCAGGCCCCATTGAAAGGTAACACAAGTGCATGATACAGATGTAGCAATCACTCTCAACTTGCCATGCCATGGGGGAGGTGATTAGTGGTATTTATATGCACAGGCTTTCCATAAGACGTCAGTCACACATGTATGTGCATTGCAAAGTGTCTGTATACAGCCTATTGATCACGCCCATAATATTAGATCAAATGGGCTGTCCAGCACTATGTATATTCACCACACAGGACAGACGCCCTAAAGGTACCGTCACACGGGGAGATATCGCCGGCGATGTTGCCGGCAACTGAGGGGCATGGCCAAGTTGCGGCGACATCGCCGGAGAGTTGCCTCGTGTGACAGGGCGATAATCAGGAGAAAAATCCCTGAGCAATATCGCCAGGTTTCCCAACATTGTTGGGAAACCTGGCGATGTTGCTGAGGCGATCATGCCTGATCGCCCTGTGTAACGCGGCAACCTGCAATGTTGCGGGGATTCCGCCTATCTACAACATTGCGGGTTACCGCTCGCTGGGTTGCTGGGCAACCCAGCGAGCGACAGCCGCGGCAACTAGCCGGCGATATCGCCGGGAAGTTGCTCCGTGTGATATCTCCCCGGCGATGTTGCCAGGGATGCGCGCTCCCGCGCATCGCCAGCAACATCAGCGGGGAGATTGCCCTGTGTGATGGTACCTTAAAGGGTTCATCTGCATCCTGCAATAGATAAAAAAGTGCAAAAATAAAACAAGATGAATGATGATGTGAGGTCCTATACCACAATCATGTCCCTCATGGCATGGCAGGTTGAGAGTGATTGCTGCATTAGTATCATGCACTTGTGGCGCCCTGCCAGTACAGGTAGCCAGTGTAAAGGACTTATTAGACTTTTGAGAGACTTTAACCCCTTTTTACCTGGAGCTTACAGAGAGTATACTGTAAAGACTCTTTACAACATCTTCCCCGGATTATTCCCTGTTTTCAGTTAAAAAGGACCATAGTCACAGGACCTGATGTGACAAAAACTTAGTTTTTCTTTACAGCCTGTGGCAGATGGACTAGCGCCATATGGACTGCAGCCTGTTTTGCCATTTTTCAGTGGTTTTTGTAAAAAATTTTCCATTTTGAGATTATGTACATATTACCAGTTATTGTTATTGAAAATGTCATTATTTGCTTGTTTGTGTGTAAAAATGCTTCTGAGTCCAGGAGTACTGATCTTACCTAGGGGGGAATGTGGTGCCCTGCCAGTACAGGTAGCCACAGGACCACCTAAAACATGGATGGATTTCCACAGTGGGTACCCCATACACATACACCTTCCACCCCAGACCTGTAGGGGGAGCCCCACTTGCTGCCTTTAAGTAAGATCCCCTATAAATACTGGTGCTGGAGGCAGAGTTAGTCAGATTGTGCAGTCACTAGGAGAACTGTGAAGACATCCTGGTGTGTCAGAGCAGCACTAGGAATGAGCCAGTTGACAACCGAGCAGTTATTAGCCTAGCCAGTGCAGGGGCCTAAGAGTGAGGTCGAAGGCAAGGCTTAAAATAACAGACGAACAGCAGACTGGGGGCAGAGGAGCCATACCGGTTCACCCCAGAAAGCCACCCGGACACCGGAGTCCAAGTCTGAAGGAGAGCATTTAGCCCAGCAGAAATACCGGTTCACCGAGGAGACTCCAGTCTCCCGTGCATCTGTGTATCAACCAAGAAGGGAGCCAGGCACCACAGGAGAGGATATAGCAGTAGTCCACACGAAGGTTTCCTACTACAACACACAGGTGGCAGAAGAGAAGAAGAGGCCAGGCCAAGTTACACACAGGTCAGGGGCTTCACAAAAGAAAAAAGAGATGAGGAGGCCTTATACCTACTCACTGTGGATATCCAAAAGTGTTTCCTGACCACCGGAGAGTACCCTGGACACTACCTGTAATTCCACCAGTAAAGGTACAGAAACAACTTAAGGTGTGTGTGTCGATTCCTCCTTCCCTGACCCTGTCCACTACAGAGATTGCCGTGGCTGCCCGGCAACATAGCCAAATCCCTGCATCCATCCCTGTCACCTCACCTCAGCCCCGGGGACTCTGCTCTGCCTGTGGGGAGCTATACCACCCAGCTGCCCGTCCATTAACTCCGGAGGCCCCCAGCAGCGCTGGTGCATTCATCAGAAACCATAGGTGGCGTCACAAAAACATTTATTCTTTTTATTCCCTTTTACTTTTCCCCAATTTTTGAGCTGACCACCAGGGCTATGGGTCCGGGCGGGCCACCCACCAGTGACATCCCTCCAGCTCCATGCCGGTTACAAGTTCCCATAGACCCCTGGGTGAATCACACTTGCATTGCCTTTCAATGGGGCCTGCAGCATACTAGATCTTCGCTGATATTAGATCTTGGCTGTTTTTTTGGTAAGTTTTTCTAAACTCTGATGTGACAAGAAGAGCATCACTCTACATCCAGTCTTTAGAAAGGCCCCGTTACACGGGACGACTTAATTAACAACATGGCTGATACGTCACGGGTTTGGAGGCGTGCCAGCGACGCTGTTGCAACCTCGTTGCGTGTGACTCTGACAAGTTGCTACGATATATCGTTGGATCAGAGTTGACAGTTTTACCAACATGTTGTAAAACCTGATGATATCAACTCAAGCAACCTGCTGCATGGTTCTGTGTGACACCGCGATAATGATGTTGTGGATGACTTCGCCCATTCACAGCAATGAGCAGGGATCGTTCGCGGGGTTTGCGAATGATACCTGCTCACAACATCGTTGGTGAGTTGTTCACGATATCTAGACGTGTGACATCTCACCAGTGATGTTAAAATTATGCCAAAAACGACCGAGCGCTCACAAGATCGTTGCCGACATCGTTACAACGTCGTACAGTGTAACGGGGCTTTTAATTACATGCCTAGAAGACTTGGTGCTCTCCTGAAAAATCATGGCGCTTATACAAAATACCGTATATACTCGCGTATAAGCCGAGTTTTTCAGCCCAAAAATTGGGCTGAAAAGTCTCCCCTCGGCTTATACGCGAGTATATACGGGACCCCCTCACTTTTTGGCGCCCCCACCTCAGGATGCCCCCCCCCTCCGCACGCAGCGCTGCGCTCATACATTACCAGCCTGTCAGCTGTCATCCTCCGGTGGCGGATCGCGGCTCCCGGCTCCGGCTTCCATCTTCTTCTGTGTCTTCCTGCATGTCACATGACCGGCCGGCGTCGCGATGACGTCATCGCGATGAGCCCCGGTCACAATGCAGGAAGACACAGAAGAAGATGGAAGCCGGATCCGGGAGCCGCGATCCGCCACCGGAGGATGACAGCTGACAGGCTGGTAATGTATGAGCGCAGCGCTGCTGCGGGGGGGGAAGCATCCTGAGGTGGGGGCGCCAAAAAGTGAGGGGGGCCTGGGGCTGCTGTGTACTACCCCTGGGGCTGCTGTAAATACCCCTGGGACTGCTGTGTACTACCCCTGGGGCTGCTGTATACACCCCTGGGGCTGCTGTATATACCCCTGGGGCTGCTGTATATACCCCTGGGGCTGCTGTGTACTACCCCTGGGGCTACTGTGTACTACCCCTGGGGCTGCTGTGTACTACCCCTGGGGCTGCTGTGTACTACCCCTGGGACTGCTGTGTACTACCCCTGGGGCTGCTGTGTACTACCCTGGGGCTGCTGTGTACTACCCCTGGGGCTGCTGTGTATTACCCCTGGGGCTGCTGTGTACTACCCCTGGGGCTGCTGTGTATTACCCCTGGGGCTGCTGTGTACTACCCCTGGGGCTGCTGTTTATTACCCCTGGGGCTGCTGTGTACTACCCCTGGGGCTGCTGTGTATACCCCTGGGGCTGCTTTGTATACCCCTGGGGCTGCTGTGTACACCCCTGGGGCTGCTGTGTACACCCCTGGGGCTGCTGTGTACACCCCTGGGGCTGCTGTGTACACCCCTGGGGCTGCTGTGTACACCCCTGGGGCTGCTGTGTATACCCCTGGGGCTGCTGTGTACACCCCTGGGGCTGATGTGTATACCCCTGGGGCTGCTGTGTATACCCCTGGGGCTGCTGTATATACCTCTGGGGCTGCTGTGTACTACCTAAGTGCTGCTGTATACCACTGGGGCTGCTGTATATACTGCTGGGACCTGCATACCACTGGGGAGGCAGCTGTATACTACCACTGGGGGACCTGTATACCACACTGCTGGGGGCTGTATACCTGTGCTGGGGTCCACCCTCGGCTTATACACGAGTCAATAGGTTTTCCCAGGTTTTGGGGGCAAAAGTAGGGGGGTCGGCTTATACACGGGTCGGCTTATACACGAGTATATACGGTACTAGAAGTAGTAGTTTTTGATGTGAGGTGTGTTCATTTTTGCATCAATTAATTTGAGTAGAAGATTTTGTAATAAAATTATATTATTAACCTTACTTTCATATTATGTGTTAAAAAATGTTCTTGTCAAAAATGTGAAAATAGTTCTTGTCTTCAGTGAGATATTGATTAAAATCTTACTATTCAAAGGGGGTGTACTTATTTATGTCAAGCACTGTACATGTACCTATTACTTGCTCAGTTTTGTTTGAGTTGAAGTAATGGCATTCTTTACGAATACATATTTTGTTGTCTATTTATTTAAAACTTTGCATTGTGCTGTTACATCTGAATATTTACGGCCAAGAATGGGAAGTCAGGACCCTTATTAGGCTGCCATTGCTGACAAAGCACAGGCCTCCTCCAACCAGGTGCGTCCCTTCCTTGTTAATGTTGAGGAGGTAATGCTCTGCAATTCATCTTTACCTGTGTAACCCTGTGGCCAGCGGGACCTCCCCTCAGGGTGCAGGGGGATCGGGTCGGATCCGGCCACCAGCATCCTCCTGTGCCCCGCAGGCATATTTACTGGGCCTGTGCTCCTACGACGTCCTCTCCAGCCGCAACAGCTCCTTGGCGTCTCTCCTCCACTTCCTCACTTCCTGGTTGCGGGGAGAAAGCGCAAAGGGCACGCAAACCGCTCACAGTAAATTTAAAGGGCCAGTACTCCCTTTTTCTGACACCACCTTTCAGCCAATCACTGAGAGGCTGGTGGGTTTTTACGGCCCTCACTTCCTATAGGAGGTGCCTGGGCAACCTCATTCTTAGCGTAGTTGTCAGTTCAGGTCCCTAAGCAGCGCTTGCGATAAACTTGCATATTCTAACGTGCCTTATCTTTGCTTTTAGTGCTGGATCCCTCCACCTACCTAACTCATCTGCTGATCCGTACCGCACCTGCTGATCCCTGGCAGCTTCTTGGGTCTCTCCAGCAACACCAAGCCCCTTCCTTGCTTCCCTCCTCGGTTTCTTGGTCTCTGTGCCCCATTTCACCTGGTATCTCTATCTCCTTGGCTCGGACCTACAGGTTTGCTGGTTCATTGGATCCTCCCAGGCTGTACTGGGACAATCCTTGTATTGGGGTTTGCTCCTTGGTGCTCCCTTGGGGGAACCCCGGTGCTCTGGCCCTGTGGACTCCCCATGGGATTTTTTTCTTGCCATGTTTAATAAACTCTGTTCCTTCTTCTGATGCTCTTGTCCGGCTTGTTTCTGGTATCAGCTTCCACGGTATCTTCTGTGGTCTAGTGGGTTCACAATTCAGCTCTGCTTGAGGTGGCGTGACAGATTTTGCCCAGGCCATGAACCCCGCTGATAACAGATTCTCTGCTCAAAGAGAGGCAGCTGGTCTTCGACAGAGTCAGAATCAACTTGTAACTTTCATGCAGACCCTGGATGCCCTTCTCAGCTGTCTTCAGGCGGCCGAGCCCACCAATGCCACTCAACTCGCAGATTTACACCAGAAGCTTGATCATCAATGGGAGATGCAGACCCAGATGCTGAACTACATGACGTCAGTGGACAAATACTTAACCAATATGCGGATGGAAGCCGCTCTGCCTGTACAGGTCCCAGTGCTCGAGCCAGTGGTCGCAGTAGCTCCAGGACATTCTCCTTGTCTCTGCAAACCCACAAGGTACTCCAGTGATCCCAAATTGTGCAGGGAGTTTCTTAATCAATGCCAGCTGCATTTCCAGTTGTTGCCTCAGCAGTATCCTACAGATGTACCCAAAGTGGAATTCCTTGCCTCACATTTGAAGGGAGAGGCCATGGCGTGTTTCCATCCACTCTTGGAAAGGAACGATCCCTTAGCATCCCATCCCAGAACTTCCTGCACACCGTCTGCAAGATCTTCGATGAACCAGGTCGAGTGACGTCATTTATGGAGGCTGTTTTCAACATACAGCCAGGTACCCTCTCTGTTGGACTGTATTCTATCCAGTTCCGTACTCTGGCATCTGAGCTACAACAGTCTGATGACCTCTATCGGTGTCTTCCGACATGGACTGTCTGGTAGGTTAAAAGACAAATTGGCGGTTCGAGACATACCCAATACCCTGTATGACTTCATCTCTCTTGCCATCTGGATTGATCTCCGCCTTCAAGAGCGATACAAGGAGAGGACCCATGAGAGGCGACTTCCTCGTTTGGCCCCATCATTTCAAAGACCCCTCATTTATATGTTTCCAACTCCAGTCCATGAGCCAATGGAGGTTGACCGTCTCAAGCTGAGCAATCAAGAGCGTGAAGAGAGGTTTGCCAAGAAGCTGTGCCTATACTGTGGGAGTGTCACCTATTTTCGCTGCCTATGTCCCAAGAGGCTGGAAAACTCCTCCGCCTATAGGATAGGTAAGAGAGGCCTACCTAGGTGAGAGCGATTCCTCTCTACCCCTTACTGTTTCAATACGAGTGTTGGTTGGTGGCAGGAGATTTTCGGAAATGGCTTACTTGGATTCCGGTTCGGCAGGTAACTTTGTGCAACAAGCTGTGGTATTCCTGTGGTTCCCTTGCATAATCCCCGTATCATCACTTCCGTAGATGGAATACCCTTGCAAGACACCATCTTGGGCATCACAGAGGAGGTGGAATTCCAGATCAGGGCTCACCACAAGGAAAACATTGCCTTCTTTGTGTTCCTAACCTCTCCCCTCCGTTTCTGCTTTGTCTTCCATGACTTTGCACCCACGAACCGATTTTGGATTGGCGGACAGTGGACGTTCTTTGTCAGGTCACTCTTGCCATCACCACTGCCTCATATCAGTTTGACCTGGCCGCATGCTACAACCCTCATCAGCCTAGCCAGGGTTGCGATCGTCCTACTTGTCCTTTGCGAATGTGTTCAACAAGTAGGAGGCAGAGATTCTATCATCACACAGGTCGTATGACTGGCTCATCGATCTTATTCCAAGTGCATCTCCTCCCAGAGGTCAGATTTTACTCTCTGTAGTCAGTCAAGATCATACAAAAACTACTAGAAAAAGCAGCATCAAAAAACTTACCATCAATGCCATAGACAAAAACCAATAATGCACTTGCAGGACGCAGTCAGACCCTACTTGTGTAGCAAGCCCAGGTGCAGGCTGATAAATCACCTCAACCAAGGTATGGGAGGCGACTTGATAGGACTGATGAGCATGGGAATCCGTGACGTGGATCATCAGCTTAAGTGTATAGGCAAACACATGAACCAATATCCCATCTATAAAAGTTTTTTGTCCATCATACAGAGAACTTTTCTGCACTTTTTTTATTCATTTCAGGGTGTAGTTGGGCCCCTAGGGGGCGCCATTCATCTAGTGGTGCAGAAACATTGTACTGTGCGGCCCATGGCTTAGGCAGCAGAGCCTTTGGGTAGCTTTCAGCCATTTTGTACCGTATGTATCAGTGTGAATGGTGCCCTATGCAGGCCCTTAGTGTGCATGGCAAGTCGCCTCCCATACCTTGGTTGAGGTGATTTATCAGCCTGCACCTGGGCTTGCTACACAAGTGGGGTCTGACTGCGTCCTGCAAGTGCATTATTGTTTTTTGTCTATGGCATTAATGGTATGCCAGTCAAGATCCAAGCAATGTCCGAATACATCAAAGAGAACCTGGCTCGAGGGTTTATCCAGAAGTCCACCTCTTCTGCAGGTGCTTGGTTCTTCTTTGTGAAAAAGAAGGACGGATCGTTGCGTCCATACATCGACTATCGAGGTCTCAATGCTGTCCCAGTGAAGAACCAGTATCCTCTGTCTCTCATTCCAGAGCTCTTCGATCGCCTTTGTGGGTCTCGAATCTTTACCAAGCTAGACCTTCGAGGGGCTTACAACCTCGTCAGGATTCGTTCTGGAGTCGAGTGGAAGACCGCGTTCAACACTCAAGACAGCCACTATGAGTAGTGGGTAATGCCTTTTGGTTTAAGTAATGCACCTGCAGTATTTCAGGAGTTTGTCAATGATGTCTTTCGTGACCTTCTCTACATATGTTTAGTTGTGTATCTGGACGATATCTTGGTGTTCTCCCGGACCTCCCTACACATAGAAGGAATGTCCGCCAGTTCCTTCAACGGTTACAAGAGAATCGCTTATACGCCAAATTTGAGAAGTGCCTTTTCAAGCGGAACTCTCTACTCTTCCTGGGGTATGTCATCTTTGATACAGGTCTCAAAATGGATACTGAGAAGGTATCTACTGTCCTCAAGTGGCCACGTCCTGTTGGAGTCAAGGCCATCCAGCAATTCCTTGGATTCACCAACTATTACCGGCAGTTTATCCCTCACTTTTCAGATCTGACTAAATCACTCACTGCTTTGACTCAAAAGGGATCTGATCCCAAGGAATGGACCCCAGAGGTGGAGTCTTCCTTCCAGTCCCTCAAACAAGCCTTCTCTACAGCTCCTGCTCTTCATAGGCTAATGGTGAATAAACAGTTCTTTGTGGAGGTGGACGCTTCCTGTTTTGGGACAGAGCTGTACTCCCGCAGAAGCTTCCTTCCGGAAGAATGGTGACGTGTGGGTTCTTCTCCAAGGCATTCTCACCCTGTGAGCGCAATTATTCCATTGGCAACAGAGAGTTGTTGGCCATGGAGTTGGTCTTGGAGGAGTGCCGCTACCTCCTGGAGGGCGCTTTTCATCCACTGGTGATCTACACCGATCATAAGAACCTGTCCTACCTGCAGTCTGCTCAGAGGCTCAATCCTCGTGAAGCTCGATGGGCTCTGGTCTTCGCTCGGTTCGACTTCCGCCTCCATTTCTGCCTGGCCAAGAAGAACATCAAGGCAGATGCATTATCCAGGTCCTTTGTCCTTGATGATATGAAGAGGAGGAGCCACGTCTCATCATTGATCCATCCAAGATGGGCACAGCACCGGTCCAGTTGATGCACGGTATCTTCTGTGGTCTATTGGGTTCACTATTCAGCTCTGCCTGAGGTAGCGTGACAACCTGTTTGGAGATGTTGACAAACTCAACTGGTTCCAGGGACGTAACTAGAACAGTTGCATGAGTTGCAATCGCACCCGAGCCCTGGCGCCTAGGGGGCCCCAAAAGTCCCTTTGGTCTATAGAAAAACACTAACGCTTTTAAAGATTTGCAATAATCGGTGGTCCTATTGAAGCTTTCACATTGGGGCCTATGAGCTTCAAGTTACGCCACTGACTGGGTCCCATGCATTATGGACGCCACACCAGCCTCAAAGGATGCCTCTGTGGCATGCACTCTCTTAATATGGAGGTGATTATGGCTTAAGACGCTAAATATCACCTTGGGAAACATTTTACTTCTGTTATTATACCACAGCTTAGTGCAACAGCTGCCTTGTGCAGTCTGTCACTACACTTTGTGAATGGCCTCACCTCTGCTGACAATTGCTGGTAGGGACAGACTTTCTCACCGCCCACTGCTAGATGATGCTTCATATCAACACAATTCCTGCACAAGGCATAACTTTCTAAAGTTAATATGGCACATAATACAAAGCCAGGAGGGATGCCAAGCACCGTTCTCTTCTAAAGACAGCTGCTTTATCAATCTTTATTTAGTGTCAGCAGTGCAGGTCACAACAAACATCAAACATGTCTTCTCTGTGTATTTTTAACACAACGTTCTCTTGCTTCAACACAGATTGCTAAAAAGAGCATGAATTCTAATATCACAATCACTTGTATGTACTGTAAAACCATGTTCACGCATACTGTATTTGATTGATGAGGGTGTGAGAGTGGAATCCTTGGCTAAATCCCCATCAATGTTGCTGACATTCTGCATCTAATGCAAGTAAATGCCTGCAGTGAAAAACATTGGGAATGCATATTCAGCATGCTCCACAGTATTAGGTGGCTTCACACTGCGTTTTGTCTGCATGCTGATGGCATGCAGACACAAACGCTGTCAAAAGCAGTTGAAATGAGTGTCCGCAGCGGATAATGTCCGCCTGCGACACATCACTATGGACCCGGCAGCCAATCGCGCTGTCCGGGCGGCGGAGGAGGAGTTCAGCGCGGAGATCACCTCTCCCGGCGCGGTATCACGGACCTTCGCGGAGTACAGCTGATCTGAGAGCTGTTGAATCTTCCGCGCGACACCGAGGAATTCGGCGGGGAAGATTCAACACACGTCAAATCAGCTGTATCCCCGCCGACAGTCCGGTGCTTACCGGCGGCGGGAGGAGGAGGACAGCAGAGGCTGAGCTGATCTCCCGTGGCCGTCGGTGAGCTCCTGTGACATCACCGCGGCCACCGGGAGATTTCAATGGGTCCGCAGCGTTCTCCAGCGCTGTCAAGCGCTGACACTGCGGACCATTGAAGACAATGCATATTTTGTACGCTTGGGGACGGCTTGCTGATCTTCACTCCAGGCACAAAAATGCAACATGCTGGTCCCGGGCCGGATGCTGACACGAAGAGCAGATACGTCGCATCCGCCCCGAACGCAGCAAACGCAGGCACTATGCGTTCCTATGTTAAACATAGGAACCGCAGTGCGCAGCGTTTGACTGCGTATGGGAACGCAGCATACCTGCTTTCCCATACGCAATGTGAAGCACCCTTAGTCCCATTAAATCACAATTACAAGGGTGTGAAAGTGTTTCCTCATTCCTGATTTTTTATTCTTTTGCATGTTTGTCACACTTCAAATGTTTCAGATCACCAAAATATATATCAGAATCTGAGAGTCCTCAGTGGTTGATACCTTCCTGGGAATAAATGTGTCGAGTGGATTTATGTCTTTTTACATTAATTGAGGAATCTCCAAATCTTGAAGCAAAGGACATAAAACAATCCACTTCTAATCTCAGGACCCTGATTTTCACTATACCAGATGCTCTCTTCCCCCTCCCAACTCTGAAGAAGCCCTGTGTTACACTTTACCTCACTTAGTTTATTTACTGCATCATCTAACCTTGTACATGTGTATATTTGTGTGTGTTCAAAAGTTGTGTCATTATTAAGCCTGATGAAAAGGCCATAGTGTCTCCAAAGCTTGCATGTTCTTACCATCTTATTAGTTAGCCATTAAAAGGTATCAAGCACTGAGGGACTCTCAGATTCTAATATATATTTTTCTATCTACTGGCTAACAGGGTACAAACATTTTTTACTTTATCCGATCACCAAAGAAATTAAATATTAGACAAAGATAAAACAAGTAAACCCAATATGCAGTTTATAAATGAAGGTCTTTTTTATTAAGGGAAAAAGAAATCCCAACCTACAGGGTCCTGTGTGAAAAAGTGATTGCTCCCCCTTAAAACATAAATGAACTCTGGTTTATCACATCTTTGGGAAACTGAGTTAAATTTCCCTAGCCACATCCAGGCCTGATTACTGCTACACCTATCCTCAAACAAGAAAATCACCTAAATAGGACATGCCTAACAACGTGAAGTACACCAAAAGATTCTCAAAAGAATGCAGTGATCCAAAGAAATGCTTGTACAAATGAGAAGCAAAGTAATTGAGAGCTGTCAGTCTGGAAAAGGTTATAAAGCCATTTGTAAATCTGTTGATCTGAAAAATGTAAAGCGTAACCGTCCTTTAAATTTGTATTTACTAATAATGTAGAGCAAGTGAGTATAATCAATTTTCACTTATACATTATTAATGAAATCAGGAAGGAAAGCATCAAAGAATCCTTCCACAAGATGTTCTCAGCAGGCTGTGTGTGAAGCTCATTCTCAGTCACCTCCATCTTCAGGGGGCATGGCCTAAACTGCATTCACAATACACTTAAGACCACTGTCAAATGATCTTATGCCGGCACCATGCTGAGGTCAAACAGCTGCAGGGAGATCTTATCTTACTTCTCCATTCACATGGCCTCTGCTCTGTGATAACACTGAGCAGAGCCATGTGACTGGAGGTGCCAGCATTAGGTAATTTGACAGTAGTTTTATCTGTATTGTGAATGCATTTTAGGCCACTGTGTGTGTGAAATTAATTAGGATTAACACCGCACCCCAGTTGAACATTTGGTAGTTGTTGAACAGTTGGTAGTTGTTGAACAGTTGGTAGTTCAACATTACATTCTAACACCATCCTGTGTACTAGAAAGATATATTTTTATATTTGAATGAACATATGTAAATATAAAAAAATATAAAAAAATATAAAAATGTAATGATGATTTTAAAATACATGATCGTGATTAAAATATACTTGGCAGTGGTTATAGAAATTACATGGTAATGATCATGAAAATACATAAAAATGCAAATTATCACTTCAGTGAGGAAGTGAAAAAACTCTAAAGCCACCCAATAAGGGTAGCACAGGGGCGGAACTACCATGGTGCAGCTGGTTCAGCTGCACCAGGGCCCCGACCGGCTAGGGGGTCCCTTCAAGCCTGCAGGGGGGCCCCCAGCCGACCCCCGTAAGCCGTTGTTAGAGGAGAGGAGGGTCCGGCAAGGGAAGCAGAAAGCTTCCTGCTTCCCTTGCCTGATCCCGCCCCTCCTCTCCTCTGCTCCTCTGGCTCCCAGGAGCGCACACGGCGTGGCTGAGCAGGTAGGAGAGCCGCTGCAAACACCTCTCCGACAGCCACCAGCACCCACCCCACCCCGCTCCTCACCTCACCATGGCTGCACCAGGGCCCCCGGGGGTCAAGGTCTGCCACTGGGGTAGCAATCCTTAAAGTCATAATCAACTTTTTAACAAGCCTTGTAATATGACTTAGGATTTGTGCCAGATCAGAACCCCAAACTGCAGACGCTGCGTTTCGGGGTGACTGACTGAAAATACATAGTGATTGTTAGTCTAGTTATAAAAACTCATAAAATATGACAGTTATGGGGTATATCATTTTTACAAAGCTGAGATCCTACAATCCAATAAACGAGTATTTTGTCACTATTGGTAAAAAAGGCTGTGCATTAATCAATTTTACAAAAAAAACTCCTTTTTCTTTTTTTTTTTTCTTTTTCCTTTCTTTTGTTTCTCTTCTTCACACATTTTCCACTATAGCATTGATGGGATATAGGGTTCATATAGGGTTCAATCGAAAGGTCCAGTAAGACTCTTTTCTGTTTAATTTCTGGATCCTATTTGTGTTATTCTGTGATATTTGTTCAACAGGAGTTACCTTTATGTCAAAACTTTTGTGATGTTTAACTTAAAGGTGTCTACACAGACTGTGTTTTGGAAAACCTTTTTTAGTGTTGTGCTTGTAGCCATTCATAAGCGACCGCATTGTCTGTGTAGTGTGGCCCACGTATTGAAGACCACGAGCACAAGTGATCACATAGATAACGTGGTCATTCTCACAAATAAGGTGCCGCAGGTTTATGTTATTTTTTAATTTGTTTTTTAAACAATAAATTTTTTATGCAAATAAATCTTATAACAACAGATATAACATGTTTGCACCATTGTATCAAATAACAGTCATGTCCAAATAATCACCACCAGTGTAAACCAATTCTAAACTGAATATTATAGGAGAGGGAACGGAAAGAAAGGACCACACAGATGGAAAGGGGCAGCCGGGATTGAACATAAAAGGTAAATTAACGGATAGTGGGGGGGGGGGGGGGAATAAGCTTTAGGAGCTTTGTTTTAAAACATTTCTGTATACCAATCTAATTATGAGAAGACCAGAATCAACCAGGAAAAATTTTAGAATCATATTAAGTGTGAGCTATTGCCAATCCAGAAATCTCCCAAATCTCCCACTGGTGGCTGGTTTATTCTTTTTGCTTTATCGAGTGAACCAAAGAACATTCATGTAGATAATGGGAATTTATCCTACCAATGAGTTCCTCCTGTGTGGGGCTAGAAGCTTTCCTCCAGTACCTTGCCAAGCTCTGGCGGGTCACTATCAAAACATGGGTTATTACTGGAACTAAGTTTGGGGGAAGAAGATCTAACCCAATATTTAGGACTGCCAAGGCCTCCTCTAGAGTTAAATGGAAACCGATCAGGGTCCTGATCAAGTCTGCCACTTGATTCCAGAATTTTCCTATCTTGGGGCACCACCACCACACATGACCCAGATCCCCTTTTTTACTACATCCCTTCCAGCATAATGGGGAATATGATTTGTTAAATTTGGAAATTTTATAAGGGGTCAGATACCAGTTCATATGTATTTTCTTTAGTTGTTCTAGATGATTAATGCAGGAGAAGTGCCTTTGTAAATGTGGCTGCAGTCCACCAGTGTTTGGGGGTGGATGAGAAACAGAGTGCCTCCTCCCAGGCAGTCATATAAGGGAGTTTGACCGACTCTACTGGTGACTTAAGAGTCCTATAGAACAGAGACAATCCATGTTCATTGGGGTATTCTACTTTAAAATATTTCTGCATCATGTCTGATGGGTCAGGGCTCCACCAAGCTGGAAATGTACACAACTGGGTAAAATGATGAATTTGGAGGTACTGATAAAAGGACGTTTTGGGAATCTTGTAAAGTTGGGACAAATCTGCAAAGGAAGGGAATACAGGGCCATCTAAGAGTTTGTCAATCGTGCTTACACCTGATTTCACCCACACTTCTACTGACAACCCAGAGATGTGTGCCTCAATCGCTGTTACAGAAATATATTTGTATAGGGATTTTGTCAGTGTTCTATCAAGGTTATTCCAATAAGATATCAACAAGGACATCGTAAGTAAGGGAAAATTCGATTTTAGGCGTTTCAGTAGCTCGATCTCTAGCAAAAGTCTAGTAGACCTGTGGCGAGCAAACTGTCTTTCTATTTGGATCCATCCATAATTAAGATCCCCAGCCCACTAATCCTTTGCGGCCACGAGTATGGCCACCTTGTGGTACAAAGATAGATTTGGTACACCACTTCCGCCACGAGACTATTGGAAATGTAGAGCCTTGACAGCCACTCTTGTTTTTCCAAATAAACTTACCAAGTATGGATTGTAGGAGCCCTATCCATCTAGATGGGAATTTGTGAGGGAGACAAGTAGGTAATCTTAGGCAGCAATATCATTTTACAATTTGTATTCTGGCAACACAGGACAATGGGAGAAGGGTCTGCCTTTCCAAGTCCCCCCGAACTTCTGAAATCAGTGATTTGCAGTTCAACTTAATTAGCCTTACAAATTTTGTAATTTTAATTCCCAGATATGTAAATCCCGCTTCCTCCCATTTAAAGGGAAAATGCTCTAGTTTTCTATCCTTTACCAAAGGTGTAATATTTATGGGGAATTTGATAGACTTTGTGGCATTTAATTTGTAATATGAGATTCTGGAGAATTCAGCCTGGGTGTCAATGACACCCACCAGGGTCCCCTCCACGCCGGTGAGAGATAATATCACATCATCTGCATACAATCCCACCACATGGTCCGTATCTCCCACACAGACTCCATGTATGCTTGGATTAGTTCTAAGAGCCTCGGCCAATGGCTCCATTAACAAAGCAAAGATAACCGGCAAGAGAGGGCAGCCCTGCCGAATGCCATTAGTTATCATAAACTGGTCCGAGGTGAAGCCAGATGCATCACCACGTTCGGATTAGAGTATAGGGCCAATATAACCTTTTTAATATCCCCCACAAAACCAAACTTATCCAGAACCTCACCCATATAACCCCAGTGCACTCTGTCAAACGCCTTCTCGGCATCAAGAGACAGCAGTGCACCGGGGAGTTTATTAGTCTCCATTATCTCCAACAAATCTATTATCTGCTCCCAGGGACAAACCCAACCTGGTCAGGTGCTATCAGAGAGGGAAGGACAGACATTATTCTGGCTGCAAGGATTTTAGAGAATATTTGTAGGTCACAGTTTATTAAGGAGATAGGCCTAAAATTACCAGGAGTGTCCAGGGATTTCTCAGGTTTATGAATGGTTGTGATTACTCCCTCAAGGTTTTCATGGCTTATTGAAGAGCTACATTTCCAAAAATTGAATGTTTTTAGGAGGTAAGGAGCTAAAGTTGCCTGGGTGTCAATGACACCCACCAGGGTCCCCTCCACGCCGGTGAGAGATAATATCACATCATCTGCATACAATCCCACCACATGGTCCGTATCTCCCACACAGACTCCATGTATGCTTGGATTAGTTCTAAGAGCCTCGGCCAATGGCTCCATTAACAAAGCAAAGATAACCGGCAAGAGAGGGCAGCCCTGCCGAATGCCATTAGTTATCATAAACTGGTCCGAGGTGAAGCCAGATGAATCACCACGTTCGGATTAGAGTATAGGGCCAATATAACCTTTTTAATATCCCCCACAAAACCAAACTTATCCAGAACCTCACCCATATAACCCCAGTGCACTCTGTCAAACGCCTTCTCGGCATCAAGAGACAGCAGTGCACCGGGGAGTTTATTAGTCTCCATTATCTCCAACAAATCTATTATCTGCTCCCAGGGACAAACCCAACCTGGTCAGGTGCTATCAGAGAGGGAAGGACAGACATTATTCTGGCTGCAAGGATTTTAGAGAATATTTGTAGGTCACAGTTTATTAAGGAGATAGGCCTAAAATTACCAGGAGTGTCCAGGGATTTCTCAGGTTTATGAATGGTTGTGATTACTCCCTCAAGGTTTTCATGGCTTATTGAAGAGCTACATTTCCAAAAATTGAATGTTTTTAGGAGGTAAGGAGCTAAAGTTTTGACGAAACAATGATAGTAGGTGTTAGAAAAAACGTCTGGGCCCAGAGCAGAGGACTTTTTACTAGAACGGATTATTTGTTCTATTTTAATGATAGATATGGGAGTATTTAGATCACTTAACTGATACTTTGGGGAGTGAGATTTTTTTCTAGGAAGTTACCAATTTCTTGTGGGTTAGGCTGGACTGTATGGGGATCCTCTTTTAGGTTGTACAGTGAATAATAGAATCGCCTAAATTCTTTAGCTATGTCGATCGGATTTAGTACTTTAGTCCCATCTGGTTTATATATGCAATCCTATTTCTTATCTCCCTTTTTTTGATTCTCCTAGCTAAAATTTTCCCTACTCTATCTCCCATTTCATAATATATTGTTTTGGACCTTTTAAGAGCTTTTTAGTACTGGAAAAAAGTAGAGCACGCAGCCTCATTCTATGTTCTGTTATTTTTTGGGACAAATGAGGTGTGGGGTTTTTCTTGTTGATTTGTTCCAGATTGTTAATTTGAGTTAATAGGTCTGTCACTGCCGCCTCTCTTTTTTTCTTTTCCACTGCTGCCATCTTAATAAAAATACCTCTCATGTATGACTTGTGGGCTGACCATACCTCTTCTTCTGAGGTGAAGTTATCATCATTTATGTCAAAGAAGTCTTTTAATTTGGTCTCTATTAATTCAATGTTTTGTTTGTTGTTTGTTGAATTGTGAAGCGCTGCGGAATATGATGGCACTATATAAATAAAGAATATTATTATTGGTCAGTAAAAAATCATTTAAACGCCACCTATTAGCTTTGACCAAAGAGTCCCTATCAGATATGGTGAGTGAGATAGGAGCATGGTCAGACCACGAGATCACACCTATCGTTGCCTCAAGCGCACAACTTAGAATTCTATCATCCACAAAACTACAGTCTATCCTGCTATAGGAAATAAATCTATTGGAGAAATGGGTGTAATCTCTCTCAGAACTGTGGAGATATCTCCAGAAGTCATGCAAGTTATGTTCTCAAACCAGTGATTTCCTCTCTCCTCTAGCGGTACGTCTAGAAGAACAGACATTATTCTGGCTGCAAGGATTTTAGAGAATATTTTGAGGTCACAGTTTATTAAGGAGATAGGCCTAAAATTACCAGGAGTGTCCAGGGATTTTTCAGGTTTATGAATGGTTGTGATTACTGCCTCAAGGTTTTCATGGCTTATTGAAGAGCTACATTTCCAAACATTGAACGTTTTTAGGAGGTAAGGAGCTAAAGTTTTTACAAAACAATGATAGTAGGTGTTAGAAAAAACGTCTGGGCCCAGAGCAGAAAAAATCATTTAAACGCCACCTATTACCTTTGACCGAAGAGTCCCTATCAGATATGGTGAGTGAGATAGGAGCATGGTCAGACCACGAGATCACACCTATCGTTGCCTCAAGCGCACAACTTAGAATTCTGTCATCCACAAAAATACAGTCTATCCTGCTATAGGAAATAAATCTATTGGAGAAATGGGTGTAATCTCTCTCAGAACTGTGGAGATATCTCCAGATGTCATGCAAGTTATGTTCTGAAATCAGTGATTTCATCTCTCCTCTAGCGGTACGTCTGTTTGAGCAATTTAACACAGCAGACATGGGGAGGTTGAAATCTCCACAGACAATTTTAAACCCTTTGGAGAACAACTGAGTTCTCTTAAGTGTTTGTCTGATAAATGGAAACTGGTGTGTATTTGGGCCATATAGAGATACAATCGTGTACCTAGTGTTGTTTTGAGAACAATCAAGGAAAATGAAACGCCCATCCGGATGACTAGTAGGGTCATACAATTTAAAGGATAGGGAGTCTCTTATAAAAATAGCAACTCCAGCTCTTTTAGTCTTGTTATTTGCAAAAAGCTAATGTGGATATCGAGGGTTCTTTAGCCGAGCATTGTCCTGTGCCAACAAGTGCGTTTCTTGAACACAAATTACATCAACTGTTTCTTTACAAATATTCTACCAGAAGATGGTTGTGTTAGGGCCCTTTCACATCAGCGTTTTTTTAAATTTGCGGCAGATGCGGTGAAAAAACCGCATCTGCCGCAACTGCCGCATAACGGTTCCACTTGCGGCACGGTTGCGGTTTTTTCCATAGGAAGTATAGGGGACTTGCGGCAGATGCGGCAAGTGCGGTATTGCACTTGCGGCAGGTGCGGCAGAGAAAAAAACCGCAGTAAGCCGCGGTTTTTTTCTCTGCCGCACCTGCCGCAAGTGCAATACCGCACTTGCCGCATCTGCCGCAAGTCCCCCTATACTTCCTATGGAAAAAACCGCAACCGTGCCGCAAGTGGAACCGTTATGCGGCAGTTGCGGCAGATGCGGTTTTTTCACCGCATCTGCCGCAAATTTAAAAAAACGCTGATGTGAAAGGGCCCTTACCTGGCGTGTTCAAATTGTTGGCATTTATAGATATAATCTTAATATGCATTGTTAATACTTTATACTGCTTTATGTAAAACCATTGCTCCAAAATGAGTGACAAACATGGGGAGGACAGACAGTGGGAGGACGGACAGGGAAACAAATGTGATTGTATAAACAAATGCAGGGTTATCAAATCTAAGTTTTTACTTCATCATAAGAGGAAGTCCCCTTAAAGTTCCAAAATCAAGCAAACAGTAAAGAAAAAGGGAAAAAGTGAAAAAATAGTTTGAAAGAAAGTGAAAAAAGGACACTCTGTGGGCAATTTTGCCTGGTTTCAACATTGCCATACAGGCACCAGGCAAAGAGTAGAAGGCAGAAAGCAGAGAATGGCTCTGCAATAATCATTCATGCCGTAAACCAGTCTGGGTCCAGTCTTCTCTTTTTCTGTGCCTGAGGAGCTATTTTCCGATATATAGGCTGAATCTTCCATTTTAGCAATAAATCTCTCGCCTTTTCCAGGGATGTGCAGACAAATATGGAATTGTCCTTTAAGACTTTTAATTTTATGAGGAACCCCCAGTGGTACTTTAGTCCTTGTTCTCTGAGGGCTGTAGTATACAGCATATACTCCCTCCTCTGAGCTAGAGTATCTGCTGACAAGTCAGGGAATACCTTCAGGTGGGCCAAGTTATCTGGAAGTTTCAGCCTTTTCTTTAGGCCAGCCATTAAATTCTCCTTTATTGTATAGAATGAATGTGGGCAATAACATCTCGTGGTAAATCTGGGTTGAGCCTTTTGGTTTTGGAATGCTGTCTATTCTATCCACAATTAAGTCCTTGCTGTCTGCAGAAGGCATCACCGTGTGTATGAAGCTTTGCAGAAGACTTGGCAAATCTTTGTCAGGAGTAGATTCATCAATCCCTCTAATGCAAATATTATTCCTTCTGGATCTGTCCTCAAAATCCAGGGTTTTGTTGTGGATTTGAGAAATCTTTTCTAAAGCCTCATTAGTATCTATTACCGTAGTTCATTATGAGATTTAGTAAATTCTTCCAGCTTCTGCTCCAGATGGTTTATTCTAGATCCCAGATCCTGTAATTCTCCCCTAATCTCTGCCTTAAACTCAGGTATCATTCTTTTAAGATCAGCTTGGAGTTCTTGCCTGAGGGCCTTAAGCAAAGCCTCCATAGTTTTCTGTGTAAGGGGGATATCTGTCTGAGCTTCCTAACCCCCCTCCTGAGACTGCCACATGTGAAGAGCAGGAAGAAAAAGCTGGGGAATGAAGAGCTTCAGCCATGTTGGAGGCTGTATTTAGTACCTGGTCTCTGGAGAAATATGCAGTCACCTTCCTTGGAGATCTCCTTCTTGCTGACTTGCCACGCACCATTGGAATCACTGTGTCCTCTGGTCACCAGGTAACTTATTTAGGGCTTCCCAGAGTGTTTTTTCACCTTTTTGTGCCGAGTTAAAGCCAATCTCTCCTGGAGCTCCTGCTCTAAGCAGCCTGTGCCATTCATAGCTCAACCACGCCCCCTTCAAAGCTCGGCCACGACCCCCTTCAAAACTCGGCCACCCCCTGCTGGTTTATGTTTATTGTCTCTCCTGTGCTGCTTGATGTAATACATTTTTGTTTGTGACTAATGATATTGCAGCAATGTCATTTTTTGTTCAACATCTAAAAACTCCAAGGGGATTTTTTATTGGAGCCTGTTTTGATCTTGAAGGAGAGAGGGGTTTCCCTAAGACACTAGGCATAATAATGTTCTTAATTGTTACACCCCTCTGAAATGTAGTACCAGGGTTCTCAGGAAGCTTTTTCTTTTTTTTTTTTTTAAAGGGATCCTTTCTTAGAATGTGCCAATACCTTTTTAAAATCTACCTTATATGCACACTTCTCTGATTAAAAATGGTAATAAAATTGTAATGCCATCTTGCATTCTTTTCTTTGTCATTTTTTTCATGTCTTTCTTCTTTGTGAAGAATCACTCTTTTTACCTGCGGCATTGTAGACAGAGGTGTAACTAGGTTTTCTGGCACCCGGGGTAAAGATTTATTTTGGCACCCCCCTCCCCCACCGCCCCCAATTTATACATATATATATATATATATATACCTTATATACAGAGTGTCTCTCATATACCCAGTATATACACTTCATAGTGTGTGCCTGCCTGGTGTATACATCTATACACCTCATAGTGTGTGCCTGCATGATGATGTATACATATATATATATATATACAGTGTATATATGTATTCATCATCAGGCAGGCACACACACTATGAGGTGTATATATGTATACATCATCAGGCTGGCACACACTATGAGGTGTATATATGTATACACCAGGCAGGCACACACTATGAGGTGTATATATGTATACATCAGGCCCTGATGTATACATAGATACACCTCATAGTGTGTGCCGCCTGCCTGGTGATGTATACATATATACACCTCATAGTGTGCCTGCCTGATGTATACATATATATAATATGAAAAAGATCCTTGCAGCACACAGCTACTACATAAGCTACCAGCTATATATATTTGAGGAAAAAGTTTAAAAACTTACGTTTTTTTCAAAAAACTCAAAAATCTCCAATTTTTTATTTAATTCTGAAGTTCTTGGTACACACATTGGCCAATGTCTGTTTGCTCATCAACTGCGACAAAGTGACTTCAGGTCTGATGAGTCCTACTCTGATATCCCTATCCTCCTTGTCCACCCCCCCACTTTTCAGTGGGCAGACACCATCTAGACCCTCCATCACCTGTAGGTAATGAGGGTGCAAATTGCAGCATGGAACCTGCAACTCCATATGATAAATAACAAGAAAAAAACTGCACAGCACTCAAAGACAAATGTGAACTACAATTTGCACCCTCATTACCTACAGGTGATGGAGGGTCTAGATGGTGTCTGCCCACTGAAAAGTGGGGGGGTGGACAAGGAGGATAGGGATATCAGAGTAGGACTCATCAGACCTGAAGTCACTTTGTCGCAGTTGATGAGCAAACAGACATTGGCCAATGTGTGTACCAAGAACTTCAGAATTAAATAAAAAATTGGAGATTTTTGAGTTTTTTGAAAAAAAACGTAAGTTTTTAAACTTTTTCCTCAAATATATATAGCTGGCAGCTTATGTACATCATTGGTAGTAGCTGTGTGCTGCAAGGATCTTTTTCATATTATATAACCCTGCAGCTTTGCTAGCACCAGTTCACATTTGTCTTTGAGTGCTGTGCAGTGTTTTTCTTGTTACATATATATACATATATATATACCTCAGGTATATATATGTATACATCAGGCAGGCACACTATGAGGTGTATATATGTATACATCACCAGGCAGGCGGCAAACACTATGAGGTACAATACCTCATAGTGTGTGCCTGTGCCTGATGTATACATATTTATATATATACACCTCATACTCCCAGCCCAGGCACCCCCCCTCCCGCCTGTTTAGGTTACTTTATTACTTGTAGGGTAGTAGCCTAGGCGTAGCTATTCAGGACGGACCGGACTCAGAGGAGGCAGGCCGCAGGCAGGCAGGCTGCAGCAGCTCGGAGCTCCTCCTCTTCTTCTCTCTTCTCTGTCCCGCTGTGCGGCGCGCCGGGTGACGTCAGCCACAGCGCGATGTGACCCGGGGGGTGGGAAGTACTGCCCTGCTGCCAGGGGGCGGACCAGCAGCAGGGGTTGTGCACGCACAGCGCCGCGGCCACCCGTGCACTGCACAATATGCAGGGCGGCGCGGAGATTAGCTCCGGTGCTGCAGTGCCACCGCTGCCGGACGCCTGGTCACCTGATGATGGAGCCGGCGCCCCCGCACTGAGTTGCGCCCGGGGCAAAAGGTCCGGCTGCACCCCCCTAGATACGCCCCTGATTGTAGATCAATACAAGATTTCAGTGAAAAGCATTACCATTACCACTTTTTCTGGATTCTTATTTCAACATCTGTGTTGCTGAATTAAGCTATCTGAGACTCCTTCATATGATCGTGAGTATGATCATTACAAAAACCCGCATAAGTATAGCATCTATCACATCACTGAAGCTGTGGATCAGAATCATACGTTTGTCCAAACATAGGTTTCTGTCCACATGTGGGGTATCATCACTTATAAGAAACTGGGTAAGATAATTGTAGGGTACATTTTTGTTCTATCTCTTGCAAAGTGAAAAAATTGAGGCTAAAGCAACATTTTAGAGTAAAAATCAGAAACTATATTTCAATTTTCATTCCACTTTTCATTATTTCCTGTGTAGCACCTGAAGAGTTAAAAATGTTCCTGACAGCAATTTAAAGTATTTGAGAGGTGTGGGTTTTAAAATGGTATCACTTTTGGGGAGTTTCCAATATATAGGCCCCTCAAAGACCATCTGAATAGGTCCCTAAAGAAACAGGTTTTGTAAATTTGAAAAAAAATGACAAATTGCTGCTAAACTTTTAACTCTTCTAACATCCTAAAGGCCACGTCACACGCATCAATATCGTTAATGATATCACTTAAATGGCACGTTTTTTTAATCGCTTAAGCAATATTGTTTGTGCGTCGTTGCGTGTAACTGAACGATTTTTGGATGAAAAATTGTTTGATCGCTTGTCGCAGATTTGTGATCCTGACCTCAAGTCGGTCGTGTGTCGTTCAATTAACCAGTGTTCAACCTGCTGCATCATTGTGTGTGACACTGTGCAAACGATCTCATTGACGATTTCGCCTATTTCTGACACTGGTTGGCCTCGATCGCTGGGTTGTAAGCTGGATCGCTGGCACATTGCCAATTGTCATATTGTTAACGAGATCTATGCTTCTGACACCGCTCAAGCAATATCGCAAAATTGTTCTAACGATCTCGACCACGTGACTTTGCAGGCGATATTGTGATCAATATTGAAGCGTGTGATGTGGCCTTCTGAAAGCAAATGATGGTTAAAAATTGTGCAAATGTAAAGTGTACATATGGAAAATGTTATTTATTAATCATTTTGTACAAGCATAGCTAACTGTTTTACGGATATAAGAATTGAAAGTTTAAAAATTGCAAAATTTTCACCAAAATTCATATATTTTAACAAATAAAAGCAGGAAAAGTTGACCTTAACTTACCACTAACATAAGTACAATGGGTCACGAAAAAGCAGACTCAGAATCACTGGGATACATTGAGTAATTATCACATTAAGTGACCCTGGGCAGATTTGCAATATTCGGCCTCGTCATTAAGGTCTAAACTGGCTCTGTCATTAAAGGGAACCAACCACCCCCAATGACCCCCCCGGACTATTAATATCGGTCCCTACACCCAGCACATACATGTGCTGCAATGATTTTTGGTAAAAAAACTGCTTTTTAAAACTTAAGATAATGCTTTTGAAAGTTTAAAACGAAGGGACGGGTGGGCGTTACTTATCTGTTGCAAAAGCCGAGTAGCAGCTGCCACTCATCCTCCTGTGTCCCGCAGCAGCAGTTATGGCCAGCCCTTTTCAGCGTCACAGCATGGTGCACGGGCTCGCATGCCCATGCACACGTCATCAGCTACAGCCGGGTAGCGAGCGCGCGCTCTGACTTCCTGCGCTCGGCTGTCCCTTCGTTTTAAACTTTCAAAAGCATTATCTTAAGTTTTAAAAAGCAGTTTTTTTAGCAAAAATCATTGCAGCACATGTATGTGCTGGGTGTAGGGACCGATATTAATAGTCTGGGGGGGTCATTGGGGGTGGTTGGTTCCCTTTAAGGGGTCAAATCTACAGTATTTCATAATTCTGCTGCTGTAATTCCATTTGAGTATGAATATATATATATTGTGCTGTGCAGCTTTTCCAAATTTTATATATATTATATGGAGTTGCAGACTCCATTGCTGCAATGTAATTGCACCCTCATTAAACCTACAGGTGATGGAGGGTTTAGATGGTGCCTGCCCACCGCGAGGTGGGGGGTGGACAAGGAGGGCTTGGATGTCAGATAGGGCTCATCAGACCTGGAGTCACTTTGTCGTAGTTGATGAGCAAGCAGACATTGGCCAATGTATGTACTAAGAACTCCAGATTAAAAGAAAGATTATTGAGTTTTTTGAAAAACGTAAGTTTTGAATTTTTTCCTCAAACACATATGGCTTGTTAGCATTGTGCATCATTGGTGTAACTGTGTGCTGCATGGACTTTTACTTAGTTTGTTTAATCTCTGCGTCCTATGCTTGCACTAGTTCACACTGGTCTGCTGTGTGCTGTGCAGCTTTTCCAAATTTTATATATATTATATGGAGTTGCAGACTCCATTGCTGCAATGTAATTGCACCCTCATTAAACCTACAGGTGATGGAGGGTTTAGATGGTGCCTGCCCACCGCGAGGTGGGGGGTGGACAAGGAGGGCTTGGATGTCAGATAGGGCTCATCAGACCTGGAGTCACTTTGTCGTAGTTGATGAGCAAGCAGACATTGGCCAATGTATGTACTAAGAACTCCAGATTAAAAGAAAGATTATTGAGTTTTTTGAAAAACGTAAGTTTTGAATTTTTTCCTCAAACACATATGGCTTGTTAGCATTGTGCATCATTGGTGTAACTGTGTGCTGCATGGACTTTTACTTAGTTTGTTTAATCTCTGCGTCCTATGCTTGCACTAGTTCACACTGGTCTGCTGTGTGCTGTGCAGCTTTTCCAAATTTTATATATATTATATGGAGTTGCAGACTCCATTGCTGCAATGTAATTGCACCCTCATTAAACCTACAGGTGATGGAGGGTTTAGATGGTGCCTGCCCACCGCGAGGTGGGGGGTGGACAAGGAGGGCTTGGATGTCAGATAGGGCTCATCAGACCTGGAGTCACTTTGTCGTAGTTGATGAGCAAGCAGACATTGGCCAATGTATGTACTAAGAACTCCAGATTAAAAGAAAGATTATTGAGTTTTTTGAAAAACGTAAGTTTTGAATTTTTTCCTCAAACACATATGGCTTGTTAGCATTGTGCGTCATTGGTGTAACTGTGTGCTGCATGGACTTTTACTTAGTTTGTTTAATCTCTGCGTCCTATGCTTGCACTAGTTCACACTGGTCTGCTGTGTGCTGTGCAGCTTTTCCAAATTTTATATATATATTCATATACATATGTCGAGCTCACAAGGGTCTGGGGTCCACTCGGGTGTTTGAGTACGGTAGATGTCAGGGATGGTTGGTGCCCGAGCCTGTGCCCTTGTGGTGACAGTTAAAAAAGGATATTTACAGGGATAGAGTTTATAGAAGTATGTCATTATGCCACCTGTAGATCCGGTGATGGCACCGGCGTTGCTGCAGACCTCCAGGGATGATGGATGGGTAGCAAGGTGATGTAGCTCCCTGCAGGTAGAGCAGGGTACTCCGGGGCAGTGTAGTGTGATGATAAGAATAGGGCAGTCTGGAATGTCACACTCAACCAGGAAGAAACAAAGACACTTGCTTGCTCTGCACGGGTACTTTACTCTGGTAATCTGCAGTTTACAGGGTATGCGGTTGTTACAGCCAGGATAGTGGACCGGGTGGTCCTGGCAAAAGACAATGTCTGTCTGAAGCTCCAGCTATGTCCCTTATTTTCTCTTCCACTGTCCTACCACTGCGCACTCCTTCTTCCTTGCGCTGCCCTGCATAAATTCCGCTTACTACCAGGCCTGTTGGGTGATATGAGGTACTCTTCTCTCTCTAAGGGGTGCTCAACCCGGTTTGGTGCTTCTGGTGGGGACCGCACGTATGTTGGTTGGATCATGCTCCTATAAAGCAGTCGATCATTCTGGTATTTGCAGCTCAGGGATTATTATTATTATTATTATTTATTTATAGAGCACCATTCATTCCATGGTGCTGTACATGAGAAAGGGTTGCATACAGACAAGTTACAAATATAATGAACAAAGTGACAGACTGATACAGAGGGGAGAAAGGACCTTACCCTTGCGGGCTTACATTCTACAGGGCAATGGGGAGGGAGACAGTAGGTTGGGTCTGCTCGGGTGGTGCTGGATTGCCAGGTCCAGTGGTGTTGAGGCGGCACTGTGCTCATTACAGGTTGTAGGCTGTTCTGAAGAGATGGGTTTTCAGGTTCCGCTTGAAGGTTCTGAGTGTAGGGGACAGTCGGACGTATTGGGGTGCAGAGTTCCAGAGGATGGGGGATGCTCGGGTGAAGTCTTGCTGGCGGTTAGATGAGGAACGTACAAGTGTGGAGGAAAGAAGGAGGTCTTGGGAGGACCGAAGATTACGAGTTGGATGATATCGGGAGATTAGTTCAGAGATATATGGGGGGGACAGATTGTGGATGGCTTTGTAAGCTAAGTTTGAATTGGATACGCTGGTGAATTGGGTGCCAGTGGAGGGATTTGCAGAGGGGAGACGTGGAGGAATAGCGAGGAAAGAGGTGGATTAGTCGGGCAGCAGAGTTGAGGACAGATTGAAGTGGTGCAAGAGTGTTAGCAGGAAGGCCGCAGAGTAGGAGGTTGCAGTAGTCAAGGCGGGAGATGATGAGGGCATGCATGAGTAGTTTAGCAGAGTGGGAGTTGAGGAAGGGACGGATTTTAGCAATGTTTTTGAGTTGGAGACGGCAGGAGGTGGCAAGGGCTTGGATGTGCGGTTTGAAGGACAAAGCAGAGTCAAGTGTTACTCCAAGGCAGCGGACTTCGGGTACAGGGCAAAGTGTGATGTCATTTAATGTGATAGATAAGTCTGGCAAGGAAGGTGTGGGAGATGGAGGAAAGATGATGAGTTCAGTTTTGTCTACATTGAGTTTTAGGAAGCGGGAGGAGAAGAAGGAGGATATGGCTGATAGACACGTCGGGATTCTGGACAGCAGAGAGGTGATGTCTGGGCCAGAGAGGTAGATCTGAGTGTCATCAGCATACAGGTGATACTGGAAGCCATGGGACTTTATGAGATGTCCGAGACCAAGAGTATAGATGGAGAAAAGGAGGGGCCCCAGAACAGAGCCTTGAGGGACCCCAACAGAGAGGGGATGGGGCGAGGAGGTTGTGTGTGGGAGTGGGAGACACTAAATGTGCGGTTGGAAAGATAGGAGGAGATCCAGGAGAGGGCGAGGTCAGTGATTCCAATGGAAGAAAGGATCTGTAATAAGAGGCAGTGGTCAACTGTGTCAAATGCAGACGACAGGTCTAAAAGGATGAGGACGGAGAACTGTTTGTTCGCTTTGGCCGTGAGCAAGTCATTAGTAATTTTGGTCAGGGCAGTTTCAGTAGAGTGGTGTGGGCGGAAGCCGGATTGAAGGACGTCAAAGAGAGAGCTGGATGAGAGGTGGGATGAGAGTACAGTGTGGACATGCTTTTTGAGAAGTTTGGAAGCGAACGGGAGCAGAGATATGGGCCGGTAGCTGGATGTAGAAGTGGGGTCGAGGGATGGCTTCTTTAAGATAGGTGTAATTGTTGCATGTTTGAAAGCAGAAGGAAAGGTACCAGAAGTTAGTGATAGGTTGAAGAGGTGGGTTAGGGCTGGGATAAGTGTTGTGGTGAGGTTGGGAAGGAGGTGGGATGGGATAGGGTCCAGTGCACAAGTGGTGAGGTGCGATCTGGAGAGGAGGTGTGCAAGTTCTCCTTCAGTGATGGTTGGGAGGAGGGATGGACCTCTGCACTGCTTCGGAGCCGGTACCCTGCTTTGGACTGGGCCAGGATGTTCTGTCACCCTCCGTCTGTCCCCTCTCTGGGTCGCCGCTCCTTCTGGGCGTCCTCCCTGTGGTGTCCCCTGAAGGGTCCTTCTCTGTCTCTCTCCACAGACGTTCTGACTTCTCTGCTTCCCGCGCTCACACTGCTCTAGCCTGAAGCTCCTCTAACCGGGACTGGGTCTATCAGCAAAGGTTTAATCCTGTAGGCCCCTGCTCTAAGTGTATGAATGCAGATTAAGAGCCTCAGACCTACATACCTCCCCTTATAACAGGAATACTGCACTCTCTGCCTTGGGTGCAGTACCCTTCTGTAGCGCACTGACTAGTGGGGCGCTACACATATAAAATCAGTGTGAATATATCCAAAAGATGATATTAGAGAGTATGTAAGTTTTCTAAAACACCCAAATTTAGCAAATTTTGATGTTCTCACATCATTTTCACCCAGCTCTAACAAAGTGAGAGCGTGACAGGGAGAACCCCACTTGTCAAATTCATAACAAGTGGCGACGTTCGTCATGCCACAAATCTTACTCCGGCAGCAACTGATGTAGACTTTGTGGCGAGGTGCAAACGAGGTGCACGCCACTTGTCAATAGCTCCAGGACCATATGACTCCAGTAGGGCCTCCTCATCAAGTATGCATAATTCCGGTCTTGATTTAATCGCGCCATACTGTATGTTATTGCTGTCTTTTTGTGTAATAACCCCCTCCCCCATCGCCCAACCACACCTCTAACCATACACTCTCGTTTTACCACTCATCTTGGTTGACCTTTTTTTTCCATCCTAGCTAACTGTTAATGACTCTATTGTGCAAAGAATGGTACTTTTGTCCCTTTCATGTACTGTTTTGAAATACCTTAAATAAAGAATACATACAAAAAAGTAAAGGCCCAGTCTCACATAACGACGCATCAGCGATCCCGATCCCGATAACGATGTGCAGAGATCACTGGTGCGTCGTAAGATGTCAAACAGGTATCTTACCAGCGATGTGAAAAACGACGCACTAGTGATCCAGAATTATACTGAGGTCGTTGTGAATTTTCTCTCCATAGCGTAGCATTGAGATCATTGCTCACTATCTCTGTCAAACACAACGATGTAGCGTTCCCAGCGGGAGCACAACAACGCAGGAATGACCCAGAGCAGTGTGTAATGATCAACAATCTCACAGCAGGGGCCCGATCGTTGGTGAGTGTCACACAGAACGACATCGCTATTGACGCTGTGCGTATGAAATCCGTGACGCAACAGCAATCTCGTTAGCGATCTCTTTATGTGTTGTACATAGTGTGTCTCTTATGTGTTTGCCTTAACATGATGACCTGGCATTCAAAGTGATGCCATGACCGTCATGTGACAGATATAGTGATCACTTTGTTGTCACAGCATCCCCAAGCTTAATAAAGTAAGTACATATCCATATACAAAAATATTATTGAGGAAAGGGAACCTTTTTGGGTACAGAGAGCCGGGGTGGGTTCCATTTTCAGAAACAATTGTGGTTTGCACTGATTTTATTTCACAGAGAATTGCTCCAGAGTCTCCTTCTCACCAAAGCTCCACTTCTACTTGAATCTTTTTAATTCTGGAAACAACATAGGAAAAATTTTAATCTTAAATTATCTTTTTTTTCCTAATAGTGAAGCTGCTTACCGCTGAAAATGTGAATGGCATTAAGCTTCCTGCTAATGTCTGACCTTTGTCCTCTTTTTTCCACTGTTGTTTTTGGGCATATAAAACTACTATATAATTGCCGTAGGCATTTTTGTGTCGGACCCCGAAAACGCCGTGGCTATGTTTGGGACAGAGGCCGGGGTGGGTTCCATATTCAGAACAATGGTGGTTTGCATGATTTTATTCACAGAGAATTGCCGAGCCTTGCACCACCAAGCTCCACTCTACTGAATCTATTTTAATTCTGGACACTTTAGGAAAATTTATCTAAATTACTCTATTTTAGTCCTAATAGGAGCTGCGTAATCCTAGAAAATGTGATGGCAAGCTTTCCTGCAATGTCTGACTTTGTCTCTTTCTCCACCTGTGTTTCTGGGCCCATAATACTTTCATAAAAGAGTAGTCTAATTTTTTATGTCATCAGCAATGGAACAAATGCTAAATTTAAGGAATTTAGGAATATTTTCCTCTTCTGACAGATACAATTAATCTGTATTGTGAAACTGTAAAAAAAATTTGTATTGTCCATAGGTTGAAAGAGGTATAAATAAACTGAGCTGGTCCAGCACTGCCTCTCTGCCACTGCATCATTGATATCACGATTATACCACTGTAGACAATCATTGCGCTTAGCAGCATATGCCATCTACATCAAACGAACAGCTTAGGCCAGTGTATTGAACACATCATCCGTTTTCTTAGTAAACACATTTCTAAAGGTGATATTAACATTAGAAATTCTGTATTCAATTCAGTATGTTTTGCAACAATGAGGTTGCAAAGATCTTGAGATAGCTCACTGCTTTTATCCACCATAAGGTGTTTCTTGTGTGGCACCTTGGTAAAGAGACACCTTTTTTTATAGGCTATCAGTTGAATCAACTGATATATTTTTTTTTCAAAAAATCTTTATTAATTGCAAGAGGACCAATATAATAACATCATCCAGCATAACAAGACATAAGCAATGCAAATATACATAGTAAATAAGCAAACAAATATAATGGTCATTACCAAGGAGTATGTTTGAACGACCTGAGAAAAAACCTATGCTTGAATTTAGCAAATACAATAAGCAACTGTGTTTCCTCACATCTTTGTGCAGACAGTGAGTACTCCATTTTGAAAACAGTAAGAGTATAACACAACAAAAAAGGCATATAATATATCAGAGAGTAAGAAAATACAAAAGAGAGGGGAAGAAGAGTAGAAGGAGGGGTGGGGGAATGATATAAGACTAACTATAGATGAAAGGTATCGTCAGCTGCGACAGTTTAGACTTCAGATGTTTATGATGATGAGAACACAGCCGGGGCAGGGAAGGGCCAAGCTTGACAGCAAGGACCTTAGCCAACAGTTTCACATCTAAATTAATTAAAGAGATCAGGCGGTAACTTGTGCAGAGCTCTAAGTACTTCCCCGGCTTAGGCAAGACCGTAATGGTTGCCTCTAGCGTTTGGTTTTGAAAGGGTAATCCGAAGAAATGGCATTAAAGACCTTGGTGAGAAAAGGAGCAAAGGCCTTTCTAAAAGTTTGGTAAAATTTGCTGTGAAGCCATCAGGACCAGGGCTTTTGTTTTAGGGAGATGAAGTAATAATTTGAGACACCTCCTCAATAGTGAAGGGTGTATCTACTTTCAAAGCTGTCGCCTCTGCGATGGAAGGCAGAGCCGTGTCTGCAACGTACCCATCTATTTTAGACCGCAGATGTGGCAGTACATCATCTGCCGTGGAATCATCAATATTGTATAGAACCTGATAGTATTTTGCAAAAGCCGCTGAAAAAACCCGTGGGATGATGGACTACTTTTTTACCTGCTGTGGCGATTGAGGGGATACATGTGGTTGCCGTTCTCGTGTAGTTACATCTCGCCAACAGGCTGGCACATTTATCAGCAAATTCATTGTATATGTCTGATCTAACAATGTTTTAAGATCCCCTCTAAGCCTATTTAGATCCAAAAGGACAGCCTGGTCCAAGTTCTGTTTATGTAGGTGTTCCAGCGCCTGAATTTGGGAGAGTAAACTGTTAACTTGAGCGGATTTCTCCTGTTTAAGTCTTCCTCCCGCCAGGATGAGTACCGCCCTAATGACACATTTCAGCTCTTCCCACTGAGTCGGTAGGGGAGTGCTATCGTCAGTGTGATCAGTTAGGAAGTTCAAAATCATCTCATTGATAGCCCGCAACACGTCCCTGTCGGACAGGAGGTTGGGGTTCAACCTCCACTTCCAAGTCTGTGGGGTGGAGTTGGGGGAATGAATAGTCAAGAAGACTGAAGCATAATCAGACCAAGTTGCCAGGCCTATGGAAGCAGAGGGTTTCCAATCAAGCAATGAATGGCCTAGCAGAAAATAATCAATTTGGCTATAGGAGGAATGAACCGCTGTAAAAATGCGTATAGTCCCTGTCTGATGGATGGAGGACCCGCCATATATCAATACATTTGAGGTCATGAATGGCTTGTTTGAGGACCCAAGTTGCTTTGGTGAAATCACCGACTTACCAGCGACGTGTCCAGTCTCCTGCCCAATGCAAGTGAAATCACCGCTATGATCAACGCCTGTGTGAATGCCCCCAACCTGCTCAATAACGCAATCCTGATGCCACTTGCCCTGTATTGGGGAAATAAAGTTAGCAATTGTATAGATGTATAGACTTGATCAGAGATTGTCAATTTCAGGAACAAGAATCTGCCATGCATGTCATATTCCACACCACGGAAGGTGTGCATGAGGCTCTTTTTGTATGACTATACTAACCCCCTTTGATCTGGCCAGGGATTGGACGCATGATACCAGTGCAGGAAACACTGATTTTTAACTTCAGGAAAATGGTTGCTTTTGAAGTATCTGTATCCCTAGCTTGTGCATACCGTGCAAAATCTGATTACGTTTTTGCAGTGAGTAAAACCCCTAACATTTAAGAGATGCAAATTTTAGTGAAGCCATACTTGCAGCCACTGCAAGAGAAGCGTGCTCCCAGGAATAGAGGAAATATGCTGACTAAGGAAGAGGAACGAGGGGAACAGGTCAAGTGAGAGGGATGGGGACAAGACAGAACGGAAAAAGCTCACAAATAAGACTCAGAAACTTGTGAGAGGAAAAGAAAGTAAGTATGAAGCCTAACAAGGGAGTAGGCTAAGACCTTGAGCCTAGGTCGAGGAGAATCGACTGAATAAACTCCAGATACATGCTCTGGCCTGTACAGTGTTGCTTGAATTACAAGCGTCCCTAGGTGGGGAGTGTCTCTCGATGGAACCTCAGTGGGCCCCCTGGGTGACACCCCACCTGGGAGACAGTAGTGCTCATGTAATAAATGATAGTGAAAACGGCAAAAATAACCAGATAACAATTGCTATCAAAACATCCACTCAAGACATAGACATGTGTTATAAACAGTCCAGAATAGCGTTAGTATGGCCAGGACAATAAGCACGTAGGCATCTACTGCTGCCCTGGTCCAAGGCACAAACAACATAGAATTACAGAATACAATGGAGGAGTATAATAAGTGATTGTCATAGCCAGAAAGCGTTGCTAAGAGAGAGAAAAAAAAGGTGGGTGGGGTGAGGGTGAAGAATGGGAGAGAGAAAAGCTCAAAAGATAAGAGAGATCAATAAAAGCAATATCAGCCTGTATTCCCATTCATATAGTGGAGCCCATCTAGCGGCCCTCACTAGCACCGTCATATCTATGTCCGTACATATGTTCCATAACCAGAGTGCCACAGTCAACGGGATCACTCAACTCTGGCCCACCAATCCATGTCTAAATAAGCTATCTAGGAATTAGGCACATCACAGCTCCGCTGATTAGGGTTTAGCTACACTCCTCCTGCAGATCATCTGAGATAGAGCAGCTCTGCGTCTCTCATCGCTGCGGCGAAGGGGCGGATAGGGGTTCATGGGCCAATCAGGGATTGATAACTCGGGAAGATTCAACCCCTCCAGGAAAACTCTCAAGTCCTGGGGACCCCGGAGAGTGAAGAGTTCCGTTTGGTTGCAAACTTGGAGCTGGAATGGGAACTCCCACGAGTATGTTATATCACGTGTCGTCAGGGCCTCGAGGATCGTCTTAGTGCTCTCTGCTTCACTAAGGTAGCCCTTAACAGATTATAAGATGAATTTTGGCTCCATCAAAATAAACCAGCCCTTTAATGCAAGCTTGTTTCATGATATCTTCCTTGAGGTGAAAATAATGTAGCTGACAAATAACGTCTCTGGGATTATTGGGGTCTGTCGACCGGGTTCTCAAAGCTTGATGGGCCCTATCAAACATTATGGGAGTATCAGATGGCTTGTCCAATAAGGTGTTGAAAATGGGCTGTAAGGTGGGTGCGAGATCCACCGCCCCGGTGGCCTCCAGGAGACCGCAAATACGGATGTTCTTACGGTGGTCTTTATTTTTGGAGTCCTCCATTAGATTGAATAAAGCGGTCATTTGCTCCGAGTGCAATTCTAGGGTGTGTTGTTGTTCAGTCTGAACTTCAGTTAACCGGGAGGTAGAAGATTCAAGAACGGTCACCCTCTCTGCGACCTGGGATACTGTATTGTTAAGGCCCTGAATTTCGGCTCTGCATAGGCTTCCAAGGCAAGCAATATAACCTTCCATGTCTGCTTTAGTCGGGATATCAGCAATTCTAGAGTGCAGGTTTTTGATCTCTTCCAGAACTGCTCTAGAGGCCTGAGCAGTAGGGGGTACATGAGACCCTGCAGAAGCCTCCCCCAGAGCTAAATTATGATCTGGGGATTCAAATGATTTCATAGCTCTCTGTGGGGTTGTTACAGAGGAATCTGAAGGGTCTGTTAAGAACCTCTGAATGGTGCCGTCCCTGCCTCATGTTCTGGAGGGGCCAGGGTAGGGGGATGGTGAGGGTCCTCTCTTAGCTTTTATGCTCTGCTCTCCTGGCATGTCAGATGCTGTATATAGACGGGGAGGGAGCAGGAGGTCCGGGTGTAGGAGTCAAATGTCCTGTGGAGGATAATGGGGAACTTCAAAAAACTCTACTGATGGTGTAATGATCAAAGAGCAGCACAGCCAGAGGCCATAGTCTTTCTCACCTCCGTATATAAATTAGGCTCCAAAAGATGGTTATCCACCCCTATCTCCCACTATGACTTCCCGTTGCCTATGTGGAGAGCCAGAACTTGATAGTTGAACTTTTCTGTTTAATGGTGTCTTCCTCTCCTCCTGCTTAGGCTGGTTTCACACTGCAGTTTTTTCACTGATCAGTTTCCATCCGATTTGTGTGCCAAAACTAGGAGTGTCTCCAAAACTCAGAACAGATGTCAATCTTTCAATTATACTTTTTCTCTGCAAGTTCCTCTCCTGGTTTTGGCACACAAATCTGATGGACACTGATCAGTGAAAAAACTGCAGTGTGAAACCAGCCTTAGGCTGGCCAATATCTCAGCTGTGGCCTAAGCAGAATAACGGAGCTTCCGCGGTCTCTCCCCAGCTCCAGCTATGTAGTGAAGGTCCCCCAGCCCGACCGCGATATCCTCCTCTCTCGCTACACGTGGAGGCTTTGTATGCTACTGCCCCGCTTCATGCCTCCTCGGCCATCTTGTAGAGAAGCTGTGCTCAGTGTCCCTCTTGAAAGTAGCCTTCTCAGCAGCTCATGCTGCTCCGGTCCCGGCAGGAGACGCTCCTGGGGTGAAGGAGCATAAGTTGATGGGTAATATGCCGTATGCTGTCATATTGCAGCTGAATCCCGGGCAGATGAAGCCCAAGGGCCTCAGGAGCTTTAGCAGCAGCGTCCTTTCGGCTCTATCGCATCGCCACGCCCCACCCTGATATCATTTTTTGATAAGTGGCAGGATTGCTTTCTAGTTACTGCTAGATTTCAGCTTTCTTCATGTGTTCAACACTTTTTCCCTGTGTCCTTTCTCATTATTATACATAACTTAATGTATGGACATCTATGATTTGATATATTTTCCTGTGTGGATTGGATGGCTTGTAACTGACATCTGGTGAGGAATTCTTGTCAATAGCACCGTTAGAAATATATTTAGTTTATATTTACTTAGAAAATTGATGTGTTTAGCGCTCATTTTACTAGCTGTGATTGTGGTTGTGTTGTGAAGCAGCATGCAAGTTTAGGCTTTTCGTGATCTCACTGCTCCAATTGCAGCAACTTTATAGTCACAATGCAGCTTAATTTATATTGCAATGTAACTTAAGTTTTGTCTATGTTGTCTAAGAAAAATTACACTTTGTAGCCGGCCTCAAGGATACAGAGAGTTAAAATCTCATTCATATGTAGCATCATTTCTGGGTATAAAATCTGCTGCATATTCACTACACAGGGGCGTATCTAGGGGGTGCAGCCGGACCTTTTGCTCCGGGCGCCAGTCAGTAGGGGGCGCTGGTGCGGTGCCATCATCTGGTGACCAGCCACGGCTGCACTGCAGCGCCGCCGCCGGAACTAATCTCCTCGCCGCATATTGTGTGTGTACGGCCACGGGCGGCCGCGGAGCTGTGCGTGGGTGCACACAACCAACCCCTGCTGCTGGTCTGCCCCCTGCCAGCAGTTACCACCCTCCCCCTCCCCGGTCACGTCGCGCTGCGGCTGACGTCACCTGTGCGCCCGGCACAGTGGGAGGAAGGAAGAGAGCCGAGGGCAGGAGCTGCTGACTGCTGTGGCCTGCCTCCTCCTGATCCGGGTCCGGGTCCGGTCCGTCCTAGGCTAGCTGTGCCTACAACTGTACTCCAGTCCTAATGAGGTAAAAAAAAGTAACCTTAAACAGCCGGGGGGGGGGGGGAATTGGGGTGGGGGTGCCTGTCCTGGGCTGGCCAGCTAGGAGTTATGAGGTGTATATATATCATCTACATCAGGGCAGGTGCAGGCACACGCACATACTATGAGGTATAATATACCTCATAGTGTGTGTGCCTGTGGATGTATACATATATACACCCCATAGTGTGCCTGCCTGAGGTATACATATATATATACCTCAGGTATATATATATGTATACCTCAGGCACACACTATGAGATATAATAATTCCCCCCAACCCCCCCCCCCCCGGTCCTCAACCAAGGCTGCAGGGCAGCAAAAGCCCCCCCCCCCCTCACCTACTCTGGGGGGGGCGCCGAAATAGAGCTGTGCCCCGGGCGCCATGAAACATAGTTACACCTCTGTCACTACATGTGCACTGACTCAAAAATTACAGACAAACAAACGCTACATGTTGTGCTATGTTGTCTAGTAAAATGATGAACACTATTCTGGAAATTAGTAGAACCTTAATATAATCAGGGAGGTTTGTGGGGCAATGTTATGTTGGTCTTACAAGCCCAAAAATTTAAATAGCAACACCACGAAGGGGAAGCCATGGAATTATGATATCTGAGTCACATGATTGATTGTTTTTGTAATCATATGCAAATTATTAGAAATTGAAGTATTTTTTAAGACATCTTGATCATCCAGTATTGAGTATGAGAGCCATGTGCAGAAATATGTGCACTTAAATGCCTTGTTTTCTGACAATGATATTATTAATGGTTTTCTGAAGAATGTTCATCCACACTGAATGCATTTGGTCACATAAATCATCAAGATCTGCTGCTAGCAGCTCCCTTGGATATTGCAGACCAATGACATCCCAGATATGCTCATTGGGTGACAAGCCAGGAGACACCTGCAGACCATGGTATCATGCTCACAATAGTGGCCTGACAATTGTTTTGCTTAAAAATAACTCAAGGGACACTTTAAAGAAGTGACCATATAACTGGCTACACAATTGATCTATTCCGTACTCCAAGCGAAATAGGCAGTCACAATTCAAGTCTGAAGCCCCCGTCACACCTAGCGAGATCGCTAGCATGATCGCTGTTTTGTCACAGGTTTTGTGACGCAACAGCGACCTTGCCAGAGATCTCACTATGTTTGACACGCAGCAGCGACCGGGCCCCCGCTGTGACATTGCCGATTGTGTCGGAATGGCCTGGACCATTTTTTGATCGTTGGGTTCCCGCTGGGCAGCATGCATCAGTGTGTTTGACGCCTTAACAACGACCTCGTTGGCGACTCAGAACTCAGCCACATATGTCTGAGTAGTCAGACTAGCTGCTGTGTGACAGGGTCCCAATGACCGCCGAGGTCGCCGTATCGTTGCTGCGTGGTTCAGTAGATCTGACAGTTTGACATCTCACCAGCGATCACGTAGCGAAATTCCAGCAATCCTTACCAGGTCGTATCATTGTCGAGATCGCTGGAACGTCGCCAAGTGTGACGGGACCCAAAGACATCAAATAATGTCTACACAAAGAATCTGAAGATGTTTGCATGACATTGGGCTACAGGTCAGACATCTAGCTACAGGTGTCCACTGACCTTACGTTATCAAATGCCATCATGTTGCATGGCAAGACAGCAATTAAAGAGGACCTGTCCCCCCCCTGCTGCATGGCAATCTAAATGCAGCACTGAATGCAGCATGTCTGCTGCATTCAGGGAAGGGGTCCCCCATGTGTCTGTGTGCGGTGTACCCCGAGAAATAGGCTTTGTAAAACTTACAGTTAGAAGCTATGGAGGTAGTCCCTGGTGCTGGAGTGAGCTCGTTTGACTGGGGCCATGCCTTCCCCCAGCCTCTCTGTGTGCTGCCTCCTGCTGTGTTATGCTTTGTTCAATTAGCAAGGCAGGACTCTGGAGTGGACATCAGGACAAATGATTTGCATGCTGTGAGTGACAGAGAGTAGGAGAGGAGGAAAGCATAAACAACACAGCAGGAGGCAGCACACAGAGAGGCAGGGTGAGGGGCGGGAATTGGGGGGCATGGCCCCAGTCAAACAAGCTCTCTCCAGCTCCTGGGACTACCTCCATGGCTTATAACTGTAAGTTTTACCAAGCCTATATCTCAGGGTACACAACACACAGACACATGGGGGACCCCTTCCCTGAATGCAGCAGACATGCTGCATTCAGTGCTGCATTTAGATTGCCATGCAACAGGGGGGTGACAGGTCCTCTTTAAGTCTGAAATGGAGGTCTATCCTCTATAGCAAAAAGTTCCAATTTCTTCTTGGATGCAATGATAGCCGGAGATGAGTTTCGAGACCATATGAACAAAGTCAAGAGACCTTCAAGAGGGGACATCACACTAGTCCTACTCCTAGGATTATTGTACAATGGTATGGTATATGGTATTATGCATGATATAAGATAGCCGGACCCCTCTAGTTTCCTTTCTAGGTGCACTAATAGTTCATGATTATATTTAGTTGTGGAACCAGCATTACGGCCATTTTTCCAAAATGTCCCAGGTGCCATTTTCAATATGACAATGCCAATCTGCATCTTGCCTGTGCTACTGTGAGCAGGGTGAAAGGCATAAATGTGGTACCTTGTCCAGCAACATCTCCAGACTAGAGTTCAATCGAGTACATCTGGGACATCCTTGATAGGCAATTGTAAAGGAAGCTGCCAGCAGCGGGTCTTGATAATTTGCCCAAGTGCAGTTAGCGTTGCAGAAAATTGCTCAGCAGCCATTAATAAGCTCATAGATAACATTTCAAGAGTAGAAATATCTGGGCTTGATACTCGTGCTCGATACTGAATAAATCTAAATGTTTTGAAAATTTAGTTTTCATGTTGGTCCTGCGATCTTTATAACTCCTCGAGTTTTTCTTCTCAGTGTTGCAATTTCATTGTTGTATCCATTATATAGATGACCATATTTTCTGTGTTCTTTGCCTAATACTGAAGTATTGCAGATGTGAACTTGACCTGAAAGAAAAGCATTAGGGTATATGCCGACGGTGAGTTTTTTTATGCATTTTTGCTGCGTTTTCTTGTCACCGTTTGTCACAAAACTGCATATGTATCCTCGCCCCAGCAAGTCTATGAGAATTCTGAAGCGCTGTGCCTACGATGCTTTTCTTTTCCTTGCAGTTTAGCTGCAGTTTTTTGTCAAGTGAAAAAAATGAGCATGTCAATTGTTGGTGCGTATTAGCAGTGTTTTTCATCCCTCCCTGCCATTGAAAATAGTAAGTTATGCATGACCAAAAAATGTACCAAAATCCACCAAAAAAAGCATACATACTTTAGCGTTTTTGGGTGCAAATTAGCAGCGTTTTTGCTGCAGAAAAATTCCACACCCAAAAAGTAGCGTTGGCACATAGCCTTACGTCTGTTCATCAACTGTTGATTTTCTACAATTGAGCCAGGGAAATCAGGTAACTTCACTGAATGTATTGTACAGTTAATGACATCAGCCAGCCACTCGCTCCAGGAATCTGAAGCAGCTAATGTTCTGAAAACAGCATTCAGCTGTGGGACTGTACAGAACAAGGGGAGGCTCCGGTATCTTGTGTGTAACCTTGTGTGAGCGGAGCGGGGAGCACTGGATCTCCAGAACGGTGAATGAGACTATGCACAGTGCGTGACAAGCATTACATGACCAGCACCAGAACATAACCGTGCCTTGTTATCCAGCTGAACATGGAAATGGTGGTCATATGCTAAAGAAAGGGAACGTGCTATAACTATGAGTGCACCTGCAGCTACAGGAGTCTTTATATTGTCCCTAACAGCTATTCCCGCCACTTATCTCTTCAACTATGTTTCTACAGTCCATAGGTAAGTGAATATATAATGTACTAAATGTCATTTTTATTCTGCTATATGGAGGAATGTGTGTATATGATATACAGTATCTGATGAACTGAGCAGATGTGCAATATAACAATTGTAATGACGTGAATAGTGTCACTATGATTGACCACACAGTGACACTGTTCTAGCACTTGCACTTTTGCACAAGTCTCTGGGATGCTCTGCCATCAGCCATGTGACTTGTGGAGCACACTTATGACAATGAGAGTTTTGCTGCAATATTTCTATTATAGATATAGTTTATAATGTGTCAAGTCCAGAAAATCTGTGAAGTGAGAAAATGCACAATAGGGTCTTATCTCCAGATTAAGAGGTGAATGAATGTGTGAGTAAAAACTGTGATCACAACCAGCATGATAGCCAGAAATCAATGAAGTCGCCTGAAAAAGACAGCCGCTGCATGGACTGCACCTCCATGGATAACCGCGGTGAAGAACATGTAGATCTGTAGGACAAAGTGCCGTTGTGTCCGCGCTGCCGTCAAAAGGATCACCAGAGACAAGAGAGAATCTGGGCTGAATTGTGTCTTTATTCTTCCGACGCGTTTCGGAGCCTTCACCCGGCTCCTTCCTCAGGGACAATCCACAATCCAGGATTGTCCCTGAGGAATGAGCCAGGTGAAGGCTCTGAAACGCGTCGGAAGAATAAAGACACAATTCAGCCAAGATTCTCTCTTGTCTCTGGTGATCCTTTTGACACCAGCGCGGACACAACGGCACTTTGTCCTACAGATCTACAAGTCCAGAAAATGTCAGACAGGTGCCTGTGAGATGGCAAACGTTTTACCCTTTATAAACCCTCCTAACACTAAAAGACCGATCTAGTGGTCTGAGCTGTCAGAACCTCAACTATTCTACAAGGACTCTCCTGACTTGGTATCACTAATAAAACCCACCGCCATGAAAACTTTATGTACATGTAGCAAACCCAGCTGTGTGCATACCATGTTTATGGTATTGTAGACAATTCTTCCGATATAACGACATGCAAACATTTCCATAGCCTGTTTATATCAGTGTATGGCTAAGAGTTTACATTGCAATACAGTACATCAGTACTGAAAAACATACAAAGGGATCCTGCAAAAAAAAAGATTTGTATGCAGTAGATGAGAGTCACAGAGCAACGTGTCACTACTATTTAGCACGCAGTTATGTACTTGGAAGATAGCATAATGTGATAAGTGTAACAGAGTCAGAAATGGCTTAGGATTTTACTCATTCTTAAAAGGAATCTGTCACTAGGTTTTTGCTAACCCACAGTATGATTTAAAGGTAGAGACCTTGACTCTAGCAATGTATCACCTATTGGGCTGCTTGCTGCAGTTTGATAACATCAGTTTTATCTGCTGCAGATCTACCAGTTTTCTGAATGCTGAGCCCTGGCTCACACCACTGTCTGACAGCTTCTGTGTATACTCTGCAGTTTTGGTGGTGTGGTTATACAAAGTTTATGAATATGGAGAACTGCATGGCAGCAAGTCCTCTTGGGATAATCTACTGCAGCTAAACTTTTTTTCCAAAACCACAGCAAGTAGCTCAGTAAGTGATACATAGCTGGAATCAGGGTCTCTGTCTGTATATTATGCTAATTTAAGGTTAGGTGGCAATAACCTAGTTACTACAACATAGGTTTCATAGGCAGTATTCGCTATGTATCACTGATACATTGCAGTGTGAGGCTGGGGTCACAGTTGCATTTTTCACAAGCGTTTTTGGAGACCTGCGTTTTCAAAAACGCATGTAAAAAACGCACCCATAGGCCCCCATGTTAAAAAACGCATGCCCTAATAGCAAAAAAGCATGTGTGACAGTACCATGCGTTTTTGGTGCATTTCCAAAAACGCATGCTTTTTTTAATATGGGGCCTTATAGAAAATGCATGCAAAAACGCATGTACAATTAGTGCCATTCAAAAACGCATGCGTTTTCCATAGGAGCCCATGTTATAAAAACGCATGCGTTTTTTTAACATGATCTCCTATGGAAAACGCATGCGTTTTTGAATGGTACTAAATGGTACTAATTGTACATGCGTTTTTGCATGCGTTTTACATAGGGGCCCATGTTATAAAAACGCATGCGTTTTCTACAAAAACGCATGCGTTTTTCAAAACGCACCAAAAAATAGTACATGCACTATTTTTGGGTGCAGATTTAAAAACGCAGCCAAAAACGCAGGGAGCCATCACACACCTTAAAAAACTCATGATGACATGAAAAAACGCATGAGTTTTGTTAAATCACTAAAAAAAACTCATGGCAACTGTGACCCCAGCCTGACGCAGGTGTATGCAGCCGCATTGCAACCTCTAGTGGACCATGTAAAGGAGATTGCAAAAAATCTAACTTGGTCTGACTATTTGTAACTTGCTTGTCACTGTCGTGGTACCATAGGGTTGGCAATGCGACCTAATTACCGTAACCTGCATTCACTTTATTCATCTGACACTACACTGCAATATAACAATGGCATAGAGTAATCTTTGGCTGCGAGACCTGCGTCTTGGCCAAAATTACTATGTAACCCCAACCTAAGTCTGGGTTCCTCTGCAGCAAGGGCATAACTACAATAGGTGCAGGGGTTGTGATCGCCCCGGAAGCCTAGCGGGGCTCCAAAAGTCACTTTGTTCTATAGAAAAAGACTAATACTATTTAAAGATTTCCAATAATTGGGGGCCCCGTTGGAGCTTTTGCATCGGGGCCCCTGGGCCTGAAGTTATGCCACTGCTCTGCAGAATACATGTGCTACTACATGTAAACTAAATGTGAAGTTTGTGACTACAGAAATAAATTAAGACAATGCCAGCTACACTGACAGCAAATATCTGGACCATATATTTGTTGGCAGAAATCCTGATAATATGTTGAATCCAGGAATCAGTCCACAATCTACTGTATATGGTCACTCCAATGTCTGCTATTGGAAGAGAGATGGCTTGGATATGTTGGATCTCAACATGCTTGTTCTTTTGTTACCCTGGAGAGTTGCAGTTGCCAGATGTGTCTGAACAGCTTTCTTCCCATTGTCCAATTGAAATGAATTTGTATGCTTAGCCAATGTGAGCACGCATGTTTATGGAGAAATACCTGACAGCTGAATAAGCACGTGACTACCAGCTATCTCACGTGCATGGCATTTATAGAGCCTGTGAACTTATCTGCTATGTGAACAGGAGCCAATCTGAAAAGTTGAAGTATTCCAGTGATGACAGCTCATCGGCACAGGAGATTCCTGACACCTAATGAGCATGCCAGCATGAGCATGCCATTTGAAGTGATACAATATATTTTCATTAATTCATATTCTTTTATTATATACATACAACGAGTATTGAACACATCACCAATTTTCTAAGCAAATATATTTCTAAAGGTTCTATTGGCATGAATTTCTCACCAGATGTCGGTAACAACAATTTTGTGTAATCGCATTTTATTAAGTAAAATGTAATACAGAGTCCAACAAGAAAGATAACAATAGGAAGAAGTACTTACATACATAAACATATGTTTCAACAACTGGCATATCAAAATTATATAAACATAGTTGGTGGCCTTTTAGCGTACGGAATTTGCTATAATCACTGCATAAGTGTTGTCTGCCAACCTCTGCTCCTACCCACTATGAGGGCTGTAGGAGCGCATGAGTGTCATCCATGTTGATGAGGTGAGACATGTTGAATAGTGGGGAAAGAAATGGGCCAAACGGAAAAACGGAGGAGCAGGTTCTAAGACTGATAGCAGGGACAGGGAGAGAAAGGGGAAGGTAAAAAAGGAAAATACTAGAGAGAGCGGAAAATTTAGAGGTAAGAAGAGAGATCAAAGAATAAGAAAGGAGATGGAGGGGGACAGGGACCCCTATCCAGGTACACAATGAAGGTGTACTATTTGGTACAGGTATTAAGATGCCCCTGCCTTTACATTTCAGTCAAATATGGAATGGCTGTCTCTAAAAAGGATCCAGGGCTGCCATAATTTTGCATATTTGTCCAGATCACCCGTGCTCTCTGCTGCCAAGTCCTCCATATGACTAATATAGGTCAATTCTTGAAACCACTCCATTAATGTTGGGGTATGTGTGGTTTTCCAATGTCTCGGTATACCCGAGTGGGTGGCTGTCAGAAAAAAATGCAACAAACGTTTCTTCTGAGTTCCGATTGTGCCAGAGAGCATAGACAAAAGGGAAATCTGCGGAGACGGAATAACCAGTTCTCCAGTAATCCTGCAGTATACCTGAAAGATTTCCTCCCAAAATGATCGAACAGTAGAGCATTTCCACCCAATATGTATTATAGAGCTATGTTCTGAGCCACAGCTCCAGCACCGGTCCGACACACCCAGGAATATCCCACTCAATTTCACTGGATAATGGTACCACGTGAATAAAATTTTGTAATTTTTCACCTTTGAATAACCTGCTGTTGTTAGCTGGTGTGTTAATACGTATACCATATGGTTCTCCTCGTCTGAGAAAGAAAGGCCCAATTCCCACTCCCAAGACTCAATAAACCTAGGGTCAGGTTGCTTAAGCACCTCTGCATATAATAAGGATCTGTATATAACTGAAATCAAATGAATTGGTTTAGAGGTTTGTGCCAATATTTTCTTGAAGGCAGAAATCTCCGATAGAGTTCAGTCAACATCTCTTTAAACATGGTCCCAAAAAGAAGATAATTGTCTGTATTCTAGCCAAGAGTGTCTTTTAGTGGTATCTAAGGACTGCATCTCTTCTAAGGACATCAAAACCCATTTTTCAGGACCTAAGGATTCTAGGATCCTCCTCTGCACGCCATTGAAGGAATCTGTTCCTGAAAACTCCTGGTTAAAACTCCGGGTTGACAAATAAAGGAGACAAGGGATTGGCAGGACTCATTAAAAAGCTATTATGGGACTTCCTGTCTGAGCTGGGATGTGATATCACCTATGGAGCAGCAGCTCTCACACCACAAGAATCCTACTGACAAATCTGCGGACATCCACCACCCCAACACAAGAGAAAGATGGGCTACCACCAGCTCCCACTCCACACCACCTATAAATATCAGTCAATTAAATCCTGGATCATTTCTGAGACCTGGAGGGTCCTGAGGCCTGCTGCCCACGTGTGCACCGAAGGCCTGCGCTGGCTGCTATTCACACAGCAAAAATCCACTTCGATTAAAGGTATAATCCTACAAGCCGCACATAGAACCCCCTTCCCCCACGGAAACACCAGAAGGATCAACTTATCAGAGGTCAGGGCAGATTCTACAGGGATTCTCTCCTTCTCTCTGATTCCTGGTAACACATGTAAAGCGGACTGTGAAGGGGCCCCTAAAAGTCAGGCTGTGATCAGACAAAGCAGAGAGAAAACAGTCTATCCAGTAATGACACACAGAGCCCCAGGAGGGCGTTTAAGCACATACAACTGGTCATTTCTCTTGGTGCCAGCTCAAAAGGAAAACTGGTGACATCTGGTGGTCACCATAGTGAACTGAGACACGGAATGATAGAGCGAAAAGGGAGGGAGAGGTTTCTGCTCTTCAGGATGTAATCAGTAGAACCTCAGTTGCTGCAGACGGTGCATGGAACAATCCTGGCTTCGAACAGAGGTGCAGTCCAATAGTTCACATATAAGATTCCAGCACTCAAGTCTTATGATTCTGAATATTTATTTATAAATTCAATGCCATCACATCATAGGACAATAATGTGTTCACCGACGCGTTTCGACAATAAATGTCTTAGTCGTGGCTCCACGTGGAGCCACGACTAAGACATTTATTGTCGAAATACGTTGGTGAACACATTTGTTGTCCTATGATGTGATGGCATTGAATTTATAAATTAATATTCAGAAGCATTAGACTTGAGTGCTGGAATCTTATATGCGAACTATGAGACACGGAATAGCTCTGCTGCCACCTAGTGGACAAAAAAATAAGCACACACAAAAAAAAATAACTGCAAGTGCCCACTGTGTACTGCAGCACAACATATTTCCATAGCTGCCAAGAAACATAAGAACTGATAATCTCTGGAGAAAGGCCAAACGGCAGCGACAGAGGGACCTGACACTGACTCCATCTACATCACCACTTCAGCTAATGGATCGCCACATGTTACGCAGTTCACAAAAGCCAGAGGGCCCCGAGCAAACAAGCAGTGGGACCCACAGAGTGGAAGAGGGCAGCAGGGACCAAAGTCCTGCAGGAGAGGACACTCCTGCAACAAACTCACAACAGAAAACCCCAAATGAGGAGTACATTGAAGACCTAAGGGTGCCTTCACACTGGCGTTCCCCTCCGCAGCATTCTGCGGAGGGAATCGCCATGTGAGCACAGGCACCGCAAGTCCCTATGTTTATCATGGGGACGTACAGTGCTGCGCTTGACAGCGCATGACTGTGCGCTCCCATTCATTTCCTTGTGTGATTTGTACCCATGCGCATGCTTGCATAAAAATCATACATTGTCGTCCGCACCAGGGTGCGGACGAGAGTGTGTGATTTCTACGCAAGCATGCGTACAAATCACACAGGGAAATGAATGGGAGCGCACGGGCATGCGCAGTCAAGCGCAGCACTGTGCGTCCCCATGATAAACATAGGGACTTGCGGTGCCTGCACTCACATGGCGGTTCCCCTCCGCACAACGCTGCGGAGGAGAACGCCAATGTGAAGCCAGCCTTAATGAGTGTAGCAGGAAAGACTCTTCAAGATTTATATCAATAGACTTTAACAAACTGGCAGCTGACGTGGCAAGTAACATCATGCCAGACATCCAAAAGAACCTGGAACAGGCTATCAAGAAGGCCTTCCAGCATCTCTAAGACGAAGTGAGCAACCATAAAGAACGGCTGCAGCAGAGGGTCTCCCAAATGGAGGGTGCTAACATACAGCTCTGCTCGCAGCTGAAGGAGACAACTGTGGAAACAAACCACCTGTCTGAGAAGGTCGAAGACCTGGAAAACAGGTCAAGGCGCCACAACCTAAGGCTAGTGGGGCTCCCCGAGTCAGGCTCTGCAGCTGAACTACAAAGACTTTGCGAAAGAGACCGACCAATGGCCCTGGGAATTAATCACGGTTCTAGGGTCGAAAGGCTTCACAGAGTTGGGCCAGATCTACGATCTCTCAATCAAGTATCTAATGACCGGACAACCAGACCACGTCAAGCAATCATGAAATTCCTGGACTATAATGATAAGTTTGACATAATGAGTGCATATAGAAGATGTCCCCAGCCAGTGACTTTGAGTGGAATAAAAGTCTTATTATTTGAAGACTATTCTGCAGAGGTGGCAACACACAAGAGAGCCTTTAGTAAAATATGTGCAGCATTCTATCAAGCAAAGAAAAGTTTTGTACTGCAATACCTGGCGACACTGAGGATGTTCCAAAATGATGGTGATAACCTCATCTACAAATCAGCAAGCGACCCAGAGAAAGACATGGAAAAAATACTGCACAACGCAAAAAGCATCGAACGAAGAAAGGTCGTGAGGAAGACAGCTTCCCCTCAACACCAAAGCCCCAGAGGGCATCTGGCCGGCGCAGATGAAGCACCATTGGAATGGACTGCATCATATACATCTTGCTCTTAATGGGTATCCCCCCTTCCCCCCGAAACTTCTTCTACAAACAGGACAGTGTCTCCCCAAGGTGACTGGATGTTGTTGGTAACGTGTTGAGTACTGCCAATTGATATATGTTGCGCCTTAATGAACATGGGTTTTGGTGGAAAGTGCCCATCTGCCCCTTATTTGGGGAAGGGACCCGGGTTCTGGAGGGATGGAGGGCAAAGAGTTATGCAAAGCTATGGACCAGGGTGGAGGAGAAGATGCAGATGGTATTTTGACAATTATTTATGATCTAAAGGAAGAGGATTTTTTTAGGCTCAGCAAATTGTGGGTGGAGAAAGTAGTGGGCTCGTCAGCTCAAGGTAGACATGCAGGGGTAGTGATACTGTTCCATCGTAATTTTATATTTAATCTGCTGTCCCAGGAGTGTGATGATCAGGGGAGATGGGTTTGGGTCACCATAGAGCATGGAGGAGAAGTCTATTCAATCTACAATGTTTATGGATCTAATGGTTCAAACAGAGTCTTCTTTGATGACCCGGAGAAGAAGCTTGTCTTGGAAAACTCACCTCTGATAATTACTGGGGGAGACTTGAACATGGTTCACAATGGGGAGGAGGACAGAAAGAGCCAGAGCCTGACTCCTTCAAAAAGAGAGTCTCTTTTCCCCTCCTTCCTTGAACAAACTGGATTGAGGGATGTTTGGCATCGGTTACATCCAGAGAATAGAATGAAGTCAGTGGAGATCTACGACCTGGTCATATCTGACCATGCTCCAGTGGGGATGGAACTGGTGGATAACCAGATAAAAGAAACACATTACATATGGAAATTTCCATCTTATCTTACAAAAGATGAGGGCTTTATTGACAACTTACAAAGCTGGTGGGAGGAAGTTGAACGGACAACAAGAAAAATGCAAACCAAAACACATTGTACTGTAATACGGCGAAAGCTGTATTAAGATGCAAAATTGTGATGTTTCTGGCCTCACTCAAGAAAAGAGCAGAAAAATACTCAGATTGTAGTGCAAAGCATAGAAATATATATACAGAGTTCCTGCAGAACCCCACAACTCAAAACAGGGAATAATGGAAGCTGGTCAAACAAGAGATTGAAACCTGGATTGATAGGCGGGAACAGATGTACCGCTCTAGACCGGAAGTTGAAATGCTGAGATATGGGAACAAAGCGGGGAAATTGCTGGCAAGACCAGCAAAAAGGGCATCTGCAGGCAAATCCAATTGATAGACTACGAGACGGCCACGGAACTATAACTTCCGACGCTGGGAAAATCAATGAAATACTAAAAAACATTTAGAAAGAATTATATAAACCCTCATATACTAATTTGGCAGAAGGTAAAACATTCCTCCAGCAAGTCACTCTTCAAAAACTAACACAAGAACAAGATGCAATTAATGCAGAAATAATAGAAGAAGATGTGAGACAAACCATAAGTCATCTCCAAAATGGGAAAGCACCAGACCCAGATGGATTTAGCGGGGAGTTTTATAAGTCGCTCAGGGAACATATCTCCCCATTGCTAACAAGTTATTACAACACCATCTTCTTAACGGGGGCCATAGCAGAAAGATCTAAAGAATCATATATTAAAGTCATACCCAAACAAGGCAAGGACCCCCTGGAGGCCTGCTCCTATAGACTCATCTTCCTTAATGATGTAGACCAGAAGATTATGTCAAAAATAATGACGGACAGATTGGCAGCAGTATTACCCCAACTGGAGAGCCCTGCTCAAGTAGGATTCATTAAGGGCAGGGCAGAGGTGAAAAATAAAGGAAAGGTACTATGTTGGATGGGGTGGGTCGCCGCAGCCAGTCGGGAGAGAGACTGGCTTTGTGGACTTTGGATGCAGAGAAAACTTTTGATAATGTTAGCTGGGACTGGCTAGGGGTGACTCTGGACTCGTTCAACATAAAGGGCAACTTTAGAATATACCTGGAGGGGGTGTATATGGACCCGACAGCTAGAATACACATGCCAGGCTTCCTCTCTGAGCCATTTCGCCTATATAAAGGGACAAGGCAGGGGTGCCCGATGTCTCCATTGCTGTTAAACTAGGCATTGGAGGCCTTTCCTCTGTATATGGAAGAGTCGGATCTATTTGAGGGAATCAGGGCTAGCAACACTAAAATAGCATTATTAGCAGATGATGTCATCTTTTTCTTGTCCTGGCCACTGGAACAATTAGGAAATATCTTTCCGTTTATCCAGAAATATGGGAAATACTCAGGCTATAAGGTCAATATCGCCAAGAGTGAACTCTTAGAATTGTAGGAAAAACTGCCTGTGGAACAATGCAGGAAACTAGGCCTAGAACTACATATTGCAAAGACACATATCACCTATCTGGGAATTAAGATAGGCAGGCTTCCGGCACAACTTTAGTCACTAAATTATGCACCTCTGATCGAAAAAATATTGGGAGAATTTCGGAGATGGCAGAATCTGCCACTGTCCCTTCTGGGAAGATGCCATTTAATTAAAATGATCAGTTTTGCCAGACTCCAATACCCATTACAGACATTACCCCTGATACTCAAGCATCTAGATATAAACAAAATAAATAGAGCTTTCACCCATTTTATTTGGGCAGGTAAAGGCCCAGAATCGCATTGAGAAAACTGATGCTAAGGAGAAGTGAAGGTGGGATCAATTTTCCGAATGTCAGAGCCTACAACATAGCAAGTCTTTTTAGACATGTGATAGATTGGCTACAGGAGACTAACTGCTACTCTAATATCCAATTGGAAAGACAGTTAGCGGTGCCGTGGGAATTAAATTCTCTCTTACATACAAAACAGGCCAAACTCCCGCAGAACGTAAAATCGTCCCTACAGCTTCGGAATACCATCATATGCTGGAAGATAGTAAGGAAGGCATTTGGCCTTCCTTTGCAGATCTCTGAACATATGCCAATATTGGTCACTCGGAAGCTCCCCAAGGAACGGAAAGCGATAGGACAAGCAGGTGATAGCATGAGGAAAGCAGGGGATATTATGCATACGGAGGTTAAACGATGGCTGAGCCCACAAGAAATCATGAACAAATTCCAAATAGATAGCAGACACTTCCTACAGGTCACGCAAATTCCATTCTTTTTGCCTATCTAGACTTTTCATGTTATTTAAGTGGGAATACATAATCTAGATAATAGAGTAGACTTGAACATCCAGAATGCGAGCATATCCTTAATATACAATACTGTAAGACATAAATTCCTGAAGTTAAAGCAGAACAAGCTGTTTAAGACTAGGGAGAAATAGACTGGGGGGTAAAGATATTGCAGATACAATTCTACTGGGGCGGGAACAGGTCAAAAAATCCATTCTTTGCGAAAGATGGGGGAGACTTATTTTAAGCTCATGCACACATATGGTTTCAATATTCCATCCTCTCCTAGATTCCCTGACAGGATTACGGCATGCTCTAAGTGCGGAACACCTTTAACGAATTTCTGGCATGGGGTGTGGGAATGCAGGGCAGTTAAAGAGTACTGGACACAGGTTGGGGAACAGGTTCGATCATGCTGGGGAATCTAACTCACACAAACACCATAAGCCAAGCTCTTTCATCAGTTAAGACTCCAATAGTCTCAACCCACAGGAGTTAAAGCAAAGATCCCTAAAAATATTCACACATTCTTAGTTGTAACCCTACGGGGTTTACTGGGCTAATGGCTTAAACCAAGCATCCCATCGATGGGGATGATAATACCCCAGATGAAACACTTAGTGGGAATTGAATTAATAGAGGCGGAAAGGAGTAAGGAAAAATCTGCAGGGAAAGTATTTCCACTGTGAAAAACATTCATTGGTTTTCACTATAGACCTCACAAAATATCAAGAATGATCAGTCCCTTCCGCTACACAGAATGGTATTGTATGGAGGATCTGAGCGGGACGTTAGGGGCCTTGGGAACTAACCCAGATGTATAATGTCTGTTAAAGATACAGCATATATTACCATAGAAAGACATGCTTGACTATGCAAAATACAGTAAAAGAGATTCTCTTCCTTTCCCTATTACCCTTCTAGGCATTCAGCCCATCTTTTCTTTCTCTCATTATTTTCCCAAACTTTGTGTTATGGTACCTTTACCGTTGAGGTATCTGACCGGCAATCTGTTGCCCCAGCACCATCGCCGTGAAATTGCCTCGCAATTGCGGAGTGTAATTGGGGAATTTGGCGGCGATAAAAAAGGTTGCGCCGGGTTCCGATTTCACAGCACTGCTCCAAAATCAGAGGCAATCATGAAGGCGACATTCCCGGCTTTTGGCATGTGAACTGGTGATAGTGATGGAATCTGCGTCGCCTATTGATTTCCTGTAGGCGTGCCACAGCGTGCTGAAGTCTGCGCCTCTTCAGTGATGATTGGTGGTGGCTACTGTGTTCCCATTGGCTGTTAGTTGATAGCGCGCCATATTTGAGCATGTATTGTTGTCAAACTCCGACACACAATGACGTCAGGTATTAGCCAGCCTTCCAGCGCAGTCTGGCCAATGACAACGCTATTGTATTATCCAATGAGTGTGGTTGGGACGTGGTGTACAACAATTTGGCACACCTATGTTTTCGCTGCGCTGAACAGGTACGCCCACATTCCTTTGGGGATTGCGGCATGTGAAGCGGCGACGGGAGTCTACTGGATGTTTCCCGCTGTTGGTGTGGCAACTTCCGGGACGACATGTCACCTTAAGTTGAGGGCGAAATTGCTGCGTGTAAAAGCGCCTTTGGCGATCTGAGGCAACCATGAAAAATTGCACGTGCACGTTAGATTGCCTCCTATCGCCGCCAAAAGTTGCGGCGTGTAAAGGTACCCCTGCAAGGCATTGACTGAGATCTATTTATGTGTCTATATACTATTTTAAATGCTACACGGACATGTTGCCTAACAAGAAGGATTTATATATGTACTTTTGGTAATCTACAGTGTCATTGTGGATGTTATATCCTGTGCTATGATAAAAAAAAAAAACAGGCCCAAAAAAAAAGAATTTGTGTTTTAAATAATCCCAGGTTTGTAACAATGCCTCTATAAATAAACCTGTTCGTTTTCCTGGAATCTCACCCCTCTCCTCCTACCAGAGTAAATATCTCAGGGAAGACGAGAATCCCACCTGTTCCAGCTCAACCAATTTCTTGGAAGAGGTATGAAAAGCCAATAAAATAGTCACAACAGTACCACAGTCTGATGGTATTTTTGCAGGACTGAAAGAAAGACCTACTCCCCCAGGGATGTAGCACAAGTGAGAGTCTGGGACTTGATCCGCGGTCTCCAATTTCCCCAGATAAATCGAAGTAATGCTGACCTAAGAACATGAAAGAAGACCATCAGTGGGATAATAGGGACCGCCTGGAAAACAAATAAAAACCTAGGCAGAATGTCCATTTTGAATACATTAATTCATCCAAACCACAAGATGGGCCTCTTATTGTATGTCGGCAGGTTTGAGAGGGTCTGTTTAAGAAGTGGTTGAAAATTTAAGGAATGGAGGAGACTCAAATCCCTCGGTATCTGGATACCCAAGTATTTAAGTGACAAGGACTGCCACCTAAATGGGAAGTTACCCTTGGCCATATTGACCTCAGGCGCAGGTAAGGTTATATTTAACACCTCTGTCTTACTATAATTGACTTTTAAAGTTACTTAACTCTCCAAACCATTTAAATTCTGACAAAAGTGAGGGAAGAGGGTAGGTAACTGGGACAAGTACACAAGTACAACAAAAGGTCATTGGTGTACTGTGACGTCTTATAGCTCTGCCCGCCTACCTGTACACTGCTGTCATGAACCGATGACTTAGGAGTAACATTCAGATTCTGTACAAGTCGTTGGAAACTGTAATGACCGCAATCCCTGACTACACACCGCAACTAGAAGTAGCCGTGGGATGTAACTAACCAGACCTAGACACCTCTGCACAGCCGGAGAACTAACTGCTCCTAAAGATGGATGTAGGAAAAGGTATCTTGCCTCAGAGCAGAACCCCAAAAGAATAGCAAGCCCCCCACAGATATTAAATAGGAAACAAGAGATGGAAAAACAAACGCAGGGAGAGTATAAGGTTTAGCAAAAGAGGCCACACTAGCTATATAGGAAAGACAGGAAAGAATACTATTGCAGTCAGTATAAAACACTATAAAAAACCACCAACAGTAGATATTACAAAAATTACCCTGAAGTCACTAAGACTAGGCAAACTCTGTATCAGCAGACTTCTATGAATCAAATGCCAGCAGAAATGGAAATAACAGATAATAGTGAATGGTAACATTCCTAGGAAGAAAACTTCCTATCTGAGAGCATATAAACAAATATACAAACTAGATAGCAAACCTACAGCTCAGAATAAGACAAAACATAAGCAGAAACTTAAGCACACAAAAGTGTGCCACAAAATATCAAGAAAACATTCACTTATCTTGCAAAGATTTCCACAGAGCAGAATAAACCAGAGAGATGTGAACTCCTCCAGGAACAAAAGACAACTGGCAAGGAATGATCCACTTCCAACCATTATATGCTCCAAGAACCAGATTGCCAATCCCCATCACCTATGAAGCCCACACATCAGCTGCATCCCCAGCAACAACCATCGGAGGGAGCTCCAATGAATTCACAACACACCGCACACACTGGGATTCCTTCTGATTGTGATTGCTAAATGTTCCATTACAATAACATAAAACAATTGAGAAAGGGGGCAACCTTGATGCGTTTTGATTCTTGCTGACGGGTGAGTGTAAGAGTGTAACTTTTTTCCAAGAAGCCTCTTCCCAAACCTATCTGTTTCAGAGCAAATGTAAAGACCCGCGGCAACAGCGGGAGTAAGATTCTGTTATGATACAGTGATGCCACTGACAGGAAAAATGAGCTTCCAAAACGGTAGTAACAAGATTTATTGTAAGAAAACTCGCCTCTGTTTGTATGGGGAAGAAAAGTGAATAAAATAGACAGTGACATTTTAACTCAACAACTCGTACAAAAGAATTGTGTTTTATTTTTCCTACCAGGAGAACAGCCACATATCAATGGTCCCAGTAAGGGGATGTCCTCCCTTGGGCTAACAATGCCACCACTCTCCCTAAATGTGTCCGGACTTAAACAGGGCTAATTCCTAAGGGGCAACAGTAATATGTGTCTTTTCTCCTGGTTCACAATCTTAACACTATTCCCAATCATTAAACTTTCTGGGATTCCAATATGACCAAACTAAGCTGTACAGCTAGGCAGATTACAACCCAACTTCACCTAACAAGAATAACATATAAAATAATCATATTCAATTCCCATTTTCAAGAATACAGATGATAGCAAATTCATTTGATTAGCATGCTCTGCAGGAAAATCCAATCCAGACAGGTGGGTGCCTTGGGAGCTTCACCATGGACTGTGGCCTTTCTGAACTTCGCATCGCGCTATCAACAGTCACTGGCAAGATGAACACAGTTTGTGTCCCACTGACACTATCCCATAGAGACTTGTCATTTAGGTTGGTCTAAACACCTAGCTGACCCTAACTAACTCGTTGGACTGGTCAGGGAAAATTTTAAAATAAGATACTTGAGGTACCTCATCCTTGTTTAAAACATAGGGTGCTTTACCCTCCGTGGGCGCCATGTCACACTTCACAAGATGGCCGGCTCAATGTTGTCCCACTGTTGGGCTTCCCCGCGCTCTCCACTGAACAAAAATAGAGGATTATTATCCCAGACGTCACCAATCACAGGAGCGTGAAACTGCTGCTCTAAAAGGGGTAACCAAGTTCGTCTACTCTGGACCTTCCTTTCTCCCTCATCAATCAGGAGCTCCCCCGATCACGTCTATTATTTACATTGCAGCATTCATAAATTATTACCACTTAATAAAATTTAGAACAACAGTGAGTGTCACTGACATATAGTGGTCAGATGTCATTGTTACAGGCGTGGCTTCCTCTCACAGTCATCACCAACACGCATATCCCCATACACCCTCCTACACATGGTTCATAAAATCCCAGCGCACACGGTCAAAGTCTTTTTCTGTGTCACCCGACAAAAGACACAGTGAATCTCCCGCAGCGACAGCACTTGCCACCAAGAGGATCGTTTTGCTGATGTTGTCCCTATCCTCTCTTCCCTGGACAAATCCCACCTGGTCAAGATCCACTAGAGATGGGAGCAGGGAGCCAATCTGTTAGCCAATAGTTTAGAAAAGAATTTGATATCTAAATTCAACAGGAAAATGGAGCTGTAGTTTGAAATTAAAGATGGATCTTTTCCGGGCTTTGGGATCACAGCAATGAAAGCTTCCAAAGATTGTGGTGGGAAAGGAGTAGATCCAGAGACTGTGTTGAACACTTTCGTGAGAAATGGAAACAAATACTCTTGGAATGTTTTATAAAACGTAGGGGAGAAGCCATCCGGCCCGGAAGCTTTGCCCAACGGAGAGTCACCGGTTACAGATATCATCTCCTGTTCCGTAAATGGCGCTTCTAATTGCAAGGATGTTTCCTCACTTATGCTCGGGAAGGCCGTTTCTGCTATATGATTCTCCATCACAGTGTTTTTTTTTCTGAGTATCCATCTTGACCAAATCTCCTTTGATATTATACAATTCTGAGTAGAACATCTCCATCTCCTTTATTATTTTTGCTGCGTCATGTGTTATCCCCCAAACCGTCACCGAAGCATCGGAACAAAAGATGTTTTAGGTCTGAGGTGTAGCAAGCGAGTCACAGGCCTCCCACATTTATCAGAATGTTGGTAAAGGAATCTTTTAAAATGGCTCCAAAATCTTAGGTATTTCTCGTTCCATAGTACCCTGAGCTCTTCCCTAAGTTTGATCAATTCCGCTAACTCCGCCGTCGAGGGGCTCCTCTAATGCTGTATTTCAAGGGCGTGTAGCTGGTCGATCAGTTCCTGCGGCCTGAGCATCCTATCCCTCTTTAGGCGGCAACTATGTTTTATAAAAACACCCCTTAAGACGCATTTTAACGCCTCCCATTGGAAGAGCAATGCCGTCTTGTCTACTGCACATGTAGGTGGTAATTGAATTTTTAATATCGTTGAGACAGACCACGTCTTTGAATAGGTTATTATTCAACCTCCATGTCCAGGATTGTTTCAAGGTGTTTGGCAGGGAGATGACCAGGTAGACAGGAGCAGGATCAGACCACACAATATTTCCAATCAAAGCTATCTGGCTCACTAAAGAAAAATTGATCCGACTATAGGAGTCATGGGGAATCGAGTAAAATGTGTAATCTCTACCAACTGATTCAAAATCCACCAAACATCTAACAGTTGAAGATTATGGATATCCCGTTTTAAAGCAGCCAGTTGCGATGCTGGTATTACACTTCTACCAGACATAGTGTCGACGGAAGGGCTCAAAGGCAGGTTGAAATCACCCCCTATTATTACCACCCCGTATGCGAACTCAGCTACTTTTTTCAGAAATTTAATACGAGCCCTACATTGTCCTTGTTTCAGGGTGTACCAACCAGCAATCGTGTATGTTGTCGTGGAGATTTTCATCTTAACTATCACATACCTGCCTTCTGGATCAATACATGTGTCAAGCTTACTGTGGGCCAATGATTTCTGGAGGGCCAATGAGACTCCCCTGGAACGCTACTCTGAGCCAGCGCTGTGAGCCCACCCAGTATAGTAGCAGTCATTCAAATTAGGCACGTGGCCCATTTTAAAATGGGTCTATTGAAGTAATAAAATGTGCACTCTCTGTGCATAGTATATTATATTTGGGAACATTTTTGTGTAGGGTGTTAAATCCTTTCACATAGAAGGATTCAAATTTTAGGATGGACATTTGTAACCTTGATGTGCCACGGATGAGATAAGCTGACAAGGGAACCTGTCCCTAGAAGAAGATTATACAAAGAAAGAAGAAAGGGACAGCAAAGAGAGGAGGAAAAAGAGAAAAGAGAAAGAAGAGAGGAGAAAGTGAAGAAAAAAGGAGCGGGGAGTGGGGGAAGTAGAAAAACCAGTAAAAAGAATTAGCAATAGGGGCTAAAGAAGTTAGCCCAAACTACAAACTTTAAAGGAATCCTGTCAACCTCCAAAAAGCCACCTAAGCTACAAAATCATATCCCTGCAGCATCCTATCACCATTCTCACACTCCTTTTGTCTCCTAAAAGCATCCTGTCAAAGTACATAAAAACGATTTTATAGTCACTCATTAGGCATTATAATTAGTAAGGGCTATATTCTTTAGCCCTTATGGCAAGTTTGTTTGGTGCCCTGTTCGTCAGAAGATCACTCCCTAATGGGCGTGATCTTTTATTCATTTTCTAGGCAGGCCCTCCCTGCTCTCCATGACGCTGGCCGGGCATGAATGACGCGAATCATGTCATTTCCGGGATCCAGTGACGTTAGTACACCCATGCCGCTCTTTCGGCTTCAAGCACCGCATGTGCAATATAAACAAAATATATCCCAGCTTCACAACAATGCCTCAAGGGTTGGGATCATGGCTTCTACGTCTTCTATTACGTCTGCCCCTTTCTCTCCCTTTGCGTTGGGGTCTTGGAAGAAGATCCCTTCCCAGGAAACCAGAGGGCAGCCTCAGCCAGCCCGTGATAGTCACCATCGGGATCTGTAATGCTTCTGCCCGTTGGCCCCTGGGGTGGCTCAGGAGGTGAACACGGTCATCCCGTCTGACCCTGAGGTGGAACGGAAAGCCCCAAGTATAGGGGATGTTGTGTTGGCGTAGGACTTCTATGAGGGGTCGCAATGCCCTTCGTTTCATAAGAGTCCATGTAGAAAGATCTTGCAGGATCTGGATCTTACTATCTTCGAAACATATGTCTTTCACCAATCTAGCTTGAGTCATAATACCACCTTTAAGTAAGTAGCGATGAACCTTGCAGATAACATCCCTAGATAGGTCTGTGTTTCCCAAGTGGCTTGTGGCAAACTTCAAACGAGGCTTTTTATGGATATCTTTGAAAAATGGCTTTCTTCTTGCCACTCTTCCATAAAGGCCAGATTTGTGCAGTGTAAGACTGATTGTTGTCCTATGTCCTATGTCCTAAGCTAATCAGCAAAGCAAAAATGGTACATGCTGTCATAGAACAAATTTAAATATTCTATTGTAAAATGCAATAAAATATAAGTAATAGAAAATACTTTTTTTCAGTCTAATATAGCTGCCCATAATATAATATTTGAATTCATTGAGATGCACCTGTGTTTGCGGCAGGCAGATCAGGGCAGTCTTCACCTCTACAAATGAAATCCTTGGTCCGGCATGTGGAGAGCGTCTGGCATTTACTAGGCCTGGGAATGTTATGATGTTGCAGTGTAACATACATTATGAAGTCATATGAGCCACCAGAAGGCAAAAAAACACTTTAAAATTTGCAGTGGCTTGTAACAACGTCTCTTTCTGCAATAGTAATATTGGACAGTGAGTTTCTACGCTATACTGCCATTTTAACATGTAAAAAATCAGCAGGACTGTTTTATTAGTAAAGTGTTCCAATAAAAGGTGTTTTCCATATTAAGTAAACCCAAAGGTAAGAAGCTACCTTAATACAAGCACATGCTGAGATTTTATTTTTTTTTCTCCATTTTACAGGATGCGCTAGAACAAGTTTGTAGCTATAAAATTCCATTCACAAAATAAATTATCCTGTATAATAAAATGGTTCTTTATATGGGCATAAAACATGGCAAAGCCATAGAGCATGCATTGTGTATACTTGCATAATTACAGAGGCGCTAAAAAGACAAATTACTGCAGCTAAACCACAAAAGTTCAAAACCACAGAAGTTCACGTTTGGGACAATCTTTTTTATGTTTCCGTATACAATGTCTGCTCTACACCTTGAAGTCTTATTTTGAGAATTATTTTCCAGGTATCATAAATACTTGGGCAGCTATATTAGACTGAAAAAAAGTATTTTCTATTACTTATATTTTATTGCATTTTACAATAGAATATTTAAATTTGTTCTATGACAGCCATGTACCATTTTTGCTTTGCTGATTAGCTTAGGACATAGGACAACAATCAGTCTTACACTGCACAAATCTGGCCTTTATGGAAGAGTGGCAAGAAGAAAGCCATTTTTCAAAGATATCCATAAAAAGCCTCGTTTGAAGTTTGCTACAAGCCACTTGGGAAACACAACATACATGTGGAATAAGGTGCTCTGGTCAGATGATGAAGATGGAATGAGGGTGGACATTTCAGGAAGACTATGATCCCAAACACACAGTCAAGGAAACTCTCAATTGGTTTCTGAGAAAGACAATAAAGCTGCTGGAATGGCTCAGCCAATCACCTGACCTGAACTCAATAGAAAATTTATGGATGGAACTAAAGCTCCGAGTTTATAGAAGCAACCCAAAGAGCCTTCAGGATTTGAAGAGTGTTTGTGTAGAAGAATGGTTCAAAAACACCCCTGAGCAATGCATGAGACTAGTTTCTCAATACAGAAGGCATCTTGAAGCTGTCTTCACCAACAAAGGCTTTTATATGAAGTATTAAATACATGTCATTAAGTGTAATCAAATGAAACCAAAATCGAACTTTTTGGCCACAAGCAAAACAATTTGTTTGGCGTAAAAGCAACACAGCTCATCACCCTCAAAACACCATCCCCACTCTCAAACATGGTGGTGGCAGCATCATGGTTTGGGCCTGCTTTTCTTCTGCAGGGACAGGGAAGATGGTTAAAATTGATGGGAAGATGGACGGAGCCAAATACAGGAGCATTCTGGAAGAAAACCTGTTGGAGTCTGCAAAAGAACTGAGACTGGGATGGAGATTTATCTTCCAACAAGACAATGATCCCAAACATAAAGGAAAATCTACAATGGAATGGTTCAAAAATAAACGTATCCAGGTGTCAAAGTCCAGACCTGAATCCAATCGAGAATCTGGGGAAAGAGCTGAAAACTGCTGTTCACAAACGCGCTCCATCCATCGTCACTGAGCTCGAGCTGTTTTGCAAGGAAGAATGGGCAAGAATTTCAGTCTCTCGATGTGGAAAACTGATACAGACATACCCCAAGCAACTTTCAGCTGTAATCACAGCAAAAGGTGGCGCTACAAAGTATTAACTCAAGGGGGCCGAATAATATTGCACGCCCCACTTTTCAGTTTTTTATTTGTTAAAAAAGTTTAAAATATCCAATAAATTTTGTTCCACTTCATGATTGTGTCCCACTTGTTGATTCTTCACAAAAAATTAGAATTTATATCTTTATGTTTGAAGCCTGAAATGTAGCAAAAGTTTGAAAAGTTCAAGGGAGCCAAATACTTTCACAACGCACTGCATATACTTGTATATCTAATATATAAAGCTGAATGTGTGTATGTGTGTGTGTTGTATGTGTGTGTATGTCCGGGATTGGCATCTACACTGTCGCAACTACAGCCACAAAATTTTGCACAATCACACGTCTGGACTCTGAGAGCGTCATAGGCTATGTTGTGAGGCAAAATTTTAACCCTGCGCATTCCAGTTCACCAAACAATTTTGCCCCTATCTACATAATGGGGAAAAAGGATCAAAGACAGGTTTACAGTCACAGGTAGCTGGCCTGTGTAGTGACCACTGAATGGGGTGTTCGTCTGGGGCTCTCAAGATGTTCCTCTCGGCTTCGCACTCTGTCCTTCCTAGAGTTGAAGTCTGGCCTGCATGGAGCCCGACCTGACCTCCCGCTCTCTCCTCCATAACTCTACGCTCGTGTAGGAACCTTCTACGGATTACCACACCTCTGGGGATTTTCCGCCGTCCTGGTTCCTTGTTTGGCTATGGTTTTGAGGTGACCTGGAGGCTAAACACTCCTCGGTCTCACCAGTATTGGCAGCTCAGAGTTGAACTTGCCTGCACCACTCCCGGAGCTGGTACTCCGCTCCGTGGACTGGGATCCTCCCAGACCGGTAGATAGATGGTCTGACGCCGGGTGTTAGCACACACCTCAAGCTCCCGTTTTCTCATCTGGGTGACCACTCTTTCTGAGTGCCCTCCCTGTACGTTCCCCTGAAGGGTCCTCCTCATCCGTTTTCATTTTACACTCTCTCTCTTCCCGCTTTCCACTAACCCACCTATATAACCTCCCACTGGTACCGGTTACCCTGGTAACGGGTTTAACCAATTGGCCCTCTGAGATAGGTGTGTGGATGCAGAATGAAAGCCACATACGAACCTCCCCCTTCACTGGTCCACAGGGATACCACACACTGGTTGGAGTACCCCTTCGTGGCGTACCGACCAGTGGGGCGCCACAATCCCCCTTGGTGAAACACACTTGTCCTCATGTGTCCATTTCTACCCCAACTGATGCAGAGACAATTTTTAATGCAGTATAAAACAACATGGTAAACACAAGATTATGTATTTTTGGTTCCTCCCTTCATGGGAGGCTCTTTTCTTAAACGTTACCAACTTTAATTGAACCTCGGCCTAACGGGGCTGGTACACACATGGCTCCAGTGGTCATTGTCCTTGCACTTTGCAGCAGTGTCCTCTTTGATCCACCCGGCTGTTTAAGACATCATAACATACACATATCACAGAGTCTCTGGCTTAAGTCTCAGTGCAGGCTCAACACAAAAGTCCTCATTATTGTTCATGAGTTTTCAACAATAAAGAACATTATTTACAGGAACGATACTTTGAGAATCTTAGTCTCTACAGCCTATGTACATGCAGGGCATACCATCCACGAGGCTCTGCGTGCCTCTAGTAGCCGACCCTGTCGTTCCAGTAATGGTCCCGGTCTGGGTGGCCCCTCGGAAGGTGAGTCTCTACATCCCTCCGCGCCACAAAAACCTCATAGAGACCCTCTTCCCGGAAGAAACCCCACCGGATTTCCAGATTAAAACTGGTTACAGTACCTTCCCTTCTCTCGTCCAAAGGTACCGGTGGTTGATGGCGGGCCTGGGTTCGGACCTACAAGTTCTCCAACTCCCTGGCCCACCACTCCTCATGATGGCGCTGCCGCATCACTTGGGTCAGCCAGGTACTGTTCATAGAGGTAGTCCGGCTGAGTATGGATGGGATCGGGGGTCTGCCTCTGACCTCCGGTGGTAGCTGCTTGGCTGGCCACAGCTCATGACTGGTGCTGATGGTCACTCCACCATGCCATGCGGGGCCCAGATGCCCTGACTTCTTCGCTGCTGTCATCCGGATCGCCATCCCCGAGATCCTCCTCCTCAGAGCCCGACTGGCTGGCGGATTCGTCCTGGATGGCCTCAACGACCATTCCGGACTCGCGCTTGGTTCCTCGGGGACCTCCAGTTCAGCGCTTTGGGAGGCCCAGATGCCCCGACTTCAGGGCAGGCGATGGGTGATGACTCGGCAGATGGGTCCTCACTGGTCACTGGGTTCTCAACCATGGCCTGGTCTGTCGTTCTCTACTCCAGCTCTCGGTCCCTGGTCCCTCTGCGCTCAGCCATACGGAATAGCTCTAGGGCGGTATCGGCGCTCCAACGCCTAACAGTCCATTCCACAGTCTCAATGATCTGGACTCTCAAGTTCCTGAAACGCGGTTCTCCAGAAGGCCCATCTCCCTCATAGGTGATAAGGGAGATCGCCCTCGGGTCCCTGTTGCAGCAAGGATCTCTTCTTCTACCTCCTGTAACAGGTTGCTCAGTCTGGTAGCCCCCATGTTCACCAGTTCCTGGACCAGACTCGTTCCGCGTGGATTTCCGGCAGCACCCTTGTTGCTGCTTTTTAAGGCTTCTGGTAAAAGTACCTTTATCTTTGTCCCGCCCCCTTGGTTGTTTGATGGAAATAGGGGCAGGCAAACAGTTTTGCGCCTCCGGCTTGGCCCTCCCATGGTGGGGGCCGAGGCACACCCCCAGGCCAACACAATGTTCTTTACATTTCTAGACCCACCATTTTGGGCCTGTTGAAAAGGCGGGAAAAGTTATTTTTGTGCAGTGTATTGACGTTTTAAGTCCTTTAGCCGAATCTTTAAAGTCCGTCGAGGCGCACAATACCTGTTGGGTACGAGCTGGTTCTATCCTGTTTGTGATGCCAGAAGCTGACTCGCCCAAGGCTGGAGTACTCGGATCCGGGCGTTGCTGCTAGAACCTGTCACCGGTGGTCGATGTCCAATTCCGTGCCCTGGTGGTAGCTGAAAAGTGTTGAAATAAAAATAATAAAAGTGTATTGTTTGTGATGCCACCTGCAGTCTCTGATGATGCTTCAGACCTCTGGGGATGATGTTATTGTAGCCAGTTGTTATTGCTCCCTGCAGGTCGAGCAGTGTCCCCAGGACAGTGATGCTGTATTAACTGGAAGGCGGCTCTGCAGGTGAGAAGCTGTCTGATCCCTCACAGCGGGAAAGAACGACACACCACACATAGCTGAGTCTCTGTATGGGTTTACTGGTCAGCACACAATTCAAAGACAGGTTTACAGTCACGGGTAGCTGGCCTGAGTAGTGACCACTGAATGGGGTGTTCGTCTGTGGCTCTCAAGATGTTCCTCTCGGCTTCGCCCTCTGTCCTTCCTAGTGTTGAACTCTGGCCTGCATGGAGCCCGACCTGACCTCCCACTCTCTCCTCCGTAACTCTACGCTCATGTAGGAACCTTCTACGGATTGCCGCACTTCTGGGGATTTTCTGCAGGTCCTGGCTCCTTGTTTGGCTATGGTTTTGAGGTGACCTGGAGGCTAAACACTCCTCGGTCTCACCGGTATTGGCGGCTCAGAGTTGAACTTGTGTGGCGCCCCTGTGGCAAGGAGCCACAGGGAGGTACTACACCCCAAACAGAAGGTGTAGTGTCTCCGTAGTCATGGATATGGGGTTCTTACAGAGTCTGTCATAAGCGCCCATACAATAGGCCACCTTAGGACATGGGACCGTATTCAGTAGGTCCCAGGGGGTGGAGCCTAGAGTAGAGCGGCAGACTTAGAGTGACAGTTAGTCAGTCAGAAGAACGGTGCTGAGGAAGCAGCAAGTACGAACGTCAGGAAACTGTGTCCGTGACAGGAGGGCACTATTTTGGAGAGGGGTGACCCAGACACCGGAGGGGACAACCCAGGACCGGTTGGAGCCGGCTGGAGAGTCCGGGGTCGTCACTGGCATACCGAAGCCGAGGCAGTCAGTTGGTCTATCCCTGACTGCAAACCGACGAGCTGGGGACCGACATAATGAAGCCATAGTGCCACGGACTGAATCCCTACTTCAGTCACAAATTAGGTCAAGGACACTTTAGGGAAAGGACTGAATTCCGGTAGCGGGAGGAGTAGTTTGTTGTTGCTCTCCTCCGTACCAGTAAGGAACCGACTGTACCTAACAGTAACATACCAGAGGACTGGCGAAAGGGCTCTTCAGTGTGGTTAAAGAGAGTTAAAGAGGAGCCCAGACCCCGAAAGCTATTAAAAAGATACCACCGACAGACTCTGCAAAGTTACCTCAACATCTGTGGCTACGTCCCTGCTAAACCAGACTGTACTGTGTACTTCAACATCTGCCCGATACCAGTAAAGAAAGGATTGAGTTGAAGCGGTGTCTGTACTCCTTTCCTCTGTCACCTTGACGGGTTCCCACAGCATCAAAGAGGTGAGGACTATGACTCCCCTCATCCACCCGGCTGCCCTGAGGTAAAGCTCAACCTGTGGGGAGCTGTACTACTCTAAGCTGCACCTTCATCACCTCAGCGGCCGGCTGCAGCGCTGGTATCCACGTTACCAGGTACCACAGGTGGCATCACGTTACCATTTCCCCATCCATCATCATCATCCACCACCGTCCCCGCCATTGAGGGTCCAGGGCACGGACCAGGAACCGATCAGCCGTGATCCCCCATCAAAGTGACCATCTGTCATGGTATCCAAGTACCCCCTACCCTGTCAACTGACTCACTTGCCTGCACCGCTCCCAGAGCCAGTACTCCGCTCCGTGGACTGGGATCCTCCCAGGATGGTAGATAAGACGGCCTGACGCCGGGTGTTAGCACATACCCTCAGCCTCCTATCTTCTCATCTGGGTCACCGCTCTTTCTGGGTGCCCTCCCTGTACGTTCCCCTAAAGGATCCTCCTCGACTGTTCACTTTACTTCCACTCAACTCTTCTCTACTCTGCTGCTTTTCGTTCTACACTCTCTTCCTGATCTCCACTACCCACCTATATAACCTACCACTGGGACCGGTTACCCTGGTAACGGGTTTAACCAATTGGTCCCCAGAGCTAGGTCTGTGCATGCAGAATGAAAGCCAAATACGAACCTCCCCCTTCACTGGAATACCACACACGCTGGTCTGGGTGCAGTACCCCTTCGTGGCGAACTGACCAGTGGGGCGCCACACTATCAGTGTGTTAAGAGTGGGAGAAGAGGGTTGCATTGACAATCCAACACAATGGGCAGCACTTTGAACACATTTTATAAGTGGTCATAAACTTGTAAAGAACTGTAAAGAATAAAGGTACGATAAAACCAAGCACTCCATTTTTTTTCTTATGAAATTCTCAATAAGTTTGATGTGTCACATGACCCTCTGCCATTTGAAAAAAATAAAGTTGGATCAAAAATGACCGACTTCAAAATGGCCGCCATGGTCACCACCGATCTGGAAAAGTTTTCCCCCTCCCATATACTAATGTGCCACAAACAGGAAGATGATATCACCAACCATTCCCATTTTATTTAGGCGTATTCATATTAAATGGCCCACCCTGTACTCATGCACTAGTCATGAGGCTGGGTAGTCAAGAGGTCCAGGGTCGAATACCAGGAGCGTCAGCAATAAAGAAAGAGGTGAAACAAATGTGTGGTCAGGTCATGGTCCAAGGTCAAATTTACAGGAAGGCAGTGGAACAAGACAAAGTGTGTGGGCAAATGGATAATTGGAAGCAAGGTCGAAGGTTGGGTAAACAAGAGATCACCCTGACCATAGGAACAACAAGCTTGCAGATACCATAGAGCTAAAGCTACAGCCGGCAGTAATTGAAGGCGGAGAGGCAGCTAAATAGGAATATAATCACTCCAAACAGGAGTCACAAGGAGGAAGCCTTGCATGCCTCAGTCCTGATAGGTACTTGAGTTGTCTATCACCATACTGACAGCTCAGCATGCCCCTGCTTCTGATTGGACGGCTGAACTGTTTTTAACCATACTGATAGCTCAGCACGCCCCTGTGCAAGATTGGACAGCTGAACTGTCACTCACTATATCCAGACAAATCCGCCGCATCTGCCGCGATCAGTGAATACCGCTAATGTGAAAGGGGTCTAAGGCTGGTTTCACACTGCAGTTTTTTTCCTGATCAGGTTCGATCAGGTTTGTGTGTCAAAACCAGGAGCGTCTCCAAAACTCAGAACAGGTGTCAATCTTTCAATTATACTTTTTCTCTGCAAGTTCCTCTCCTGGTTCCTCTTCAGATGGAACCTGATCAGGGAAAAAACTGCAGCGTGAAACCAGCCTAATGGTGCCGTCACACGCATAAATCTGATGAACGATTTTGTGAGCGTTCACATGCACGCGCGATCGCTAACAAAATCGTTCAGATCGCTGGTGAGCTGTCATACAGGCAGACTCACCAGCGATCAATGGACCAGAGACATCGTGGGAATGATTTAAATATCGTTTCCACGATGTCTTGCTCCCGCTGCCAGGTTGCAGTAAGCGGGAGCAGGCTGGTCTCCAAGGTAAACTGCGGGTATCTAGGCAGCGCGCACTGCCTAGATACCCGATGTATACCTTGGTTACCAGCCTTCTCCGCTCACGGCTGGTATCCAAGGTACACAGCGGGTAACTAGGGTGCCTAGTTACCCGCAGTTTACCTTGGAGACCAGCTCCCAGCACTTGCAGAGAGGCGCTGGGAGCTGGCTTATCGGTCGTCTCCCGGTGTCACACACAGCGATGCTGTGTGTCCACCGGGCGACCAATGATAGATTTGAGGTCCTGTCCTCAAATCAAACGATGAACGATCAGCCGACTGATTGTTCATCGTTTGTAGTGTCACGCGCAACGATGTCGTTTCGAAATTGTTCAAGCATCACAGAACACGTGACTTTTGAACAATATTGGCAACGATATCGTTACGTGTGATGTGGCCTTAAGGGAGAGCCTGCTAGAGGAACAAGGTTGGTCGGGAAGCTTACAATCTACAAGGGTAACAAGATAGTGGATGAGGGTAGAGGCTGCTTGCATGGTATTGTAGAGGCAACAGGATTATTATCAGCTGAGGGCTTTTCTTACTAAATGTTTTCAGGTTACTTTTGAAGGTGGGGATAAGGCTTGAAAAGTTAACAGAGCAAGTTTCAGGGAATGGGAAATGTCCAGGAGAAATATTGTTACGTGAGAATCAGATGAGAGAAAAGAAAAGTTTTGTAAGGAGCATAGATTACATGTGAAGAAGTATAAGGAAATAAGATCAAAGATTTATACAGGGGAAAGATTATGCACAGCCTTGTGTGTCATGAGTAGTATTTTAAACTGTATTTGGCCAATATAAGTCAGGAAAAGGATCGCAAAAGGAAAGGTGGATGAGTAATGAAGGGACCAGTAGAGTAACTGGACAGCCTAGTTGAGAGTGGATTGGAGAGGAGCCAGAGAGTCAGATGGGAGGTGGAAAGTGATGTGGACAGGCAGTATAGTTTGTGTTGATATAGAATTTGAGCTGAAATTTTTAATCAAACTATGATACAAAAATGACTTTCTGTTTTTCAGTTCTTGGCCAGTTGCACTTGCTGCTGCAATGGTCTTGGTGGTGATAGTGTTATCATCTAATCTCCTGGTGATTCAGAAACCACCCAAAGATCCATTGTTCCATGGTAGGTATATTTTTAGAGCTTTTAAATGCTTTCATTATGATCATATATGAGGTGCTTGAGAGCAAAAAAAGCAAGCAGATGTTTATCCCTAATGGTACCTTTACACGCCGCTACCGAAGGTTTGAATCCTCCGGGTGTCACACGTGCACGTGCGCGTTTCAACGGTTCCTAACGGTACCTGATACCGCAATTGCACGCCGCTACAAGGTGCTCCACAGTAGGTTTTTTCGATCCCTGGAAGCACCGACGGGTGCCGCAGGTTACCTTCTGTGGAGCACCTTCCCTCATTTACACGCCGCTACCACAAGGGAATATGGGAGGACCATGGGCAGCAGGGACAACATTGGCGTGCCAGATTTGTGGACTACGAGACGCTCGTACGGTGATTGGACAAAGCAATAACATCATGATTGGCCAGCCAGCGCAGGGAGGCAGGCTAATACATGACGCTATAGCAAATGGGTAGTGACTGGTCATCTCGTTAAATATGCCGCCCTGTACAGGGACAGCCAATGGGTACACAGTACTCCGCACCAATGATAGCAGATGGGGCGTGGTATACATGACGCTCAAGCCCAGGTAACTCAAATACCGTACCAGTGCCCCGATTACACGCCGTAACCATAGGGTTTATACCTGCTTGTTTTGAGCAAGGCTGAATATATATATGTTGTCCTATTTTCTGTATGTTGATTATTTTATTTTTCTACCTCTACATTTCCATTTTGTGACAATGCTGCTATTGGGCTTTTGTCAGCAACATTTTCTTTTCCATAAACAGTAGGAGGCTAAAATCTACTTTTCATTATTGTTTTTCATACATCACTACATTCTGACAATGTAAATATCTAAAACTTTGACCTCACAACATTCACATTCCAAGTCAAAGAATACTTTAAGACATTGGTTTTCTGCGAACACCCTCAAATATTTTGAGAAAGCCCACTTTCATGAATATTTGCACAGAGTCTCCCACTTGAGACCCCATTGTCACAGTATTGTCCCTGTGTAGTTCTGCACCTCTTTAATACATTCTCATTCACTGACTGCCAGAAAACAGAGATTTTAAAAATTGTATGAAATGGAAACAGAAATATAATGAAAAGTTTCTGAACTTTTAATCATACGGTAATTCTTCATTTACTTAAAACTAAGAAAGAAACCAATTATTACCACCTGCAGCAGTTGTGGGTCTAGGGGTAACTCTGCTTATGAAAAAGAATTTGGCATTATTTTTGTTAGTCTTAATCTGTCATGTTTTTCTTTGCAGTTTATGCAGTATTCTCCTTCACCAGTGTGGTTGGTCTTATCATTGGACTTGAACAAGATGGAATTATAGATGGATTTATGACTTTGTACTTAAAAGAGGTAAGAGCAGCAAACCTACATATAGCAGCTTCAGCAATGTCACAGTTAAGTGGCATATTGGCAATTTACCAGTTGTGTACTTCTAGGGTCGGGTACCATGGAACTTTTCCAGTGCAAATTTCCCACAGCAGAAGATCTGTACCTAAATCTGTTTTTTTTTTTTCTATTTGTGTAAATGTAGTGGCCTTGATATCCATAGAATACATTGAGATATTGTGGATTTTACTCTGCAGCCCCACGTAGATCTCCTGTTGTAATCCCCAGCATTTATGTCACATAGGAACAATAACTTTATGTTCATAGATAATATTCTACACTTACATGCATATTTTAGGAGTCTCAAACAACAAACTTTGAGGGGTGAGCTGGACTCTTTTACATATTTTAAGAGTGTTACCAAACGTGGCACAAACGAAAGCTATTTATTCCAATTCCAATTTCATCCATTCAGTCGTGTCTGACTATTGGATACCATGTGAACCATTTTCCTCCAAGCTTCTCTGTTTGTCACAGCATCCTTCAGTTCTCTGATGTTCATTCCCATGTTTGCCATGATGATGTCCAGCCAATGGTCTTAGGTCTTCCATGACCTCTACTGCCACTGACCATACCCAGCATCATGTTCTTCTAGAGGCAATTTGCTCTCATCACATGGTCAAAGTAAGACAGTTTCGGTTTTATGGACATCTGTGGGTTGCCATGTTCCACAACAGCCTAATTTGTGATCCTTGACTGTCCACGGGATTAGTAGGAGTCTCCTCCAGCACCACAGTTCGAAGGAATCGATCTTTCTCTGACCACCCTTTGTCATGCTATTTATTGACCTTTGTATAACTAAAAATATATAAGCGTCTGTGTGTCATCTCATTGTATTGAAATGCATTTGTTTTGTTTAGTAGAGTTAATAACTACCGTGTACCAGTCAAACATTGTGTTCAAGGGTACAGTTTTTCAGTATGGAGAAAGCTGGTGTTCCACCCCAATGCACAAACAGCTCATTTCACCAAAACTTTCTAATGGTGATTAAAAAATGATAGGCTGTGGATTTCTACAATGAAGGTATCTATTAAATCAGCAGAACAGCACCTTTATGCCTATACCTTTTTTTGCAGAAAAAACTGTGGATGATATAGAAGCACAAAATAGGCTCTTATTCTCATAATATACTGTGCACAATTTAAATGTTTCTGCTCACCTGGTCAGGTTGTGTGACCCACAACCAGTTTGCATCGCATGTAACAGCTGCTGCAGAATCCACAAGCCACAAGTACTATGCGGTCACAAAAGAAGCCAATGGAGCTATATGTGGATAGTCCACGCTGCTTGTGAGATGAATAAGACCATAGGAATATATGAATCAGAGAATGGTGGCTTTATTCAATGCGTTTCGGAGCATTTTACCTCGCTTCCTTATTCAGGAAACCAACAAAATATATGCCTTTAGTTTATCATGCCTGATCCTGATGACAGGTTCTCTTTAATAGTTTGCACTTTATGGTGAATCTTCTTATTTGCTCTCATGAAGTCTTCTGTTTATAGCAGACTTAGATATTGAAACACCTACTTTCTAGAGAGTGTTCTTAACTTGGGTGGATGTTGTGAACATATTTTTCTTCACCATGGAAATTATTCTGCAATCATCCACCACTGTTGTCTGCCATGGACGTCCAGGCCTTTTTGAGTACCCAAATGGAGTCCATGGAGCCTTGATTAAGATTTTTGAGTACCCAAGCTCCCCAATGTGTTCTTTTTTTTACAGAATGTACCAAACTGTTGTTTTGGACACTCCTAACAATTCTGCTATCTCTGTGATGGGTTTCTTCTTTTTTCAGCCTAATGATGGTCTGTTTTTCTTCTATGGAGTGTGACTTTGATGGCATGCTGTGGGTTCACATCAACAGCTTCAACATGCAAAAGCCACACTTGGAGTCAACAGTGCAGATGATCGATTATGTTTATTGACAGAATCTGTCTGTGAAAAAAATTGCAGCATTCCACAATTTTACTCAGAAATCAGAATAGACTCACCCGTTCAAGGCTATGGGTGAGAGTAAAAAATCCGATGCCATTGTATAACATCTGATTTTTATGGATACAATTCTGTATATCCACTAAAAATCTGACACGTGAGCCGCCCCATAAACTAGCATTGGCCCGAGGTGATCTGATGTTTGTCATATCATGCTTAGACTGAAATTACGGCCATCTGCCCTTAGCCTGATGAATGAATCTATCCCACATGTTCATAGCAACTTGACCGTGGCTTAATAATTCAAGTTAGTTCAAAAGCTGTACTTTACTCTGTATGTGATTGATGTAGTTTGCTACAATTCCATTTTTTCTCCTTAACCCCATTACGACCAATGACGAGTTTAGCCGTCATGAAAAGATGTCAGTTCCCTCATCATGACGGCTAAACTCATCATGGCTTTGAACTGTCACTGCTTGTAAACAAACATGACAGCTCAAATCTAAAGCTGTCAGTGACAGCTAAGGGTCAGGGGAAGAAATGTGGGGACACTTGTTAGTGGTCCCCACACTCAGAGCGATGTGATCGGTCAGTCAATCTGACTGACCGATCACTTCATGATCGCGTAGGGAAATGCTCAATGTCAGCACTTCCCTGCATGATCTCTGCAGGAGTCGGGCTGTCAGCTGTGCCCGGCTCCTGCATGCATCCCCTGCCTGTGCCCACTGCTTCTGCCTCCCGATCTCCTCTGTCCTCTCCCCACTTCTTCCTCTGCTCCCCGGTCTCCTCTGTCCTCGCCCCGCTTCTTCCTCTGCTCCCCGGTCTCCTCTGTCCTCTCCCTGCTTCTTCCTCTGCTCCCCGGTCTCCTCTGTCCTCTCCCAGCTTCTTCCTTTGCTCCCCGGTCTCCTCTGTCCTCTTCTCACTTCTTCCTCTGCTCCCCGGTCTCCTCTGTCCTCTCCCCTCTTTCTCCTCCCCTCCCTCCTGTCTCTGCTCCCCTCCTTCCTCTCCTCGCTTCCTCCTCCCCATCCTGTCTACACTCCCTGGTCTCCCTGCTCACCTCCTCTTCCGGTGCCCGCTCTCTTCCTCTGGCTGCTCCTGCTGTCCTCTTCCTCTCGTGCCCACAGCTCTACCCTTGCTCATTCAGCCTCATCCCCTTCATGAGGCTGAGAAGAGCGATCTGACAGCCTGGGACAGCGATCATTATGTGGTCGCTGTCTCTGGCACTGTGTCGCCCCCTTAGGGTCCGGTGATCAACCCATCATAATGTAATTGGAATGGGCTGATCACCATGGTAACCTGAGGTTGCCTTGGCAACCTTAGGTGGCCATAGCAACATCTGGTAACCTGAGGTTGCCATGGCAACCTCAGGTTACCAGATGTTGCTATGGCCACCTAAGGTTGCCATGAAAGCCTTAGGTTACCAGATGTCGCCATGGCAACCTTAGGTGGCTATGGCGACATCTGGTAACCTGAGGTTTCTATGGTGACGTCTTGCTAACTTGAGGTTGCCATGGTGACATCTGGTAACCTGAGGGCTTAGCCAGCTGCCAATGCAAAGCTGGTATTAACCCCTTTATTACCCAGTTTGTCACCAGCAGCAGGGCACCTGGAAGAGGGGGAGCTCCATTGTTTAGGCATATTAGGGAATTTCCAAATGCGATATGGTGTTCACTAACGATTTCAGCTAACTTTCCGCTTGGAGCGTCAAATGGTGCTCCTTCCATTCCGAGCCCTGCTGTGCGCCCAAATAGTGGTTTTCCACAACATTTGAGGTAATGGTTTACTCAGGAGAAATTTCCCAATAAATTTTAGGATCCATGTTATCCTGTTGCCAAGTGAAAATGAAACAATTGAGGCTAAAAGTACTTTTTCATTTTTACAGATCAATTTGTGAACCACCTGGGGGTTCAAAGTGCTCACTATGCACCTAGATAAGTTCCTTGGGGGGTCTAGTTTCCAAAATGGGGTCACTTGTGGGGAAGCTTCCATGTTTAGGCACACAGGGACTCTCCATACGCGACATGGTGTCCGCTAACAATTTGAGCTAATTTTCCATTCAAATTGTTAGCGGACACCATGTCGCATTTGGAGAGCCCCTGTGTGTCTAAACATTGGAGCTCCCCCACAAGTGACCCCATTTTTTAAACTATACCCCCCAAGGAACATATCTAGATTCATAGTGAGCATTTTCAACCCCCAGTTGCTTCACAAATTAATCCGTAAAAATGAAAAAAGAAAATTTTTGTGAAGAAAAGAAAAAGTACTTTTTTATTTTTATGGATCAATTTGTGAAGCACCTGGGGGTTCAAGGTGCTCACTATACATCTAGATAAGTTCCTTGGGGGGGTCTAGTTTACAAAACTAGGTAATTTGTGGGGGAGCTGCAATGTTTAGGCGCATAGGGGCTCTCCATATGCGACATGATGTCCGCTAACTATTGGAGCTAATTTTCCATTCAAATTGTTAGCGGACTCCATGTCATGTATGGAGAGCCCCTGTGTGCCTAAACATTGGAGCTCCCCTACAAGTGACCCCACTTTGGAAACTAGACCCCCAAAGGGACTTATCTAGATGTATAGTGAGCACTTTGAACCCCCAGGTGCTTCACAAATTGATCCGTAAAAATGAAAAAGTACTTTTTTTTCACACAAATTTTCTTTTGGCCACAATTTTTTTGATTTTCACATTGGCAACAGGATAAAATGGATCCTAAAATTTTTGGACAATTTCTCCTGAGTACATCGATACCTCATATGTGGTCATAAACCACTGTTTGGGCGCACGGCAGGGCTCGAAAGGGAAGTAGCGCCATTTGACTTTTTGAATCTAAAATTATCTCCAAAAGTTAAATTGCGCTCCTTCCCTTCTGAGCAGTGCCATGCGCCCAAAAAGTGGTTTATGACCACATATGAGGTATCGGTGTACTCAGGAGAAATTTCCCAACAAATTTTAGAATGCATTTGATCCTGTTGCCCATGTGAAAATGAAAAAATTGAGCCTAAAAGAACATTTTTGTTGGAAAAATTAAAATGTCAATTTTTTCCTCCCACATTGCTTTAGTTCCTGTGAAGCACCTGAAGGGTTAATAATCTTCTTGAATGTACTTTTGAGTAGCTTGAGGGGTGCAGTTTTTGGAATGGTGTCACTTTTGGGTGTTTTCTGTCATGTACGCCCCTCAAAGGGACTTCAAATGTGATGTGGTCACTAAAAAAATGTTTTTTTAAAATTTTGCTGGAAAAATGAGAAATTACTGATGAACTTTGAACCATTATAACTTCCTACCCACAAAATTTTTTTTTACCAAAATTGTGCTGATGTAAAGTAGACATGTGGGAAATGTTATTTATTAACTATTTTGTGTCACATAACTCTCTGGTTTAACAGAATAAAAATAAAAAATTAGAAAATTGCTAAATTTTCAAAATATTCGCCAAATTTTTGATTTTTTTCACAAATAAACGCAAAAATTATCGACCTAAATTTACTACCAACATGAAGCCCAATATATCATGAAAAAACAATCTCAGAATCGCTAGGATCCGTTGATGCGTTCTAGAGATATTACCTCATAAAGGGACAGTGGTCAGAATTACAAAAAAACAGTCTGGTCATTAAACTGCAAAGTGACTCGGTCCTTAAGGGATTAAGAAACATTTTAATCTACCTCACAGCTTTTATTACGGAGTTCATTCTGTTTCCAATAAAATCTCTTTATGGGTTAGTTTCTTTGTACTTTAATGTTGAATACAGAATGGAAAACATGTTCTGCAAACTACTATTCTATAATAATAATGCTTTTCAGTTTTCGCTGAATTCCAAAAGAAATCATTATTAAGTTACCTATTGGTCTTCTATATTAAATACCAAGTTTTGCAATTGCACATTTTACGAGTCTGCAAAAGATGCCCACCGCAGAAGTTTATTAGAAGTGTTGATTTTGCGACTTAAGCTAGTTTCACACTTCGATTTTGGCAGTTCCGATGCTGTCCGATAAAAATCGGACAGCATCGGAACGATTTTTGCCTCCATGCAGCCCTATGGGCATCAGACCGAATCGGATATGCCCTAAATGGCATCCGATTTGGTCCGATCCGATTCTGTACGATTTTTTTATCGGTGCAAAAATCGGAGCATGCTCCGATTTTTGCACCGAAAGTAGAATCGGACAAAATCGGATCGGACCAAATCGGATGGCATTTAGTGCACATCCGATTCGGTCCGATCAATTTAGCATGGGGCCCTATGGAGCGGGGTCCGAGGAAACATCTGATGTGTCCTCGGACCCGACTTTACTGTACTGAGCATGCTCAGTACAGTAAAACTGCTCCAAACTGGAAGGCAGGGGTTAAAAAAAAAAAAAAAGTATATGCTCACCTATCCCCCGAGGCCACCGCCGTCTCCCGCCATCTCCTGCCGTCTCCCGCTGGCTCCCGGTGTCCTCACGCTGTCTGCAGAGGTCTTCTACTGCAGTACAGGACCTGCCGTGATGTCACAGTCATGTGACCGCAGGTTACCATGGTGTAACCTGCGGTCACGTGACTGTGACATCACGGCAGGTCCTGTACTGCAGTAGAACACCTCTGCAGACAGTGTGAGGACACAGGGAGCCGAAGGGAGCCGGCGGGAGACGGCAGGGTGAGCAAATTTTTTTTTTTTTTTAAAGCACGGAGGCTACGATTTTATGCCGGAATCGGATGTCTATTTGGCAATCGATTCCAGGCATCAGAAGGGAGCCGATGCTGTCCGATTTTATCGGACAGCATCGGCTCCCTAAAAATCGTAGTCTGAAAGTAGCCTTACCTGTATTCAAATTATTATTTTTCAGGGTTAACTAACAGAGATATGTACGAGGGACATATAGAAAAACAAGAAATAGAGTCCTTCTTTCAATGAACACAATGGGCAATATTCACCATGTTCCAAATGATTATGCAAATTGGTTTTAAGTGTCATAGGGTTTTTTTTTTGTCAATGAAACCCATTGATGGTATTGTGCCTCAGGGTTCTTTGGATCACTGAAATCAATCTCAGATACCTGGATAATTAGTTTGGCAGGTGAGCCCAATAAAAGGAAAACTGGATGTTCCGCAATATTAAGCAGGCCACAGTTTTCAAGAAATATGGGAAAGAAAAAGGATCTCTCTGCTGCCGAAAAGCAACAAATAGTACAATGCCTTGGACAAGGGATGAAAACATTGGATATTTCACGAAACCTTAAGCGTGATCATCGTACTGTGAAGAGATATGCGGCTGACTCTGAGCATAGACGTGTTCATGCAGATAAAGGCAGAATGAGGAAGGTTTCTGCCAGGAAAGTTCATCGGATTAAGAAAGCAGCTACTAAAAAGGCCTTACAAACCAGCAAACAGATATTTGAAGCTGCTGGTGTCCCTGGAGTCCCTCAAACCTCAAGGTGTAGGATCCTTCAAAGGCTTACTGTGGTGCATAAACCTACTATTCGACCACCCCTAAACAGTGCTCACAAGCAGAAACGGTTGCAGTGGGCCCAGACATAGTGTTGGCCAAAAGTATTGACACCCCTGCAATTCTGTCATATAATACTCCGTTTCTTCCTGAAAATGATTGCAATCATAAATTCTTTGGTATTATTATATTCATTTAATTTGGCTTCAATGAAAAATACACAAAAAGAATTGTCCTAAAGCCAAATTGGATAAAGTTCCACACCAAACATAAAAAAGGGGGTGGACAAAAGGATTGGCACTGTTAGAAAAATCATGTGATGCTTCTCTAATTTGTGTAATTAACAGCACCTGCAACTTACCTGTGGCACCTAACACAGGTGTTGGCAATAACTAAATCACACTTGCAGCCAGGTGACATGGATTAAAGTTGACTCAACCTCTGCCCTGTTTTCTTGTGTGTACCACATTGAGCATGGAGAAAAGAAAGAAGACCAAAGAACTGTCTGAGGACTTGAGAAACCAAATTGTGAGGAAGCATGAGCAATCTCAAGGCTACAAGTCCATCTCCAAAGACCTGAATGTTCCTGTGTCTACCGTGCGCAGTGTCATCAAGAAGTTTAAAGCCCATGGCACTCTGGCTAATCTCCTTAGACGTGGACGGAAAAGAAAAATTGACAAGAGATTTCAACGCAAGATTGTGTGGATGGTGGATGAAGAACCTTAACTAACATCCAAACAAGTTCAAGCTGCCCTGCAGTCCGAGGGTACAGCAGTGTCAACTCGTACTATCCATCGGCGTCTGAATGAAAAGGGACTGTATGGTAGGAGACCCAGGAAGACCCCACTTCTTTCCCCGAGACATAAAAAAGCCAGGCTGGAGTTTGCCAAAGCTTACCTGAGAAAGCCTAAAACGTTTTGGAAGAATGTGCTCTCTTTTTGGGCAAAGGCATCAACATAGAGTTTACAGGAGAAAAAAAGAGGCATTCAAAGAAAAGAACACGGTCCCTACAGTCAAACATGGCGGAGATTCCCTGATGTTTTGGGGTTGCTTTGCTGCCTCTGGCACTGGACTGCTTGACTGTGTGTATGGCATTATGAAGTCTGAAGACTACCAACAAATTTTGCAGCATAATGTAGGGCCCAGTGTGAGAAAGCTGGGTCTCCCTCAGAGGTCATAGGTCTTCCAGCAGGACAATGACCCAAAACACACTTCAAAAAGCACTAGAAAATGGTTTGAGAGAAAGCACTGGAGACTTCTAAGGTGGCCAGCAATGACTCCAGACCTGAATCCCATACAACACATGTGAAGAGATCTAAAAATGGCATTTTGGAGAAGGCACCCTTCAAATATCAGGGACCCGGAGCAGTTTGCCAAAGAAGAATGGTCTAAAATTCCAGCAGTGCATTGTAAGAAACTCACTGATGGTTACCGGAAGCGGTTGATCGCAGTTATTTTGGCTAAAGGTTGTGCAACCAAGTATTAGGCTGAGGGTGCCAAATACTTTTGTCTGGCCCATTTTTGGAGTTTTGTGTGAAATGATCAATGTTTTGCTTTTTGCTTCATTTCTTTTGTGTTTTTTCATTGAACACAAATTATATGAAGATAATAATACCAAAGAATTTGTGATTGCAATCATTTTCAGGAAGAAACTGAGTATTATCTGACAGAATTGCAGGGGTGTCAATACTTTTGGCCAACACTGTACATGAAGACTAATTTTCAAACAGTCTTGTTTACTGATGAGTGCCAAGCAACCCTGGATGGGCCAGATGGATGGAGTAGTGGATGGTTGGTGGATGGCTACCGTGTCCCAACAAGGCTGTGACGTCAGCAAGGAGGTAGAGGAGTCATGTTTTTGGCCAGAATAATTGGGAAACAGCTGGTAGACCCCTTTAAGGTTCCTGAAGGTGTGAAAATGACCTCTGCAAAGTATATAGAGTTTCTGACTGAGAACTTTCTTCCATGGTACAAAATGCAAAAACATGCCTTCAGGGGCAAAATCATCTTCATGCATGACAATGCACCATCTCATGCTGCAAAGAATACCTCTGTGTCATTGGCTGCTACGGGCATAAAAGGAGATAAATTCATAGTGTGGCCACCATCTTCCCCTGACCTCAACCCTATAGAGAACCTTTGGAGTATAATCAAGCAAAAGATCTATGAGGGTGGGAGGCAGTTCACATGAAAACAGCATCTCTGGGAGGCTATTCTGACATCATGCAAAGAAATACAAGCAGAAACTCTCCAGAAACCCACAAGTTCAATGGATGCAAGAATTGTGAAGGTGATATCAAAGAAGGGTTCCTATGTTAACATGTAACTTGGCCTGTTAGGATGTTTTGGAGTTAAATAGCTTTTTATTTCAGTGAATGTGACCTCCTAATGCTGCAAATTCAACAAATGAGCAATTTCAGTTCTTTCAAACATATCAAATGTTCAGAAACTCTACTGTGCCTAATAATTTGGAATAGTGCATTTAGAGTCTTTTTAATTTTGAAGATTATACTGTTATCATTGGGAGGTTTCCTCAATAAAATTCGATGTATACTCTAACTGGCGAAGACTTTTATTACACTGACTGTCATTTGCACTGATCATTTAGGAAAATCAGAGAAAAAGAACATTTGCATAATAATTTGGAACATGGTGTATTTAAAGCAGGAATATCCTAAATTAATTTTGATCTCCATAATATACAAGGATACTAAATTGCACAGTGATGTCACTACAGAGGTATAGGGCTCCCGGTGATGTCATATCACATGAAGAATGCACAAAGTAATGTCACAATATTAAGATAATGTGCACATTGAAGTTATACCACAGCAATATCATGTACTGTGATGTCATAATACAGAAATCGCACCTAATAACGTTACCTTGTGCCAGGACCTCATGCATAATGACATCACTTGTAGGAATAACATACACATTATGACACAGTATAGGAATAATGGAAACAATATTTCCACAGATAGCGATGCCCTCAGCAGATGTACAACCACCAGCAGTGGCATAAGTTGGAGTTCATGGGCCCCAATGCGAAAACTCCTACGGGGCCCCCAATTATTGCAAATCTTTTATAGCATTAGTCTTTTTCTATAGCCAAAGGGACTTTTGGGGTCCCCTAGGCTCCAGGGCCCGGGTGCAATTGCAACCCCTGCACCTGTTGTAGTTATACCCCTGACCACCCGTCGTCTGTTTGGAACTTAGAATGAGATCTTGGTTTTCCAAACTCCCTTCCATGATCATCACAATGTGTTTAAACACTTTTCAGAATCTAATTTTTCAATTGCAAATTTTGTCTTTCTTCTCTTGATGATTATTTGTGTTTTATAATTTTGTGTGGAAATAAGCTGCCTTAGTTGTTCGGCCTCATAGTTACAGTTATGATTGGTATCCTGGTAGCTAAGCTCATGGCTATGATTTTCCTACACACTTTACTGCTGAGCTGGCACCTGTGGTATAAGCATTATCTGAGGCTGTAACTTTCCATCTTATTAGGGCACATATATGAAATATAAATATCCATTTACCTTGTACACTTTTATCCACAGACTGAGCCCTACCTGAATACCGCACACGGTCATATGATCTGTTACTGGGATGGCACTGCTCACTACTTGATGTATCTAGTAATGGTGGCAGCAATTGCATGGGAGTAAGTGTCTTTCACAATAATCATTTGTCTTCTGTGAATGAAGCCTGAACAGATTGTCACATTTAAGGGGAACTCCGGGGAGATAAAACATTTTTGTACTGTCCATGCCCTCCTATACATGATGCAGCTGAGCTGTGCACTACAGTTCTAGGATCTATAGATCGCTTATAAATCAATAAAATCATATCAGCTCCTCAGCTTTCACCCCTCCCTTCAGGGACAGAGAAATTCAGTCATGCACAGTGCTAACATTTCAGGGGACAGGAAGCTACCATGTTGATATAGAGGAGGGGAGACCATGGCAGTGCTCAATTAATCAATGCAGTACTCTTTCTCTGATACATGACACTACACATTATGCACCATGATATTATTGAATAGCAAAAGATCACAGCATGTATTTATCTCTGCTTGGTGAAATAATTGCTATTTGAAGAGAGAATACCCCTGTTCTTACATTACATAGGCTGTATATTAACAGCAGGATTGCAGTGTGGCCATGGGGCCGGCGATCACGTCCTTGCCACGCACCCTGTTCATACAGAAGTATGTGGGGCAGGAATGTAAGATGATCCTGGAGCTCCCAGGTCCACGCCCCGACACACCTCCTGATCTCCACTGATCTGCAGCATGAGGCTGAATTTCTCTGACCCCGAAGGGAGGGGTGAGACCCGATGAGCATATGATTTTAATGTTTTATAAGCAATCTATAGATCCTAGAACTGTAGTGCCCAGCTCTGCTTCATCATGTATGAGGGCAGGGATGGTACAAAAATAATGTTTTTCCCCAGAGTTCCCCTTTAATATCCTGTATCATGTAAGGAAAGATTAGCAAACACCACAGTATTAAGATTTGCGATATATCCATAATAAATAGTTAAATGATTAATCCATTATCTAAGGCAAACAGAGAACAGTTATATCATAGTGACAATTGCACAAATTCATTAAAGTAACCCAAACCCACGAAAAAACGATCAAACGGTCCAGTTATATCAAAAGTGCAAAAAAGCTTTTATTGAAGATGTGCGGTACATAGGCAAACATTAGGACTGGTTATAAAATCTCAGAGCAAAAAATGTTGGTACAGATCATGAAAATAGTATCAATACTATACTAATAAAGTTTCCAAGGGAATTAACATATAAACTTAATTCTTAGAGTGACCAGTGAAAAGGTATATCAAAAGGTGGAAGATCAGCCAGTGTAAGAAGTATTTGATGTAAAAGGGGTTTTCCCACAAACTAATGTAATTTTATATTTCATTTTAATCACTAGATCTTGGAATAATAATAATTTCCACAATTGGATGTGTTTAAAAAAAATGTTCCTGTGCTGAGATAATGTTATATACGTGTCCCTGCTATGTACTGTACTATAAAATGGCTGAATGTGACCGTGCACAGAGCATAGGTTTGATCCTCCACAGGGGAGGAAGCAAAAAAGTATACAGACATTACAGCACAGGGATCGCAGCTGATTTTTTTTTACCGCAAACATTTCCCTGCCTGTTTTTAAAAATTGTTTTAATTCAAAGAAAAAATTATTTGTGATCTCGTGCTTTAATGTCTGTAAACTCTTTTGCGTCCTCCCCGTCCAGGATCAAACCAATGCTCCATGCACGGTCAGACTCGGCCATTTTACAATACATACCTGGGACACATATATAAGGATATCTCAGCACAGGAAAAAAATTTTTAAACATGGAACTTATTATTAATCTGAGGTCTACACTGTGCAGAATTATTAGGCAAATGAGTATTTTGAACACATGATACTTTTTATACATGTTGTCCTACTCCAAGCTGTATAGGCTTGATAGCCAACTACCAATTAAGTAAATCAGGGGATGTGCATCTCTGTAATGAGGAGGGGTGTGGTGTAATGACATCAACACCCTGTATAAGGTGTGCTTAATTATTAGGCAAATGTCTTTCCTTAGGCAAAATGGGTCAGAAGAAAGATTTGACGGGCTCTGAAAAGTCCAAAATTGTGAGATGTCTTGCAGAAGGATGCAGCAGTCTTGAAATTGTCAAACCTTTGAAGCGTGATCACCAAACAATCAAGCGTTTCATGGCAAATAGCTAACAGGGTCGCAAGAAGCGTGTTGGGCAGAAAAGGTGCAAAATAACTGCATGAATTGAGGAAAATCAAGCGTGAAGCTGCCAAGATGCCATTTGCCACCAGTTTTGCCATATTTCAGAGCTGCAATGTTACTGGAGTATCAAAAAGCACAAGGTGTGCTATACTCAGGGACATGGCCAAGGTAAGGAAGGCTTAAAAACGACCACCTTTGAACAAGAAACATAAGATAAAACGTCAAGACTGGGCCAAGAAATATCTTGACTGATTTTTCAAAGGTTTTATGGACTGATGAAATGAGAGTGACTCTTCATGGGCCAGATGGATGGGCCAGAGGCTGGATCAGTAAAGGGCAGAGAGCTCCACTCCGACTCAGACGCCAGCAAGGTGGGGTGGGGTACTGGTATGGGCTGGTATCATCAAAGATGAACTTGTGGGACCTTTTCAGGTTTAGGATGGAGTGAAGCTCAACTCCCGGACCTACTGCCAGTTTCTGGAAGACAACTTCTTCAAGCAGTGGTACAGGGAGAAGTCAGTATCGTTCAAGAAAAACATGATTTTCATGCAGGACAATGCTCCATCACATGCATCCAACTACTCCACAGCGTGGCTGGCCAGTAAAGGTCTAAAAGAAGAAAAAATAATGACATGGCCCCCTTGTTCACCTGATCTGAACCCCATAGAGAACCTGTGGTCCCTCCTAAAATGTGAGATCTACAGGGAGGGAAAACAGTACACCTCTCGGAACAGTGTCTGGGAGGCTGTGGTGGCTGCTGCATGAATTGTTAATCGTAAACAGATCAAGCAACTGACAGAGTCTATGGATGGAAGGCTGTTGAGCGTCATCATAAAAAAAGGTGGCTATATTGGTCACTAATTTTTTTGTGTTTTGTTTTTGCATGTCAGAAATGTTTTTTTCTAATTTTTGTGCAGTTATATTAGTTTACCTGGTGAAAATAAACCATTGAGATGGAAATATATTTGTGTTTATTAAGTTGCCTAATAATTCTGCACAGTAATAGTTACCTGCACAAACAGATATCCTCCTTTGTAGAGTACAGCAAACTATCTCTGGTGTAATGTTTGGCCCTATTATAGGCCCGTTTAATAATAATAATAATAATCTTTAATTATACAGTACCAACATATTCCGCAGTGCTTTGCAATTCAGAAGTGCATATACAAACATTCATCAGTAACAGTTATAGAAAAATACAATAATATAAGCAACATAATGACGGCCCTGCTCATAAAAGCTTACTGTCTAACAATGAGTAGGGATGATACAAAGTACAGGTGCTTATTCACAATGATGGTGCAGCCAACTTGAGGAAATGTGGAGTAGATAAGAGCAGCATGAGCCCCGCCCCATGTGACCAAAGCCCCGCCCATATGCCACCCTGCCTTACCGGGCCTTTGAAATATAGTCTTTCTTGAAGCCGATCCCCGGAGCAAAAAGGTTGGGGACCCCTGCTCTATAACTATGTGTTCCGCACTCAAATAGCTTACAGGCTGCTGTATAGAAATGGATGGAGGAATCAACTTGTGAGTACACTGGACTTGTGTCCTGTGTAATCTGTCATCATTTTTGGGCTGATTATTTTGGGTATTTTGTACCAATTAGGCTAATAGAAGTCCAGACCTGTAGTTGTACGTTGCTGCCCTTACATAACAAAAGGCTCTAAAACTCTCTGTTGTATTTTTTTTGATCCAATTGCTTGTTGTCAGTGAGGAAGTGAAACATTTTTTTTTAATTTGTCCTGTACTCCAAGCTGAATTTTACAATTTTTACATTAATGCAGTGGTCAATAAATGTTAGATTCACACCATTGAATGAATAACTGTGGGATGGAAAGCGCAATAGGGACTTTTCTGATATAAACAGTTTATGTAGAAAAAAGCCCAGGTTTAGATTCCGCGCAGACCATCAAGCAGGAAGGTGGTCTGCGCGGAATCTAAACCTGGGCTTTTTTCTACATAAACAGATTTCTCCCTCACCAGGTGTCTGCAGCGACCAGGATAACAAGGCTCTTGCAGTTTGTTGTGACTCACACAACCCAAAAAGGTGAGTCACACTAATCGGGGGGCATTGAATTATCATCATAGATAAGGCCCTATGTGTGCTCCCTTCTCTCTTTGTTTCTGATATAAACAGTGACAGGTAGGCTGAAATGAAACTGTTCCCCTTAGAGATTTGTGTTACACACAACCAGTACAGAAGGCTCCAAACAACTGCTACAGTATCTACAGGCCAAAGCAATAGTAGAAAAAATAGAGGAAATATGTGGAATTCAACTATGCTGCTGTACAATTGACCATATACAAAGGAAATCAGTGAATGCAAGTGGCTTTATTTAAGGTGCAGTCACCATCCCTTCATCAGGGCAACCACTAGTCTGTCCAACCAGTCCTGATGAAAGGGTGCGGAATACAACTTGAAACGTGTTGAATAAAGCCACTTGCAATCATCGATTTCCTTTGTATATGGTTAACTGTACAGCAGTGCAGTTGGATTCCACATATTTCCTCAGATTCACACCATGGAGGGCTATAGATACATTTTGTACTGCCAAGCTATGTAGATAGGATTAAAGATTGTTGTAACACAGTAGTAGCAGTAACTTTAGGAGTTTTCAGTGGCACATTGTTGCATCATCTTGAACTCCATAAAAATCTGATTCAGAATATAATTTTATTAAACAGTCAAATTAGTGGCAGATTTCAGAAATGTATGCTTTACAAAGGAACAATGATTCTCATACTATGGAATTAATGCCGTTATATAAGAGAGTGAACTAAACAATAATCCAACTTTCTTATGTATAACAGTCAGAACTACAGGATCATTGGACTTTACTGGGTAGGATCCATCATAATGACTATGATTGTATTTATTCCTGGCAGTATTGTTGGTAAGTAATACACAGAATCCTTGTATCTTCTTATTGTTTATCTATGTTAGAAAACCAGGTCCTCCAATGGAGCAGATAGACCTAATGTAAGTTGATGTCAAATCAGTGGATGACAGCAGAGGATCTCGTGCAGAAACAATGGATTTTGCATGTTAAAATCTCACATGTCCAATCCTTTTTCCCTAAATATTTTCTGTTATGGAAGTATTTGAAGACCCCCATATCCATTAAATTGAAGGGTTGAAACATTTTTATCTAATGTGTAAAGAAAACTTTAAACATGTAGAATTCTAGAAAAAAAACTATGACAAGTGGCGTTCACCATCCAAAAAGCTATCACTATTATTAAACAGCATTACTCTATGGAACAAGCAGAATGAGCTGAGGACGGCCATTTCGAACTAAAACTAGCACTTCATGGGTCTATCTAAACTTTAAACAACTCAACTTTCCCCAGGCTGGACAACCTTTGGATATTTGAGACTATAGCATGACTTGTTGGATTTACAGCTCTATTTCTGTGATGCAGAGTTCGTGGCTCTGTATGCACAAATTTCAAGCTTCAACCGTTCAGTGTATGTTCTATGTGGTAATCTTTTTTTTGCTGGTCGCAACTATATTTGCTAGCCCAATTAAAAAATATATTCAGAAGTGAACTAAACATACATACTAGGCATTAGTAAAAAGACTTACAGAACCCTGTTCTAGTGAATATGCATAACAAAACTGCCAGACAGGATACCTGTGGACCTCCTCCTCCTTGCAGGGATCCTTGGCAGGTAGGAGAAGTTCACAGGTCTCCGCTCTGACACTGACAAACCACATATTTCTTGGGCCTGGATCTTGCAAATCTTTTAGCCCAATTCTGTATGAAAAAAAAATAACTTTCTTCTGGCTAGCCCATAGAAGAACTGTACTTATGGACACTTTCCAAACATATAAGATGTAAAACCCATTACGAACCTTATCAAGGGATGTTCACCAGAATTATAGTGGTAAAAAAGTGCAAGTTTTGGCACTCACATGTCTTTCATAAACTTCACCATGTCATCCTCAGTTTTGGGTTCTGGCGCATGGAAAGCCCAAAATGTGCCCAATTTATAGGAGACACTAGAATTCAAGTCCTCTTCTTCTCTGAAGAGACAATTTGCACGTTTAAATATGTAAAAGGCATATACATTTTAATAGATTTAGCCCATCTCACTGAGCCTTTGTTTTATCGCATGAAACAAATATTTGATACAATAGAAAAACATAACTTAATATTTAGTACAAAAGCCTTTGTTTGCAATTACAGAAGTCAGACATATCTCTTATAGTTCTTGACCAAGTTTGCACACACTGCAGCAGGGATTTTTGCTCACTCCTTCATACAGATCTTCTCCAGATCTCAAGGTTTTGGGGCTGTTGCTCAGCAACATTGAGTTTCAGCTCCCTCCAAAGATTTTTTTATTGGGTTTAGCTTGGAGCCTGGCTAGGCCAAAATGTCTTACAGAGTCACTCCTAAGTTGCCCTGGCTGTGTTTTTTGGGTCATTGTCGTGATACATGCCCCTACTTTTACTTCCTTCAAAGTGTTAAAGTGGTGTAGTCATCCTGTCCCGTTTGCAGAAAAGCACCCCAAAATATAATGTATTCACCCACATGCTTCACAATTGGCATGGTGTTCTTGGGGTTGTACTCATTCTTCTTTCTCCAAACACGCCAAATGAAGTTGATACCAACAAGTTTTATTTTGGTGTCGTCTGACCACATGGCCTTCTCCCATGCCTCCTCTGGATCATCCAGATGGTCTTTGGCAAACTTCAAACGTGCCTGCAGATGTGTTGGCGTACGTAGGGGACTATGTGTCCTGCAGGATTTTACTTCCCTAATGATGTAGTGTGTCACTAGCGGTAATCTTTGAGACTGTGGTCCCAGCGCTATCAGGTCTTTTACAGGTCCTCCCATGTGGCTTTCGGCTAATTCTTGTAATTCTTGACCTTACTCAGAATCATCCTTGCCCCACGAGTGAGATCTTGCATTGAGCCCCAGACCGAGGACGATTTACATTCATCTTGTGTTTCTAACAACTAACAGTTGTTGCCATCTCACCAAGCTGCTTGCATATTGTGCTGTAGCGCATCCCAGCCTTGTGCATGTGTACAATTTTATCCCTGGTGTCCTTAGACAACTCTTTGGTGCTGGCAAATGTTGGAGAGGTTGGAGTGTGATTGATTGATTGATTGATTGTGTGGACAGATATCAAATTCAAACAGGTAAAATTAATACAGATAATGTGTGCAGAGTAGGAGGGCTTCTTAAAGAAAAACTAACAGGTCCATTAAAGCCAGAATTCTTGCTGGTTGGTAGGTGATCAAATTTCATGCAATAAAATGCAAATTAATTATGTAAAAGTTATACAATGTGATTTTCTGGATTTTTTTTTAGATTCTGTCTCTCACAGTTGAAGTGTTCCTACAATAAATATTACAGACCATTGTAGGTGGGAAAACTTGCAAAATCGGCAGTGTATCAAATACTTATTTTCCCCATTGTACGTGTGCAAATAGGCAGAGTCTCGTCAGTCACTGTCAGCAGATGAGAAGCCACCGGAGACCCACCTGTAAACTAGTCACTTGTGGCAGTCCCTTTATGTAATAGATCACGACTTGAAGAGCCTTAAAATCATTCTTGTCATTTGTTGCTCACAAAGGTGTCATCATTATCGTAACTTAAAATAATAGGACTCAATATTTTTACATTTTTAGGGTGGTAAATATATCTCCTTTTACTTTACCTAGAGATCTCATATATTCATATACCTAGAGCTTTACAATATTGGTCTCTAAAATCATTATATGCTACTATCATTTTGTGCCAAGGTGATGTAACAGATCATGCTGTGCAGTATACAGTAGTATACATTAGAATTATCGGCTTTGCTGTTTTATGACACTCATTAAAGCATAGTAATATTTTTTTCAATAGGTAAATATGGAACAAGAATTTGTCCTGCATTTTTCTTAAATCTTCTATATATGTGTCTTTCACTTGGGCTGGGTTTAGAATCTACCAACAACCGTCTGTTACCAGTAATCCTTCTACAAAGGTAAGAGGTATAAATGTAATTCCTAGAAATGAAATGAAAGTTATTACAGACAACCTGGACAGATTTTGACTTACAGATTGATGTATTTCTCCAGATAGGTGATAAAGCATTGGGACACGCACCAATCAGAAGAATTGGGAAATTTTATCTCTCATGAGGCACTGTGTTCCCTGGTGGAATTGGAGTAACTGCACATGGCCGACCACTGTTCATTCATTCTCTCTGGAATTGCCTTAATAAGATAAGCACAGCGCTCAGCAGTCCCGTAGGTAGTGAACTGAACAGTGGTCAAACATGCGCACTGCTGTTTAATTTGTAAGGGGGTAAAAGTGTCCTGTGCTGATGATCGGTTGGACCCTCAATAATCACAAGATAACTCCTTTGAGTTGGCCATAAGAATGATTTATATTGTAAGCTCCTGTGTTATAGCTGAAATATATTGCAGTTAAGGAAAAGCAACTATATAAATCATCTACTTTACCGAGTGTAAATGAGCATTCAAGTGTGATTTGTTTCTAAGCGTGATTTGGATTAAATGAGTGACTTGTGAGTCAGGAACCTTGTATTCAAGGAATTTAGAAGGGAGGAATTGGTAATGATCAACTGTTTGTATTTACTTGTTCCTCTACTTATTATTATTCCTGCGTTATGTAATCCCCATTAGGAAAATGTGCTCCATTATTGACAATGCCATCCAGTGTACATCTTATGGCATGTATGCAAACCTTCACCAGATGTTTGAGGGTGCATACTGCTGTGCGAGATATGTGCATGTTGTACATTCAGAAATTCAGGTACTGATCTAAATGAACAGCTGGCAACAATGAGATCCATAGACAATATGAAAAGGAGTTTCTTTGCTCACTGAGCAGGTGCTCAAAGGGGTAGATATGGAAGATAGGCTCGTTCTCAGCCTTGTGGTTTCTACAGAAGTTGTTTCTACAGTTTATACAGGGTTGTGTCATACACAACCATACAAAGTGAGCAACCATCTTGTTTAAATTAATTACAGTTTTTCGCCAGTTAAGATCCTGTTGTGCTTATTTGTCCACAGCTCATTAATAGTTAAATAGAGCTGAAAGTAAATGGCAAAAAAGAAAAAGTTTTGAGAACTAAATCAAGAGGGTAGTGATGAGGTATTGAAAAATGATAGAAAATAAAATGAATTGTGTAAAAAGCAAATCAAGGCAGCAAAAATTGAGACATAGAAACTCAAGCTGAAATATAAACAAAAAATATTCTTTAACTGTAAATTGTAGGCTTGGGCTGAGAAATGGCAATGAAATTTAATGTGGATAAATGTACTGTTATGCACTTGGGCAAAAGAAATAACAATTTTAACTATGTACTTAATTTTAAAACACTGTAAAATTGTCACAGAAAAAGACTTGGGTGTACAGGTGGATTGCAAGCACAACTCCTCAGACCAGCGTCAGGCAGCTGCTGCCAAGGCTAATAGTATAATGTGATCCTTAAAAGAGGCATAGATACATATTACAGGGACAAAGTTTTACCTCTATACAAGTCACTAGTGCGACCACTGTTAGAATATTGTGTACAATTTTGGCATTTGTTGTATAAGAAAGACGTAGCTGAAATACAGCGGGCGCAGAGAAGTGCAACCAGGGTTATTAAAGGACTGGGGTGGTCTGCAATACTAAGACAGGTTATTAAACTTGGGGTAATTTAGTTTGAAAAAATGAAGGTTTAGGGGGCGACCTTATTACAATGTATAAATATTTGAGGGACTGTACAGAACGTAGCTAATAATTGTTTTCAACTGCGACAGGGAGAAGGGGGCATCCTCTACATGTCGAGGATTGAAGGCTTAATCCCAATCATAGACGTGGATTCTTTACTGTATGAGCAGTGAGACTATGGAACTTTCTGCCACATGATGTTGTAACAAGTGATTTACTACTAAAATTCAAGTGGGGCCTGGATACCTTTCTTGAAAAATATATTATTACGTGTTTTAGGCATTAGATTCTTTGATAGGATGTTGATCTAAGGAGCTAGCCTGATTGCTGTATGTGGAGTCGTGAGGGAATTTCTCCTCTAATATGGAGTAATTAGGCCATGTGCATATGTTAAGTATTTGATGAGTATTTTTTACCTCAGTTAGTATTTGTAGCCAAAACCAGGAGTGGGTAATAAATCCAGAAGTGGAACGCTTGTTTCTATTATACGTTTCCTCTGATTGTTCCACTCCTGGTTTTGACTTACAAATTCTGAGGTAAAAATTCACCAAATATTCAACGTGTGCACATGGCCAATTGTCTGTCCCCCATGGGGTTTTTCCTTCTTCTGGATTAATATTTTAGCTATTGAATGAACTCATTGGATTTAAGACTCAAGCAGTTTCAACTATGAAACAATGAAATCAAATACTGTACACCATGTCAGGTCTATGTGCAGGTTGGATAATTTTTGTTCCCATGAATGATCCCCTGACAACATTTTGATCAAAGGAGGTGGTGTGAAGCAGGCGTTACAAAGACACCCAGACACTTTTTTTTATCCTGCTATCTTGGTATTCCAGATTATATAATTTTTGGCTCATTCACACTCATTTTCTTTTACATTTTTATTACCCTGCACATTGCTAATGTAAAGGGACTTTGTCTGTGAGACAGATCAAACCCCTCTACCGAACGTTATGTATGGACATGCAAATCTCAAATCTAAATCCATCAACACTTTTAGTCCGTGTATCTTTTACTGAATTACAATGAAATTAATGTCTACATTCATATGCAGATGAAACGCTAAATGCGCTGGCCCAGAAAAACGACTTTTCCAGCCTCTACCTTCTGAAGTTGTTTCTTGCCTAGCACATGTCTATGTAGCGTGATTGATATATCGCTGTCTGTGTGACCTTGGAAAGACCCCAGGAGCTAAAGGCTTTTTTAAGTGCTTTTTCACATCCAGAGCACTTAACACCTCCTATGAATATGAATGAAAAAGGTAATTTCTCTGGAATGCAGCAACAGAAGATATAAAACGTACTGATGGAATTTGCCTCAAAACATCTGAATGTCCCTATTTGTGGTTTAGAGGGGTTGGACTTATTTACAAATTACTTTTAAAAATTGTGATGTTTTTCTAAATTTTCTACTTCACTATATTAAAAACATTACTGAGATGTTACAGTTTTCTCTATGGTCACTGAGTCTCATAGGCTGACATATCCTATTCATTGGAAATCACTTTTTAGCAGTCTCATTATCATCACAGGCAGGTTATTGAAAAATATCACTTCTGTTAAAAAGTAGATAATACATGATGCACAATTTACAATAGATCTTGGTTACAGCTTGCATCCTCCCCCTCCCTATACAATCACTTCAGCACAGATCACAGTGTAGGCCTACTACACTCTCCAATTTAAAGCAATTGTGATGTGTAGCTGCTGTAAAACATTATGTAAACTTCATTTTTTTTTTGTCTTCTGCAGGTGGTCCAAGATGTTCAACAAAAAAATATATTAAGCAGACCAACTGATCTACTGCTGGTTATATACCTTATTGCTGCAACTCTCTTCTGTATATTCAGAGGGATGGTGAGTTATAAACTGCATCCATTCATAGTGAGTTCAGTACTTTTTTGATGATGACAGTTAAATGAATTGTCCACTAATGGACAATTCCTGCTTAATCAATACAGAAGAAATGTAAAACTATGTACACTCCCCTACAACATCGTTTCAGCAATATTGGCACTTCTATTCCTGGCTGGTGACATTATATGACCTTCACTATTTTGTCAGATCAGTGAAAGATGATTGGCTGCAGTGCTCTATTAGATGTGTGTCTGATGCTATCGCATTCGGGGGGAGTGATAATGTCATGATGGGGGCATGCTCTCTGGTGTGGGGGGCAGTGGCATCTCTCCTCCCCTGTGCGCTCTCCCCCTGTCACTCTTATCTCTCCCCTGTCTGCTCTCTCCCATCTGTGCTGTCTTTTCCCATCTGTGCTCTCTCCTTTGACCTGTCTCCCAATCTGTGCTCCCCCCGAGTGCTGTCTTCTCCCCATATGCTGTCTCCTTTGAGCTGTCTCCCCTCTATGCACTCTATCTCTCTCCCTGTGTGCTGTCTCCCCATGCACTCTCCCTCTGTGCACTGTCTCTCCCCTGTGTTTCTCTCTGTGCTTTTCCTCTGTGTGCTTCTATCTCCCTTGTGCTGTTTCTCCCATCTTGGGTTTTTTTCAGCTGTCTCCCATACTGTCTCCCCCTGTGCTGTCTTCTCCTCCTGTGTGCTATAAGAAGTAAAAATACGGCTAAGCAGGCGCTCAGGAAAAAGCAGACATTAACATGGGTAGACATGTTTACTTTACTTGTGGTCAGTCTCCTCACAACATGTTCATGTTGACTGCCGAAACATGTTGTGAGGAGACTGACCACAAGTAAACATTTCTACCCATATTAATGTCTGCTTTTTCCTGAGCACCTACTCAGCCGCTATTTTTACTTCTTATATCCCTGTGCGCCCCCTGGGCGAGCGGCCTAGTGCAGCACAGGTCTGGCAGACCAAAAACTTAATTGGCAGGACCTGAACACAAAGATGGAGGACCTGCGGTGACGTCAGCTTCACTGACTCCATGTGACCGGACATCCTCCGAACCCGGAAGTGGGAACGGCGATTGGTGACAAGCACCGCGGGCTCTCTCTCCGTGGTTATGCCACCTGCATAACCACATCAGGTTAGTGCGAAAACAATTGTGCATCCTCCACTTGACCACCGGGTATCATCCCAGAAGCACCCCTCCTTCTCATTATGTTGTCTCTCCTGTGTGTTGTCTGTCTCTCCCTGTGCCATCTTTTTCCCTCATGTGCTGGTCTCCCCCTGTGTGGCTGTCTGTCTCCCCTCTGTGCTGTCTCCTTTGAGATGTCACCCCCGGGGGCTGTCTCCTCTCCCCTCATGTGCGCTCACCTTTGAGCCATCTCTCCCGTGTGCGCTGCTTCTTTCTCCATGAGCTCTCCCCTGGTATGCCATCTCTACCCCAAGTGCGCTGTCTACCCCCCAGTTTTCTCTCTCCTCCCAGTGTGCTTCTCTCCCCCCAGTGTGCTCTCTCCCCCCTGTATGTGGTCTGTCCTCCATGCGTTCTCCTTCTGGTGGTTCATCTCTCCCCCAGTGTGCTGTCTCTCCCTCCAGTGCTGCCTCTCCCCATATGCTCTCTCCCCCCAGTGTACTGTCTCTCCCTGTGAGATGTCTCACCCCATGTGCTGTCTCTCCCGTATGTGCTATCTCTCCCCCTGTGCTACCTCTTCCCCAGTGAGCAGGCTCTCTCCTCAGTGTGCTGTCTCTCTCCCGTGAGCTGGCTCATCCCCCTTGAGCTGCCTTCACTCAGTATGCGTTCTGTTTCCCCTGTATGCTGTCTCTCACCCCTCCCCAATGTTGCTCTTCCTGTATGCGTTCCACAGTGGAATGCTTATGGGAGGAAGTAGGGAAGTTGCTTGTGGGCACCATGTTTGGTCACCCTGTCATGTGGAATAGTGATGCGAGTGTTCAAACATGGCGCCCGCATGCACATCGAGAGTGTGGCGAGTTCTGAGATGACATTGTAGTGGTGGCGAGGGAGGAGGTGGCGATGGAAGAGTAGGGGGTGGCAGTGGCAGTCTGAGGACCTAGACCCGGAGGACAGCAGCAGCATGCAGCCAGCATATTGGCACATCCTTGGGTGTGCCAATATGGCAGCCGCTATTTTTTTTATTTCTGGTGGATCAATCAGCCGCCGGTCAGCTGGCCAATCAGGTGGCGAATCAAGGGGACTTCCGGACACTTCCGCCCCGAAGACCATTATGTAAGTAGATGACAAAAGATGCAAATCAGAAAAGGAAAGGTTGATATCTGTTCCTGGCTTTGTGCCTATAAATTTAGGTAATTATATCACTAATAACTCAGATACTTAGACGAAGCAAATAAGTGGCTGATATTTTTCAACTAAAATTTTAGTATCTAAATGTGACAGATATTTTCCACTGTGGATTTTGGTGCAAATCTTTGCAGAATCCGCATGTGCAAGATGCAGATTTTGTGGCAAATTTGCTATAGATTTCCCTGTATGCATTGCAAAGATTAACAATAGGTGAAAATCAACAATTCTCCACAAAAATTATGATGTGATTTACATGCAGATTTGTTCTACTGTGTAGAGGTGAGGTTTTGAACATTTCCACCCACATCTATTGTATTTTATTATAAAAAAAATATGGACTTGCAATTCAATATTTTTAGCATGCCTGTATGAACCTGGTAAGGTTAATTATCTTGTATCAGTGTTGACGTTGGAGCATGACTTTATTACTTTTTATTACTTTATGTATTTTATTACTTTTATGTATTTTATTATTATTATTATGTATAGATAAAGGGAAAATTGGCTGTTTAATATGCATTTTCCCCTGGTCCACAGGTCGCTTTAGACTGTCCTTCTGATTTCTGTCGATTCTATGCACAACATCAGGAGCCGTATATAAAAGACCCCGCTACCTACCCAAAACTCCAGGTAATTTTTGTAAAAAAGGCTGGATGTGTTTCTTATAATAATTGATATTATAGGTTATAAATAAGCTTGTGATACATGATGTGTAATTGATCAAGAAATCTTGGAACTTGATGAATTTGTGTCTACTTTTTAGTCTCTGCAACTATATTGTTGTACATGTTTGTTTTTTTAATATAAAGCAAATAAACATTATAATGTGAAGGTCCTATCATAGAATAGAGACATGTCCTGCATTGTCCCGCTTTGTGGAGCAAATTGCCCCTTCTAATTAATGAGCTAAGGAAAAATCTGACAGCATATATATGTATATATGCTATCCATGAGAGTCACAAATGAGTGTACAAGAGTTTTTTTTTTAAGTGTTTTCACAGAGTACTATGTGTCTTTATTCTCCAGATGTTAGTATACTTGTTCTATTCTGTTCCTTACAATCTCATCACCCTGTATGGTCTCCTGGTTCCTGGATGCTCTTGGATGCCAGATCTTACTCTTATTTATGCTGGGGGATTGGCTCAGGTAATATATTCCACAAATAGAAAATAATTCTTCTCATAAAACACTTTATTACTGCTAATTAACAAGTTCATGACCAGACCATTTACCCGCTTTTAAAGGCTCTATAATTTTTACTCATTCAGATGTTCAAGTCATTTTAGCCTCTTTTTTTCACAATAATGGGACGCATTTTTATATTCCTTTTATTTCCTGATATCTGGGAACATGTAATAGGAAATATTTGTCTATATTTCTACAACCATAAAGGACCATTAAAAATTGTTTAAATTACATTCCCTTTTGCTTAGAAACGACAGTATTTGTATAAATTAAACAAATTTTTTTTGATGGGGACTTTGCTAGAAACCGTAATTTAGACTTGAATTTTTTGATAGTTTTGTTATTAATTTATTTATTTTTTCCCTATTTTATTTCCATATTTTTTTTAATTTACTTTATGTATTGTGCCCTTAAATGACCTTTGGTCTTTTTTTTGATTTTCCCTGTAGATATATTAGCCTTAGCTACAAGAGAATGCTGCACAACAAAGCTGTCAGGGTTTCCTATTACAAAGCTGCTATTTTACCCTCCCGACACCCAGTGATCACTGGTTTCGGTGCAGGAAGCACTGTCAGGCTGGCTTCACACTGCGGTCAAGTCAGGTCAGATCAGGTCAGGTTTTGTGTGCCAAAACAGGAGTGACTCCAAAACCTAGAACAGGTGTCAATCTTTCAATTATACTTTTTGTCTGCAAGTTCCTCTCCTGGTTTTGAAACACAAAACCTGACCTGATCTGACCTGATCTGACCGCAGCGTGAAACCAGCCTCAGTGCGATGGCTTCCTAATCTGTATACAAAAATGCTACTTCAGCATTATGTAAAAAGATTGAAAAGGTAAAAGTGGTATTAAACCATCTTTATCTTCTCTCTGGGAAGTGTTACAGCAGCTATACCCCCTCTAGTTTCATAATCTGGTGCAAAATGACTAGAATGAATTACAATTGTAGAATGTCAGTGTGGGATAATTGCTGACCACCATCACATCCCATCGACAAGCCCTAATTAGCATATCATAAACAGGATTTAGAAAAAAGAGGATGGACTGTCTACTCAGAGTACAGCTGCCTAATGTAATCTATGGAGAGGAGGAGGGAGTAGAATTAGAATAAAAGTTAGAGTTTTGCCATTACATCTTGAAATGTAGGTTGTTAATAATATAATTTACGAATGAAAAATTGCCTCTTGAAACTGGCACTGACAGTCTCTATATAACTTTATTAACCCCTTCACACCAAGGCGTACCTATATGCCCTGGAAGGGAGTTCGTTCCCGACCAAAGGAGTAGAGGTACACCCTGGAGAAAAAGTGCAACCGTGGCCATGGTAGCAGGGATAGCAGTTTGGTGCCTGCTTATTCTGTTAGTAGGGAAAGGAACCACGACCTCCTTGGAGGTGGCACTGCCATCCTGCAAATATATCGCTGTGATTGGCTATTCAATTCTGCCTGAATATTACGATCCAGCTATGGTGTGGGCTGCAATAGCCCCTTCCATAGGCTGGAGCTCTGTATGACTACAGCATAATCTATAGCAGGGCGGGCTCCGGCGCTGACGTCATGGACAGGAGGCATTTAGGCCTCCAGCAAACTACTAACAACTCCTCGCTCTGCGCCTGCGTGAGGCACAGGCACACACCGAGGAGGGGAGACAACCACACAGGCAGGAGGCAGCCCACAGAGGCAGGGGCGGGGAGAACAGGAGGACTGCATAAACAGTAAGTCCCTCCGGACTTATCTCTACACTTTCTAAAGTGTTTTTTACAGGTTACAGGGAGGCAGTAGAGACATGGGAGACCCCTTCCCTGAAAGCGGCAGACATGCTCATTCAGTGGTGCTTTCAGTTTGGAAAGCACCAGAGGGGTGAGAGGTCCTCTTGAGATGCTTAGGGATCCACAGACACCGCTTTTACTTCTCAAAATGAAATGAGAAATCAGTAGTACCCGATCATGATCTTCTGTAGGTTTTCAAGTTCCAGCCGAAGGATCCGAGTGTGGTGGATAATCTGACGTGTTGGGGCGCAGAATTCCAGAGGATGGGGATATTCGGGAGAAATCTTGGGAGGCGGTTGTGAGGAACGGATAAGTGTGGAGGAAAGGAGGTCTTGGGAGGATCGAAGGTAACATGAGGGAAGATAGTGTGAGATTAGTTCAGAAATATGGGGGAGAAAGTTTATGGATGGCTTTGTAGGTCAGTGTTAGTAGCTTGAACTGGATTCGTTGGGGAATTGGGAGCCAGTGGAATGATTTGCAGAGGTAGAAAAGGGGAGTAGCGAGGAGAGAGGTGGATTAGTCAGGCAGCAGAGATGAGGGCAGACTGTAGAGGTGCAAGAGTGTTAGCAGGGAGGCCGCAGATGAGAATGTTGCAGTAGTCAAGGTGGGAGATGATGAGGGCATGTACAAGGAATTTTAGTAGATTGAGGGCTGAGGACAGGACGGAATCTGGAAATATTCTTGAGCTGGAGGCGACAGGAGGTGGTGAGAGTTTCGATGTGTGGTTTGAAGGATAGGGCAGAGTCAAAAGTTACTCCAAGGCAGCGAAATTGAGGGATGGGAGAGAGCATGATGCCATTTACCATAATAGATAATCAGGTGGTGAAGATGAAAGATGGGGTGGAGGAAAGATGATGAGTTGGTTTTGTCTACATTGAGTTTTAGGTAGCGAGAGGATAAGAAGGAGGATATGGCTGACAGACACTCCAGAATTCTGCACAGCAGAGTTGACATCTGGGCCTGAGAGGTAGATTTGAGTGTCGTCAGTGTACAGGTGATACTGGAAGCCATGGGACTATATGAGTTGTCCTAGGCCAAGGGTATAGATGGAGAAAAGTAGAGGCCCCAGGACAGACCTTGTGGGACTCCAACAGAGAGAGGGCAGGATGAGGAGGAAGTGTGGGAGTGGGAAACGCAAAATGTGCAGTTGGCAAGGTATGAGGCAACCCAGGACAGGGCAAGGTCTTTGATGCCAAGGGAAGAAAGAATCTGTAGTAGGAGGGAGTGGTTGACTGTGTCAAAGGCAGAGGACAGGTTGAGAAGGAGGAGATGGAAAATTGTCTGTTAGCTTTGGCTGTAAGTCGTTGGTAATTTGCTTACTTAGCAATGTGGTCGTTGTGCACTCATTGTGCGTGTCAGCTGAAGCTCGGTGGTTGGTGAAGACATGTCTGCTGTTGGATCTATTGCATGTGGAGTTCTATCAGGAAGTGAGGATGCAGGAAGTTATTTTACTGAGTGCAACGAAAAAGATGAGACTGAAGTCTTAGGTAACAAAAGCATGGAATACAAGATTTTTTGTTAACTGAGGGAACCCGTTGAAGCGCCAGAGGGCATGAAACGGCCATTGTTCGTACTCCAATCCTCCCTCCTGTTTTACATCTCCCATAATGTGCACTAAAGAAAAATAAAGACAATCGTCTGCTAAACACGTTACTCTTTTCCCTCTTTTAAAGTAAAGATCATATGGACTAACCTGTTGAGTATGCACCCGGAAGCATGAAGATGTTTTTGGAGAAGTACAAGTGGTATCTGTCGATCCCTAAGCAAGTGAAAATAGTCAGTAGTTGCCGATCTGATCTTCTGTTGTTAATGGAAACGTTATGTGTACAGGCATGGCCAAACGTTTTGAGAATAACACCAAAATTATATTTTCACATGATCTGCTGCCCTCTAGTTTTTATTTGTGTTTGTCTGATGTTTATATCACATACAGAAATATAATTGCAATCATATTATGAGTACCAAAAGGTTATATTGACAGTTAGAATGAGTTAATGCAGCAAGTCAATATTTGCAGTGTTGACCCTTCTTCTTCAGGACCTCAGCAATTCTCCCTGGCATGCTCTCAATCAACTTCTGGACCAAATCCTGACTGATAGCAGTCCATTCTTGCATAATCAATGCTTGCATTTTGCCAGAATTTGTTTGTCTACCCGTCTCTTGATGATTGACCACAAGTTCTCAATGGGATTAAGATCTGGGGAGTTTCCAGGCCATGGACCCAAAATCTCTATGTTTTGTTCCCTGAGCCATTTAGTTATCACCTTTGCTTTATGGCAAGGTGCTCCATCATGCTTGAAAAGGCATTGTTGGGCGCCAAACTGCTCTTGGACGGTTAGGAGAAGTTGCTCTTGGAGGACATTGTGGTACCATTCTTTATTCATGGCTGTGTTTTTAGGCAAGACTGTGAGTGAGCCGATTCCCTTGGCTGAGAAGCAACCCCACACATGAATGGTTTCAGGATGCTTTACAGTTGGCATGAGACAAGACTGGTGGTAGCGCTCACCTCTTCTCCGAATAAGCCGTTTTCCAGATGTCCCAAACAATCGAAAAGGGGATTCATCAGAGAAAATGACTTTACCCCAGTCCTCAGCAGTCCACTCCCTGTACATTTTGCAGAATGTCAGTCGGACCCTGATGTTTTTTCTGGAGAGAAGTGGCTTCTTTCCTGCCCTCCTTGAAACCAGGCCTTGCTCAAAGAGTCTCCGCCTCACAGTGCGTGCAGAAGCACTCACACCAGCCTGCTGCCATTCCTGAGCAAGCTCGACACTGCTGGTAGTCCAATCCCACAGCTGAAATAGATTTAAGATATGGTCCTGGCGCTTGCTGGTCTTTCTTGGGCGCCCTGGAGCCTTTTTGACAACAATGGAAGCTCTCTATTTGAAGTTCTTGATGATGCGATAGATTGTTGACTGAAGTGCAATCTTTATAGCTGCGATACTCTTCCCTGTTAGGCCATTTTTGTGTAGTGCAATGATGGCTGCACGTGTTTCTTTAGAGATAACCATGGTTAACTGAAGAGAAACAATGATACCAAGCACCAGCCTCCTTTTTAAGTGTACAGTGGTGTCAATCTTACTTAATCATGACTGATTGATCGCCAGCCCTGTCCCCATCAACACCCACTCCTGTGTTAATGGAACAATCACTAAAACGATGTTAGCTGCTCCTTTTAAGGCAGGACAGCAATGATGTTGAAATGTGTTTTGGGGGTTAAAGTTCATTTTCTAGGCAAATATTGACTTTGAAAGTAATTGCTGTTAAGCTGATCACTCTTTATGACATTCTGGAGTATATGCAAATTGCCATTAGAAAAACTGAAGCAGTAGACTTTATAAAGATTAATATTGGTATCATTCTCAAAACATTTGGCCATGACTGTACAACGCTCATTTTCTGATGTGTCCCAATGTACACAGCAAAGCTGATGAAGAGCGTCTGTAGACAGAAAGTGTCAGTGTAATGTGTCCCTGCTCAAGTGGTTAGTGTCATTATTTTTTCTGTATTAAAAAAATGAAAAAAAAATTAAGCATGGGACCAGGTTAAAAAAGCTTAGGTCTGAACAAATTAATAAACTGCTACTTAAGATTGGACGTTTGGAAACTGACCATAAGAGCTCACGGGATGGGGGGCTGCTGGTTGAGCTGACTACAGCTAGAGTAGAATTGCGCAATCTCTTAGATGTTAGGTTTGAACAACACAAAGAGAGGAACAGGGGCTTTTTTTTATAAAAAAACGAACATGATTGGGCGACCTCTAGCTAGGCTGCTTCACCCTAGATCTGGACCCACATATATACCGTCTATTAAAAATCCTTCGGGTGGGCTGGTACATAGATCAGAGGAGATCTCGAAGGCATTTCAGGATTTTTACACAGATCTGTATAACCTACTGGGGAAATTCGACGACATGGACCCTGTGGCACTGAAAAATAAAATGCAATCTTACATAGGTAGAGTGGGGATCCCTTCACTGTCTGACGATGACAAGGTGCTCCTCGAGGGGGACGTATTGACGGAAGAACTCGCTGAGGTAGTAAAAAGTACCTCGACTTCTAAGAGTCCAGGCCCAGACGGATTCACACCCATTTTTTACAAAACTTTGCTCGGTGACTTATTGCCTCACATGCTCTCCTCTTTCAGAGCTATCCTAGAAGGAGACACCTTCCCTCCGCAAGCCCTGGAGGCACACATTTGTGTGTTACCTAAGCCGAACAAGGATCCCCGTGAGGCCGCGATTACCGACCTATCTCACTTATCAATGTAGACGTTAAGCTGTTTGCAAAAATTTTGGCAGATAGACTATCCTCAAGACTTCCGTCCATCGTTCACCTTGACCAGGTGGGCTTTGTTAAAGGCCGAGAGGCGAGGGACAACATCCTTAGATCCTGTCTACTCATTGAGAAGGCTAAGATGTGGAAGTCCCCTCTATGTCTGCTTTCCATCGACGCAGAAAAGGCCTTTGACAGGGTCCATTGGGGGTTCCTAAGAGAGGCTTTGGTCCATATTGGATTGGGCACCAGGTTCATGAACGGGATTTCTTCCCTCTACTCGTGTCCCTCTACTAGGGTCCGCATAAATGGGGGATTATCAGGAACGTTCCGTGTAAAAAATGGAACGAGACAGGGATGCCCTCCCTCCCCTTTGCTGTACGTAATTGTGATGGAACATCTAGCAAAGGTCATAAGAGATAACCGCGACATCCACGGGTTGGTGGTGGGAGACGTTCACCATAAGACCGCTCTTTTTGCGGATGACGTACTAGTGTATGTTGCTCAGCCACTCGTGACCTTTCCCTCCTTACTGCGGGAGTTTGAGATCTTTGGTGGCCTCAGCAATTTTAAAGTCAATTATTCAAAGACAGAGGCGTTGAACGTCTCCCTGCCACCGGCTGAAGTGGCTATGGCGGCAAGGGATTTTCCCTTTCGGTGGAAGGTTGACTACATCGTTTATTTGGGAGTGAGTCTTCCGGCCGACATGTCCAAACTTTTTCAATTGAACCATCAGGTCATTCTAAACTAGGTAGGGGTTCTATTGGAGACTTACAGACCCCTGAGGTTATCGTGGCTAGGTAGGATCCATGTCGTGGGAATGGATATTCTCCCGAGGTTCCTCTATATTTTCCAGGCAGTCCCCATGTGGCCTGATGGAGCATTTTTTCGTGCCATCAAATCAGCGATCTCACGTTTCATTTGGAACAGCAAAAAGGCACGGGTAAGCTTGAGGAATTTGGTTGCTCCTAGGGAACATGGGGGGGCAGGTCTTCCGGACATCCGCAGATATTGTTTGGCAGCCATCCTGGTTCGCCTTATGGATTGGCATTTTAAATCAGAATCCAAACAATGGGTGCGGGTGGAGCAGGAAGGTATTTCAGTATCACTCCGCTATTTACAGTGGCTCTCCCGGGAAGCTTTGACCTCCTTGGGTCCCTTGCCTAACTTTACGACTGAAACGCTTAGGGCGTGGCAGGTAGCGAGGAGAGAATCAAGGGAGGCACAGTACGACAGTTCTTTGACCCCAATTTTTCATAACCCGGCTTTTCCTCCGGGGTTGACAAATCGGACTTTTATGGGATGGAACGAAGCAGATGACACCAGAGTTGGACAGGTCCTACTTCAAGGTGAACTTCCTCCCTTTGAGACACTCCAGGCAGCTACTCCACATGTCAAACTTAAATGGTGGGAGTATTTGCAATTGAGATCCTTTATAGGATCTCTTGCGATTCAGAAGGCTCCAACATTGTTACTTTCTTCGATGGAAGAGGTCTTTGTCACTGACGGGGCACCATTGAGAGGAATTTCGACTATTCAAGGGATATTGTCCAGGTCTATAGTTGCTGAGAACACGGGATACCGGAGGGCATGGGAGGCGGAATTGGGTAGGGTAATATCTGATCTGGATTGGGAGAGCTAGCGGGTTCATGTGATGCCATGGAAAAGAGCCTCAAGTTACGGTACAGGTGGTACCTTACCCCAGACAAGTTGCATAGATTTTCCCCGGACACCTCGCCTCTGTGTTGGAGATGCAACAGTGAGACGGGCACTATGCTGCATATATGGTGGGGCTGCCCATTGATCCATGAGTTCTGGGTTAAAGTATTTCGTAATTACAATCTGGTAACGGGGAAGAACCTGGTTGGCACCCCTGAAATGGCCCTGCTATCTCTGCTCCCTGGTTCTTGGAAGGTACAGAAGAAAGATGTCCTCCGATTTTGCCTCTCCGCAGCTCACAGTGTGATCCCCCGTCATTGGAAGGAACGCGATCCCCCCTCTATCTTAGAATGGTACTCGGAAATGGAAAAGATCTGTAGGTATGAGGAATTGTCGGCTGACTTTTCTCAAACCCAACGCACGTATGTGTCTACCTGGACTGAATGGGTTTTATTTAGAGATGCCCCTGACTTTGGGGACTTATTTACCTGAGAATTCTAAGGCACACAATTCCCTATTCCCTTAGGTCATCTCGGGGGATCACTTCGCCCGCTATACTCTCTAAACTCGGTCCTTCTCATCCATTTCTAATTTATTCCCTCTTTATTCATCTCTTTTCTTTCTCCTCTTTCCTTAATCTCTTTCTCTTCTAAGTTACTATACCCCTGGACGAATATAGATATACTGTTATCTGAACCAATAATTGTTTAGATACTAATACCTAAAGACGATCTGTGTTGTCTGGTTACAGACAAAACCCTCCCTTGCCGTGGATGGAGGAGGGCAACATATAGTGTTTATAGATTAGAATGAGAGGAATAGCATAACTTCTGGTATTGTTCAAGAATATTTTAACTTGTAATATTGATTTAATTGGAAGTATGTTGTTCTTCATGGACACTATATAGTGTCATCTTTTTTCAGATACTCTGATGTATACTTTGTTAACTTTATGCAAAACCTTAATAAAGTCATATTTACCCTAAAAAAATGAAAAAAAACAAAAACCCAAAGTTTTCTAGTAGAAAGCAGATTTAAATCATGTTATTTTCTGATGATAAATTTGATTTGCTAATCTGTAATTCAGGGAAAACATTTCACAGGGCCGTAGCATATCTATCATACTGGGCCCTTTCCATTGTTACCAGTTATGAGAACTTTTTATATGTTGGACAACTTGTCTCCTGTACTGACCAGTGATCGCTGACTCCACTTCTCAATCCTGCAGGCACAGTTTTCTCACATTGCTGCTTCCCTTCATGCAAGGACTCCTTACATCTACCGAATTCCCGATGAAGCAAGACTTTTTGTTTTAATCACAAATCTACTTTTTGGGATTTTTCCACAGATATTAGCTCATCGCTGTGTAAACCAGCCAGAATTTTTTGTGAGGATGAAACCAGGGGCCAAATGTAATTAAAGGGTAAAAGTTTATCATGGAAAATTCCAGGCTGTATGATATGTTTGAGATTTGTGTACTATCTATAATTTTTATCTATAATTCTGTTTTCTACGGTAAAAGGTTGCTGCAGAATCTTTTCTAAGCCAATGCCTAATCTAATGTGAGTGGTTTGGTTGACATGAAGTTAACATTGCCTTAAAGAGGTGATTCGAAGGCTGAAGAAATTTCAATGTAAATCCCTACTTATTGCCCCAATCAATACTAATTTCTAACATGATATGGCCGTTTTAAAAATTTCCTATCCTACCCTGACTACACCAACTACTAGTGATTTTTGTCCCTACTTCTATGTGAAGACGCTTCATATGAGAATCCCAGGGTATGCTGGGATATTCAAATCATCATCAGAGCAGGGGGCTCTGTTACAGCCTCCGCCCTTACACAAAGCGTCATCAGATCTGGGAACTCCCGTCCACAGCCTCCTCCCTGACACAAGGCGTCATTAGTTATGTTCGTGTCAGGGGTTGCTCTGTTCCTCCTTTCACGCTGTGGGATCTGGACAGTGACAACGTCTGCCCTATTGATGGCTTGGATCAGTAGAGCCGGCAACACAGAGCCACTTGCACTGTAAGTCTTAGAGTACCCTGTGGTTTGTAGAGACCAGCACCACCCCCGCAATTGATAATAGTAGTTAGATACTGTAGTTAGGGAAGGGTAGGACATTTTTAAAACAGCCATATTAGAAATTAGAATAGATTGGGTAAATAAATAGGGATTTGAATTGAAATTTCTTCAGCCTTCGGACCACCTCTTTAAAGCAAGATAAATAGAAAGGAGATTGTACATACAAATATCTCCCACTTTCTGATTAATATATGAACATATGTGACCTCTTGTGAGAGCTATTTCTACACTTTTAAAAATCTGTTTAAAAAAAAAAGGCACAGCAACAAGTGCATAACTATGACTAGTACTGTGGCTCAGTCCTATTCACATCAATCTGGAGTACTGACCACATGCACCTGTGTACAGAATTAAAGGAATGCAAATCAATGTATGCAGAAGTGCATCCCCTTTACTAAGCTGCCTGGTGTGGTCCTAGCTTTGGATCCCACTAAGTAAACATTTAGCCAATTTTAAGTCCAAGTGAATCACTTTAAATCTTTAATTACCATTGTATATATGGTATTCTACAAATATTTTATTACATGATGGATAAATATCTGCTGGTATTTTTCAAGCTTTGAAACATCAGTCTAGTGCATCTGCTTCAAATTTACTGCTAGCCAGTTCCTATTATGGCCAGCATCCAAAAGTTGCCTCTTCACTGTAGACGATGACACTGGCGTTTTGGGGGTACTATTTAATGAAGCTGCCAGTATAGCAGCTGTGAGGCCTCGATTTCTCAAACTAGAGACTCTAATGTACTTGTCTTGTTGCTCAGTTGTGCAGCAGGGCTTCCAATTCTCTTTCTACTCTGGTTAGAGCCAGTTTGTGCTCTCCTCTGAAGGGAGTACTACACACCATTGTACGAAATCTTCAATTTCATGGCAATTTCTCGCAGGGAATAGCCTTCATTTCTAAGAACAAGAATAGACTGTCGAGTTTCACATGAAAGTTCTATTTTTCTGGCCATTTTGAAAGTTTCATAGAACAAACAAATGTAATGCTCCAGATTCTCAACTAGCTCAAAGGAAGGTCAATTTTTTAGCTTCTCTAATCAGCCAAACCGTTTTCAGCTATGCTAACATACTTGCACAAGGGTTTTCTAAACATCCATTAGCCTTCTTACATAGTTAGCAAACACAATGTACCATTAAAACACTTGAGTGGTGGCTGTTGGAAATGGGCCTCTCTACACCTATGTAGATATTGCATTTAAAACCAGAAGTTTGCAGCTGGAATAGTCATTTACCACAGTAACATTGTATAGAGTGTATTTCTGATTCATTTAATGTTAGCTTCATTGAAAAAAAAAAAAAAAAGTGCTTTTCTTTCAAAAATAAGGAATTTTCTATATGACCCCAAACTTTTAAACGGTACTGTAAAATTCTCTAGTCTTCAAAAGAGTTTGAACAGCAATCTGGAAACCCCAGTGTGCTTTGAAATTTTAGCCTGTGAGAGACCTTGCTGATGCAGTATAACTACCTTGTGTCTTGTTGCTGTGCTTTCTTGACATTGTGTATGACTTGTGACATGAAGGAAAAACTAAATCCTGGAAGTGATAATATGGCCTCTACAAACAACCCTGATCTTAACATCATCCTGTCTGTCTGGGATTACATGAAGATGCAGAAGGATCTGATCTGCCTACATGCACAGAAGATCTATGGTTGGTTCTCCAAGATGTTTGGAACAACCTCTTTGCCGAGTTCCCTCAAAACTGTTGAAGTGTACATAGAATTGATGCTTTTGATGCTATTTTGAAGGCAAAGGGTGGTCACACTAAATATTAATGATTTAGATTTCATAAACTGTGCGTTTTGTTAATTGATAGTTTATTTTTAACACTTCTATTAATGAAAGCATTCTTACTTTGCAGCATGTTTTCCACACCTGCCTTAAATTTCTGCACAGTACTTTATACACAGAGCTCAGCATAAATTAATACACCCTCCTGGAAAAGTAAGATTTTAACCAATATCTCACTGAATGCAAAAACGATTTCCAAAAATTTTACAAAACTGAGTTTGTAGAACATTGTTTTTACCTATAACATGAATGTAAGGTCAATTATGTAACTTTCACTAAATAAATCTTCAGTTTTACTTAAATATTTGATGCAAAAATTAATATACCTCACATCAAAAACTACAGCTATTATTTTGTATGACCTCAATGATTTTTAAGGACAACACCAAGTCTTCTAGGCATGAAATGAACAAGTTAGCAACATATTGCAAAATGGATACATTTTTCCATTCTTCAAGAACAATCCCTTTTAGAGCCTGGATGCAGAGTGATTCTCAACTTGTCTCTTCACAACTCCTTACAGGTATTCAATTGGGTTCAGATCAGGAGATATACCTGTCACTGAATCAATTTCACCCTGTTCTTCTTCAAAAATGCATCAGATGTGTTTTGGTTAGTTGTCATGTTGGAAAAGTGATTACAAGGGCAGGGAGTGATTGCAACATCTTATCTTTCAATATAGAGCAGTACATCTTTAAATTTATGATACCATCAATGAAATATAGCTCCCTGACACCAGCAGCTCGCATGCAGCCTCATATAATGACACTTATATTTTAATTTAGGCACCATATATTTTTCTTAATTAAATTTATCTAAATACATGGTGCTTACAGTGAAGTGGAGGCAGTGTCCTTATATGAGGCTGCATGCATGCTGCTGGTGTTGGAGAGCTACATTTCATTGATGGTATCATGAATTCATAGATGTACTGATGTGTATTGGCAGATTCCACTTCATGCCAATGGTAGACATGCACTTCTCCAACATGACAGTGAACCAAAATATATAAGCCAAGTATATCTCCTGATCTGAACCCAACCGAAACATGTATGGGGAATTCTGAAGAGACGAGTTGAGCATCACACTTCATCCAGCATCCAGGCTCTAAAATAGATCAATTTTGATAAATAGTAAAATATTCTGCAATATGACACCGTGTTCATTCTATGCCTAGAGACTTGGTGCTGTCTTTTACTACATCTAGTATTTTGTATGACCTGTATGATGTAGTTTTTGATGTGGTGTTGTTTCATTATTGGATCAACTAATCTACTTTCATGTTACAATTTAAAAAATATTCTATTAAAACTCAGTCCTAACGACATTTTGGAAATTGCTCTTAGTTCAGTTAGATATTGATTAAATTTTACTTTTCAAAGGAGGTGTACTTATTTATGCTGAGCATGTTCATTGCATACACACAATTGTAAAATACCAGAGATGATATATATTTAATATTATGCCTGTGACAAGTAACTGGTTCCATTATCAGACAACATGAGAAGAATGACAAGTTAGTAACTTTTTCGCGTCTTTATTACTGAACCATATTGGATCTTCTCCTATCGTTAACACTTCCATCAATGTAATATGCTTCATATACAATTATTATCTGTAATTATAATCAACGCCAATGTTTACATACGTTTTTCTTTTAATAACTGTTACATATATTGTAAATTAACTTGTGTTGACCTGTTTCCACCTTACAATCTATAACCATAATTTCCAACAAACATCAGGAGTGTTCATTTTGTAAAAACAGCAATACAACAGTATACGAGATGTGTTTCAACTACAAACACTGGAAATGCCAAAGATGCGTTAGAGAAGAACAAATGTAAAGAAAATGTTTCCACAAAAATTGCAATAAAATAAATAAAATCTATTATCACAATAGCAACATTATTGTTCACAAAGAAATACATTCTGGAATGGCTAATTATTAGAATTGTAAATACAACTGTTTTGGTTGGTAGAAAAGAACTCCTCTACTGTAACTCCTAGATTGCCTGGTAAGTATACAATGTTATGACACATACTTTCCATCAAGAAGGGTTATTCCTCCTGGAATGCCTTATAACAGCATCCCCCTAACACCTTGTAGAATGTTAAGGTGGCCATGCAATTTTAGTAGCGGTCAGCCGATTACTCATTTGGTTGTCAGCTATTCCCTTTCATCTATACACATGCACACATATGTTCTAAAAAGGAAGATGGCAATAAGCCACTGCCAGACACCTAACGGTACATTCAAGTGAACATATTTTTTGTCCGTGTGGAACACAGACAGCACATGGACCCAATGTTAGAATATGTGATCGTTCACATTGGCTATTTTTCACACAAACCTTGCCAGAAAAGACAATACATATCAGATGGTTGGTCAGTCCTGCCAACTAATGTGTAATGTGTATGGCCACCTTTAGCTTATGCGAGGAATGCAGTAGATGAAAAGTAGTAACAGAAAGAACAGCTTTTTTGAGTTAATTAAAATACCATGCATCAAAGTTAGTGGCTGTCAGAGATTCCAATAGTATACATGTAATATGATCCTGCCAAGCATAAGCTTTTCTTAGGCTCATTATTAATCTGTTGGAATGGTTGTCCATTGAGAAACCCTTTCAGTCCTGAGTCTCCTGACATCAAGCTGAAGATGGGTGGTTCTGCTAGTGGGAGCCCTTTTTATTAGGTTTTGTCACAGTTGCGCGCATAATGAAAATGTAAGATACTCACTAAATTCTATGGCTGTCCCTTTCAGTCTACTCGAGTAATGGTACTCAAATATGTCCTCCAGTCCAGAGCTGCAGTCATCGACTACTCTTGACTGTTACTGGAAACTGTCTACACGTGTCTTGTCCATCACCCCCAACTAATTGTGAGTTCACAGCACAAAGCCTGTACAATGTCTTCATCATGTTCACATACATATGTATATCTGCTTGTGTTGTGCTGCACACATTTATCAGCCCTGTATAACATGTATAATGACAAAAGATATTTTCTGTGTACCGATCTGCAAGGACAGGAGCTGTCATTCACACCATTATATGGCTAATCAGCATTATAAAGGACAGGGACAGCACATGGGCATTTTATTGTATTGTTTTATGGCTCTGATGGACAACCGAATAATTAGCAACAAAAAACAGGAATTAAATCCTGTCAGGCTTGCAGGACAATGTTTCTACATTCATTTCAAAGACTGGAGCTGATCAGTCTTTACACTAACACGGGGATTTTACAGTTATGAGGCTTCGCTCTCCAACAGTTTACTACACAACCATCTGATTGCTTCTGTATTTTGTTAACACAATTACATAAAAAGTGAACGCTAGCTAAATAGTATACACTGAATATTAGCACTAAGAAATAAATTCCCTTTATCAGTTTTTGCCTTTTCGTCTTGAATATGAAGGCTTCTTTTACTGTTAATGTGAATCTTCTTTCTGTCAATGACACATATTTAAGAGCTGCCATAACATTTGTACTAAGAACGTACAAACAGGTTTCATAAGGGTATTTAAGTAGAATAACATGTATAGCGGTGAGCAAGAAAGATGCACGAATCTACCCAGTAAGCCTAGGCAAAGTTAATAGTATCTTAAGCTGTTATATTTGCCTATAAAGAATGGCAACTAAAAATGGGAATCTGTATATCATGTGTTTTACAGTTTTCTTTCTACATGTACTTTGATTAACTTTTTAAATTAGAAATAATGACACAAGTTGAAATCTGTGAAAACATAAATTTAGCTAATATAAAGGGCAACATCATGCAACAGAATCATGTAAAATGAAAAGCTACCCCCTGGAGGAGAAACACTTCTGATGCCAGCAAACACAACAAACAGGAACATGATATTATGCTTACAAACTGACAAAATCTTGGTGGCAACAATTAAATGTGTTGAGCCACTTCAAATCCAAGATGACTAAATATGGACCTCTTCTCACGGTATGCTGCACTTAGTTACTTCTGAAAAACAAATATCAATATGTCAATTTCATGTCATTTACAGCAGAAAATCAAGTCTATACAGCTACAAAGCTAGTGGCTGGGAACACTGCAGTCAGCACAATGTTTACACCGCATGTGCTGCACAAGTGTCTGCTGGTAGGAAAGGTCCGCAAGGCCCAGGTTGGAGAAGTTGAGGTAAAGCCTCAGTAACAGTAAATGTGGAAACTATTGTAAATCAGTCACGTATGTATTTTGAAAGCTAAAATTCACGTCCGTGAAAAAATGATACCGGTGTCATGTTTTGGGTCAGTGCATGACCCCTCTGCCCATTTTTACCATCAACGTTTTTCATGTATGACTCATTAACAAATAAAATACAAAGCTTCTCCTATACTTTGCAATGTTAAATACAGAATGTTGATGCCATCCATGTGCTGAATGTTTTTTTCACGGTGCCATAGACTTGTTTTCACCTTTGTCATCCATGTTGCCAGAAAAAAAAGGACATGTCCCTGTGCGGCACGGTGGCTCAGTGGTTAGCACTGCAGTCTTGCAGCCCTGGGGTCCCGGATTCAAATCCCACCAAGGAAACAACAGCTGTTCTCCCTGTGTTTGCTTGGGTTTCCTCCCACATTCCAAAGACATACTGGTTAGGACACAGATTGTGAGCCCCAATGAAGACAGTGTTAAATGATAAAGCGCTGTGGAATTATTAGCACTATGTAAGTGAATAAATGTTATTATCATTATGTGTTGTGCACTGAGACCAGATCTGTGTAAAAACACGCACGTGACCAGAATGAAGGGTTATAATGGTATCTCTGGAAAAAACAGATACAACACATACGTGCCACAAAGGCATCTGAATGAGGCTTGACTTCCAAATACTTGTACAGACTATGGGAACATTATATGCACACATTTTTTAAGTTCCAGTGAAATGGCATTTAATTTTATTACATCTAAAATATAATTGTGATAGTGAACATATCCCATTATCTCCATTAAAAAGTAATAGGAACAAAAGATAATGAAATATAATTGTTTTCATTTCTTAGGCCCCTTTCACATCAGCGTTTTGCGCTGATCGCGGCAGTTGCGGTGAAAAAAACGCAACTGCTGCAATTACCGCATAACGGCCGCACTTGCAGTTCACTTGCGGCAAGCCCCATACAATGTATATGTGGGCTTGCGGCAAGTGCAGTATCGGCACTTGCGGCAGGTGCGGCCGCGAAAAAAAAAAGTGGCATACCGCGGTTTTTTTCGCGGCCGCACCTGCCGAAGGTGCGAAACCGCACTTGCCGCAAGCCCCATAGACATTGTATGGGGCTTGCCGCAAACTGAACTGCAAGTGCGGCCGTTATGCGGTAATCACGGCAGTTGCGGATTTTTCACCGCAACTGCCGCGATCAGCGTAAAACGCTGATGTGAAAGCAGCCTTAGCCATGTATAATGCTGGAAGTATCACAGTTCGTGTAGATCTGAATGTGTGCAGAGCCTCAGATCAGGTCATAAGGAACAATGAATGAATGCTCACCAAATCTTGCCTGTGCGCCACTAAGAATTATAATTTCTCTTTAGCATCTGTGCATTTCTTACGGCCCCCAGCTCGTGCATATACATTCTGCAGGAAAAATCACAGAACATCTTGTGTAAAACCTTTAGTTAAAGGGAACCTGTCACCTCCTAAAACCCACCTAACATATAAATACATGTCCCTGCACCTTCCTATTACCATTATAACCATCTCTCTCTGTGCTAAATGCTTCCTTTCAAAGTTGAAATAAACACTTTGATACTTACTCATTAGGATGATAATGAAGTAGGGGCTATATGCAATCGTCCTCTGGGCGTGTTGTTTTGCAGCCTGCAGGATCCAGCCCCCTCTCTGTGCTGCTTTGCTTGTTCAGGCCTTGCCCTCCCCCTCTCTGTCACTCACAGAATGCAAATCATTAGTCCTGCCTTCAGGTCCACATCACAGCAGAAGCAACACAGAGAGGCTGGATCATTCAGGCTGCAAAACAACACCCCCAGAGGGCTATTGCATATAGCCCCTACTTCATTATCATCCTAATGAGTAAGTATCAAAGTGTTTCTTTCAACTTTGAAAGGAAGCATTTAGCACAGAGAAAGATGGCTATAATTGTAATAGGAAGGTGCAGGGACATGTATTAATAGGTTAGGTGGGTTTTAGGAGGTGACAGGTTCCCTTTAAGACATAAAACATTTAATATACTTCTCATGCTGGATATAGTATGAGGGTGTGCAGTATGTACAGCCTCACTATCACACACTGACACATATACATCACATATCCAGTGTAAAGAAGTTCACACAGCGATGGTCCCTCATGATTTCTATTTTTCTTAATTTCACCAATCTTTCAAGACAGATTTTAGTATGTGGAACAGATCTCATGATAGAAGATCAAAGAACAGTTGTATACATTTGTCCTTTAGATCCATTTCTAATTTTACCTTGAACTGTGAAGTACTTTCTTCTTGCACTATTTCTGAATCACTTGGCTAACTAGAGTTTTACACGACCTCTGATTAATTTGGAAGCTTTGTTTGGTCCAGTGGGCATGTCTATATTACCAGGAGTAGGGAACACGCTGGGAGGTCTTACCTCCTCTAGAAAACAAAGACTCTGGAACGTCAAAGTTTATTGTACATGAGCCTCCATTTCTATGAATGCTGTCTGTTGACAGGCCATACACACATTGCATTATTGTAGAAGCCCACTAAAATTGTCAGCTTTAGTCTTCTGACTACTGGGTGATTGGTAATATATACTGTACTCTATATAAGGATTTCCAATATAATATTATGTTTTGTAGTGAAGTGTTTTAATAATTAGTACAATTATGACATATAAGAGTCCTGTTAATATGGTAGAATGTTTTAAAGGTAGAAGAAATAGGGAAAGGGGGTAGGAGGAGCTCACCAACAAGAAGAAATTTCTGTCTCCTGAGGATTGGGTCCGCACGGGTAAGCCCTGGCTCCGGGCTGTAGATACAATAGAGGAAATAAATCCAGCGTACTGAACTCCATTGTTGAAATGTGGTATTTTTATTGCAGATAAAAAACTTTCAAAAAAGATAACAGGCAAGGTGGTGTGCACGGTACAAAAGACAACACGTTTCAACGCTCTAGGTCTTAATCATGGCCATGGCGTTGGTTTTTGTACTGTGCACACCACCTTGCCTGTTATCTTTTTTGAAAGTTTTTTATTTGCAATAAAAATACCACATTCCAACAATGGAGTTCAGTATGCTGGATTTATTTCCTCTAAAGTTTTACAGGTGGTTCTAAAACATACTTCTCAATTAGGTGGATGGTCCTTACTAAATGCTGCTGCTCAAAGTATTTAGTGTAAAAAAAAATCACATTCCTACTAATAAATAATGTCTGTAAAAGTGGCTTTAAGTAATAAAAAAAAAGCGTATTGTACAATGTAGAACTGATCCTACAAGTGCTCATCAGGGCTGATTACATTATAAGGCCGGGGTCAGACAGCCGTATAACATGGATAATGATCACATCAAAATGTCTGGACTGACCGGTGGCTCCCTCAACTGAGCATGAGAGCTGCATTGAAATATGGCTGATCATTTTGATTAAATCATCTGTGTTAAACGGCGTTTGACCCAGGCCTAACAGGACAAAACTCACATGTGTCCGTGGAAGACACAGCTTTAACACCTGTTCTTTAGTTGATGATATGCACAAAATAGACATCACAGCCCAAATAGTACAGCAAACAGCAAAGAAATATCACATATCCCCTAATTTTCATTTATGGTAAATGCCACTGAGCCTTCAAACTTTAGCACCACCTATTGGAAGAAGCAATCCTAAAAGTCAAATCATATCTCATACCTTGCACTGACCCGAAACACTGTCTGCAAATTGAGAATATGATTTGGCTTATATCCTTGGTCATATGATAAGGCTCGTTAAAGGGTCAATATCAACTTTTAGGATTGCTACTTCCAATAGGTGGCTCCTTGTATTGACATGCCAGACATGGTGGGTAGCTCTCCATAAGGAGAAATGGTATCCCTTAGAACCTAGCAACCAGTAACTACTGGCTTTATACACAGCACACGGATTTACTCGTGGCTGTAATAAGACTACGGGCAATACTCAAACAAAGAGAAAATAGGACTAGCACTATTGCAGGGACACTGGGCTTCACAACAATCATATCTACTGTGTCTTACAAAAAAAGAGTATGTCTGGGAACTTGCTATCTACCTTATGGAGAGAAGTTTTACTGCAACCATAAGAAGACAGTTAAGTAGGTGAGGAGATTGCAGCCACATCCCTCCTGTAGGAAATATGCAAATTTGCACTTCAGTAAGGAAGTGGAAGAACTCCAGCGCCACCTTTAAGTAGCTCCTCAAAGTCATAGCACTGGAGTTATTCCACTTCCTTACTGAAGTGCAAATTTGCAAAAAAGAGTAATACCATTATACACAAGAATAACCACCATGTACACAAAAAAAAAAATCACATCTTATTGTTACTGTGTTTTATATTAAACCATGCATATAATAACAAGCTCCAATGCCTACAATTTCATAACAAACATAGAAATACATTCAAAATATTAAGCAATATATAAAGAAATAAACTGTTTCAGAAGCTCATCTATGTGCCCTCCTCACTGTCCTGTATATGGCTGAAACACAACTGATAGGTGCCTCCCTGCTGTGCCATCTGCCAGCTAAGCACCACAATATCAGCATTGGCATTGAGGCGGAGCAGGATATTAAAGAGGACGTGAAAGGGCTTGGCCAAGCAGTGGAGTAGTCCACCTTCTGAAATTAAAATTACATATACTCACCTCTTGTACAGGTGCCGTTCTAGCAATGACATTTTTATTTCCTGTGAGCCCTGCAGACAATTAGTGGCCTCTATTAGGCTGCTGCACATCCACTTCTGGAAAAACCTTGGATACACAGAACAAGTGAGAGTGCAGCCTGCTAATAGGGCCTCACTGATTGTTTGCAGGGCTTGAGTGGCATAACAATGTCAGGCAATACCCGGGAGGTGAGCATATGGTATCTTTAGTTCATAAGAGCAGGACCACTTCATTCAGTCCCTTCCCAATTTCCGTTTTATGGTTTTCACTCCCACATTCTTTCTAGAGCTATAGCGTCTTTATTTATCTGCCCACATAGATGTATGAGGGCTCGTATTTTCAGGATGAGTTATACTTTTGAATAGCATCATTCATTTTACCCCGCACTGTACTGGAAAATGGAAACAAATTCCAAGTGACATTGTGGAAAAAAAAAAACAGTTCCAGCATTGTTTTTTAGAAATTGTCTTTACGGCATACATTGTGTGGTGAAATCTTCCCTTTAGTATGACTACGGTGATACCAAACTTGTTAGATATGTAATTTTGCTTGCTTGCTACAGCATTATTTATAGTATTGCAGTGACTAAACAAATGTAATTTTGCTGTTTTTATTTTTTCTCTGTTTACAGTGTTTATGAATTGGGTTATTTTAATATTTTGACTGATCAGACTTGTTCTGAACTTGACGATACCACATTTGTATATTTTTTATTATCTTTATTTTTAAGGGGGTAAAAGGAGGAGTGATTTGCACTTTTACTTTTCATTGTATTTATTGGTCTCCTTAGGGGACCTGATCGCTTGTGCTATATATAGCAGCATCAAAGTATTGCTGCATATAGTAAATATCTTGGTCTCTTTTGATTTCCAGCTAGAGGCAATGTTTTAAAAGAGCTCCAAAATGACAAGTACAGAGGTCTTGAAAAGAACCCCAGCTGTTATAGCAACCCATGTACCAATGGGTGTATAGAGTGATGTGCCCCTCATGCCGGCGCTTTAATACTGCTGTTGTTAGAGGCAGGTGCTGGCTGTAACACACAGTCATTACCTGCTTTGTATGGGATGGGCCCACCCTGTGAGCCCTCTCCATACAAACATTACTGATTTGGACTGTACATGTATAATGGACGTTGGTAATGGCCACTTTACATGCGGCAACAGGTAGATAGAAAACGGCAGGTGTCGGAGACAATTGTACCTTTTACCTTCAAAACACCTTGAAGTGGCTGCGTGTAAATCAGGTATCTGCAAGGTGTTTTGAAGGTAAAAGGTACAATTGTCTCCGACACCTGCCGTTTTCTATCTACCTGTTGCCGCCTGTAAAGTGGCCATAAGGGGTAAAAAAATGCTTATCCAGGTAGTAGCCAGCCGGTTGTCAGTTAATACCAGAGGTGTAGTTACAGCCGCTCACTATGCACTGAGCAGTGACCTCAAACGCACTGGCCTTGCCTCTATGACTTCCAGTCCAAGGCTGCAAGAAGCAATATGTTCATTTCTACCTGGCAGTGTTCCCTTTTAAAACAGTGAAGATAACTATTTTCTTTGGGGGTAGTCTTGTACATTTTATGTAGATTTGGTTTGCTGAAGCAATAATTGACATGCCTGGCATTAAATGCACCTATCTTGAGTCAATGGGCTATAGATTCTCTTGTAATGTAACTTTATGTACGTACAATAGAGCACCGCTGGGGCATTGCTCCAGGGCAGTGCTGGCAGAGCCTAGTCTGGATGATGACTGTGGTTTTGCTGCTGTCATTCATTGGACAATTTCGTACTGTAAACTGAAGAAAAAAGCATTGTATCGACAATTCTCTCAAGAGTTAATTATCTGCACTTACCTAACTGTATATACTTTTATATTCCAGTCTGTAACTGTTTTCACTATCATTTGTTATGCTTCCCAATAAACTTTAATTCACCACCAGTTCAAGCCACATACTAATAGCTGCGATTTCATTACATCCCTGTTCTCAGCACATATTGAATGTGGACTCTACTATCTGCTTTTTTTTGTACATTACTTCTTATCAGCTTGTATTGCATCAGTTATATGCTTTATTTTTGGCCAACAATATCTTGGCAACCATTTCAAGTTATGTATCATCAAAAACATTATGCTAATAATAAAGAGATGTTCCAGCCAGGAAAGAATTTTGCTTCTTGTCATCTCTATCAATGGAAACTGAGATCCCCTATGTTCTTCCCCACAAATACAGGAATTAAGATAACTGGGCCTGAAATATCTACACTTGTCTGCCATTGTCTGTCTAAGGCGGCCGTCACACGCAACGATTTCTTGCCCGATATCGTTTTAAGCGATCTCCTTTTTGATCGCTTAAGCGATATCGGGCAAGAAATCGTTGCATGTAATCAAGCGATTTGCGATGTGAAATCGCTTGATCGTGACATCGCTGATCTGAGCTCCGGAGCTCAGATCTAGCGATGAACGATGCCACGATCTGCTTCATCGTGGTGTATAACACCACGATGAACGATCTCCCAGCGCAGAGCCTATGCTGGGAGATGGTAACTATGGTACACGTCGGGTAACTAAGCGACGCGCGGCGCCTAGTTACCCGGTGTGTACCATAGTTACCAGCGAGATCGCGGATCCACATCGCTGGTGAGTCTGTCTGTGTGACATCTCACCAGCGATGTGAGCGATATTGTAAGCGATTGCGCGTGCACGTGATCGCTTACAATATCGCTAGAGATATCTCAGCGTGTGACGGCCGCCTAAGGCTGGTTTCACACTGCAGTTTTTCACTGATCAGGTTCGATCAGGTTTGTGTGCCAAAACCAGGAGAGGAACCAGGAGAGGAACTTGCAGAGAAAAACTATAATTGAAAGATTGACATCTGTTCTGAGTTTTGGAGACACTCCTGGTTTTGAAACACAAAACCTGATCGAACCTGACCTGATCTGACTGCAGTGTGAAACCAGCCTAAGATAAATGTGATCATATGTGGCATGAAGGTGTGGAGAGGCAGCACTGCTTTTTAATTCATTAATAATATGCTTCTAAATAACTGGAGGAGACTAATACAACTTTAAAGAAATAAGGATGCTTTCACATCAGCGGTTTTTGCCGATCGCGGCAGATGCGGTGAAAAAAACGCATCTGCCGCGATTACCGCATAACCGCTGCACTTGCGGCACAGTTGCGGCAAGCCCCATACAATGTCTATGGTGGCTTGCAGCAGGTGCGGCCGCAAAAAAAAACGCGGCTGACCGCGGTTTTTTTCGCGGCCGCACCTGCACTTGCCGCACACTTACCGCAAGCCCCATAGACATTGCATGGGGCTTGCTGCAACTGTGCCGCAAGTGCAGCGGTTATGCGTTAATCGCGGCAGATGCTTTTTATTCACCGCATCTGCCACGAACGGCAAAAACCACTGATGTGAAAGTACCCTTATTTGGTTGTTATATTTGTTTGCTTGGAATGTCAGCACTGTTTTTTATGTTACTATTATTCCAGATAATTACTTTTTTTAGAAGTACAGAATTCACAGAATTGAATTAAGAATACCGTATATACTCGTGTATAAGCCGAGTTTTTCAGCCCACAAATTGGGCTGAAAAGTCCCCCCCTCGGCTTATACACGGGTCTATACGGTAATGCTGTGGGGGGGGGCTGTGACCGGGAGCTGGAGGAGGCAGGAGGGGGCCGCGGTGACCGCAGGCGGTCACGTGGGGCCGCCTCATTAGTGCAATGAATATGCAAGGCATCCCCCCGTCCATCAACGGCGGGGGGATGCCGTGCATATTGCACTGCACAGCCCCCCTCCTTAATATGGGTCCCCCAGTATTAATAAACAGCCCCCCCCCTCCTTATCATGGCCCCCCAGGCTGCGGCAGCTGTCAAAATAACAAACAGTTTATACATCACCTTCCGACGCAGCTTCTCCGCTCCTCCGGTCCTCCGCTCGCCGGCTTCTTCTTTCTTCTTGTGCCGGTGTCATGTGACCGGGCGCAGGAGATGACGTCATTTCCTGCGCGCGGTCACAGAAGTCGGCACAACAAGAAAGAAGAAGCAGCCGGCGAGCGGAGGACCGGAGGAGCGGAGAAGCTGCGTCGGAAGGTGATGTATAAACTGTTTGTTATTTTGACAGCTGCCGCAGCCGGGGGGTGGGGCCATGATAAGGAGGGGGGGGCTGTTTATTAATACTGGGGCTGTATATACCTCTGGGGCTGCTGGATAGTACCACTGGGGCTGTATACTACCACTGGGGCTGCATATACCTCTGGGGCTGATGTATACTACCACTGGGGCTGTATACTACCACTGGGGCTGTATATACATCTGGGGCTGATGTATACTACCACTGGGGCTGCTTGGGCTCCTGTATACTACCACTGGGGCTGATGTATACTACCACTGGGGCTGTATACTACCACTGGGGCTGTATATACATCTGGGGCTGATGTATACTACCACTGGGGCTGCTTGGGCTCCTGTATACTACCACTGGGGCTCCTGTATACTACCACTGGGGCTGCTGGGGCTCCTATATACTACCACTGGGGCTGCTGGGGATGCTATATACTACCACTGGGGCTGCTGTATACTACCACTGGGGCTGCTGTATACTACCACTGGGGCTGCTGGGGCTGCTATATACTACCACTGGGGCTGCTGGGGATGCTATATACTACCACTGGGGCTGCTGGGGATGCTATATACTACCACTGGGGCTGCTGGGGATGCTATATACTACCACTGGGGATGCTATATAGTACCACTGGGGCTGCTGGGGATGCTATATACTACCACTGGGGCTGCTGTATACTACCACTGGGGCTGCTGGGGCTGCTATATACTACCACTGGGGCTGCTGGGGATGCTATATACTACCACTGGGGCTGCTGGGGATGCTATATACTACCACTGGGGCTGCTGGGGATGCTATATACTACCACTGGGGATGCTATATAGTACCACTGGGGCTGCTGGGGATGCTATATACTACCACTGGGGCTGCTGGGGATGCTATATACTACCACTGGGGCTGCTGTATACTACCACTGGGGCTGCTGGGGATGCTATATACTACCACTGGGGCTGCTGTATACTACCACTGGGGCTGCTGTATACTACCACTGGGGCTGCTGGGGCTGCTATATACTACCACTGGGGCTGCTGGGGATGCTATATACTACCACTGGGGCTGCTGGGGATGCTATATACTACCACTGGGGATGCTATATAGTACCACTGGGGCTGCTGGGGATGCTATATACTACCACTGGGGCTGCTGGGGATGCTATATACTACCACTGGGGCTGCTGGGGATGCTATATACTACCACTGGGGCTGCTGGGGATGCTATATACTACCACTGGGGCTGCTGTATACTACCACTGGGGCTGCTGTATACTACCACTGGGGCTGCTGGGGCTGCTATATACTACCACTGGGGCTGCTGGGGATGCTATATACTACCACTGGGGCTGCTATATACTACCACTGGGGCTGCTGGGGATGCTATATACCACTGGGGCTGCTATATACTACCACTGGGGCTGCTGGGGATGCTATATACTACCACTGGGGCTGCTGGGGATGCTATATACTACCACTGGGGAGCTATATAGTACCACTGGGGCTGCTATATACTACCACTGGGGCTGCTGTATACTACCACTGGGGAGGCCTGTATACCACTGGGGGGGGCCTGTATACCACACTGCTGGGGGCTGTATACCTGTGCTGGGGTCCACCCTCGGCTTATACACGAGTCAATAGGTTTTTCCAGATTTTTGGGGCAAAAGTAGGGGGTTCGGCTTATACACGGGTCGGCTTATACACGAGTATATACGGTACATTTTATACCAATTCATGTTAATGCTAATATTTAACATCTCTGACTTCACAGTGCTGATTCCCAATTCCCAACTCTGTATTGCCTCAATGACTGCGATCCTTGTTTCTACTGACACTGCTCTTGTGATAAAGGTCTTTTGTAGTGTTTTTTTCAGGATGTTTTAATGGGCATTTGTCAGGCATTATTGCAGTAGCAAAGCTATGCCTCAAAAGAAATCAAAAGGTACTCAAATTGGCAGCAAATGGGTTTACGGTAATAGATTTAAAGGACAGTCAGAGCAGAATAAATCCAGTTTACAGCCCCCTCAGTTTATTTGGTCTAAAAATTCCTCAGTCACATGGGTGGACTATAACTAGGTCTGTTCTGGAGATAAATGTAACTATTTGACCTTTAATGCAGAGCAGACTTGCTTGCGAAAGTAGGAAGAAGGATTAAATCATAAATGCAACTTGTTAGACGATCTCTAGCACCACATATTGAAAGTAACAATCCTAAAAGTCAAAAATGACCCTTTAATGAGCCTTTCAATATGATTTAGGATTTATACCAGATCAGAACCTCAATTTGCAGACATGGTGTTATGGGGTAGTGTCCATCATCAGTGCAAAGTATGAGATCTGATATGGCTGTATGAGAGGCTGTGGGGTCTAAGGGGTGGAGAGTGACAAACCAATCTGGCATGCCAGTATTGAGAAGACTTAAAGGGAACCAACCACCTCAGATCACCCTAATACACAGTTAGTACATGTCCCTGCACCCTAAGGATACCTTTCCAGCACTGTTTTTGTGTAAAATCTTGCATTAGTATAACTCATATAAAGAGTTTATAAACTTACTAGCCTGGTGACTTCTGGGCGTATCCCTCCTTCTGTTATACTTCAGGGCTGTGCATTGCATGGCTGTGCTCCCCCTCCCTCCGTGCCTGCTGCCCTGCCCTGATGGGCGTGATCGTTATCTCCTCTGCACAGAGGGAGGGGGAGCACAGCCACGCAATTAATGCACAGCCCTGAAGTATAACAGAAGGAGGGATACGCCCAGAAGTCACCAGGCTAGTAACTTTATAAACTCTTTATATGAGTTATACTAATGCAAGATTTTACACAAAAACAGTGCTGGAAAGGTATCCTTAGGGTGCAGGGACATGTACTAACTGTGTATTAGGGTGATCTGAGGTGGTTGGTTCCCTTTAAGGCCACTTCACACACACAGATATCTGAGTCCAATATCTGAACAGATCTCTGGTTGCAGTGAAATCATGGATACATTGTTCCATTTTGTGGCTGTGTACAACATGGAGCAATGTATCCATGATTTCACTGCAACCAGAGATCTGTTCAGATATTGGACTCAGATATCTGTGTGTGTGAAGTGGCCTTTAAAGGCTTGTTAATAGGGACGGTTTTAACTTTTAGGATTGTTACTTCCAGTAGGTGGCACTAGAGTACGTCTACTGCCTTCCTGAAGAGACAAACAAAACAAAATAGTATAGCTCAACTTTAGTAAAGTTTAGTTACACTTTATTCCCAGGGAATTCTTTACTTATTTTTTTTTTTTTTTCTCCTCTTCCAAACGCAATAACATTTTTTTTTCTGTCAACATCATAACTGTATGAGCGCTAGTTGTTTGCAGGATGAGTTGAAGTATTTGATGACACTATTAATTTTATCATACAATCTCTTGAATAATGTTAAACACTCCAAGGTCAGTGAAATGATAAAAACATGCAATTAAATCATTGATTTTCTGGGTTTTGTCTTTATGTCTATGGTAAAAATTACCTGGAAATCCATTTTCCAGGTTAGTACAATTACAGAACTACTAACTATATTTGCATTTTTTTTCAATTATCGTAGTAACTTTTTTTTAGCCGTTTGGAAAATGTTTTTTGTGTTTGTGTGGCCATTTTCCAACAGACAATGTTTCTACTTTTCTATCATTACAGGTCCTTTAGAATGTACAGTAAGCCCAAAATGGCAGGGACCTCTCCTTTCTGTATCAGTTGGTCATTGTTAATTTGTTCACTATAATTTCTATTTTGTATGTAACCCTTCTCATGTCCAGCACCATGACATCTATAGGGCTCTATAAATAAATAATAATAATGTTTGGGGGCTTTCTGTTTGGTGGTAAAGTTATGTTTTCATTGATACTAGGTTGAGTTGTATAAGATGTTTTGATCATTATTTCGTTTACTGATTTATTGAGTTATTTTCATATTTCTATAGATTGGACTTTTATGGAGAGAATCATACACATAGGTTTATTTTTTTTAATTTCTTTATTTTTTAATGGGGGAAAAGAGAAGTGATTTGAATATTTTGAGTATTTTTACTTGTTATTAGGTGTTGGAGTCATGAACCTGAAATACCATGTGAACCACAATCTGCTTTGAAGCTCCACATATAGCTGAGCACTTAAGAAAACAAACATGGCAGCATTCAGGGCTTTAGTAGGCCCCCGGTTTCATAGTAAACCACTGACTCCCCGCGATCGTAACATAGGGGTACGATGGGAGCAGGCGCAAGCACTGGCTATAACGTCACTTCAATGCCACTGTAAGGAGAATGATTGATAGGAGCATCTGTACAATTAACTCTCATGGTCCGAACTCAGCTCAGGCTGCAGCTTTTTAACAGATATCGGCTATTTAATATAGCCTGCATCAGCTGTGTAGAGGGAGTGCAGCTCCTGAGCATCTTCCAAAGGGCCACGTCACACACACAGATATCGTCATATTGTTCACAGATCTCTGGTTGCAGTGAAATCATGGATACATTGCTCCATGTTGTGGCTGTGTACAAATGGATACAATGTGTCCATGATTTCATTGCAACCAGAGATCCGTGACCAATATCTGCACAGATATCTGTGTGTGTGACGTAGCCCATACACTCACAGGCAATTGAAAGATGTACTGTTAAATCTATATGCTCAAAGGAGTTAGTTAGTATAAAACAATGCAGCATGTGCTTACAACTGTGACATTTGTCTGCAATCACTTCTGAGCTGTGTCATATGTATCTACACCATAAAATATATTCATTCATACCCCTGCACTGCTTTTCTGCACCTCCGACGCATTTCTTGTGTCGTTATCCGCATCTCCAGCTTCTGAACCACTCTTATTTTCTTCATCTTTGCTGTCTTTTTCTCCTTCGTCTCCTGAAGATTTCCGAGACAGCTTTGATGGTTTCTGAAATGTTTATAAGAATGGAAAAATGTGTTTGTTACTTGCTTATATAGCACCATTAATGTCCACAGCAATTTACAGATATCATCTCACAATCCCTATCAGTATATCTTTGCAATGTGCCAACCACTGAGCCACCATGCTGTCCCACCAAGGACAACATCTGCAAGGAGTTTGTATGTTCTCCCTGTGTTTGTGTGGGTTTCCTCCGGATAATCCGGTTTCCTCCCACACTCCAAAGATCTAATGATAGGGAATTTATATTGTGAGCCCCAATGGGGACAGGGATAATGGTGTAAAGCGCTGTTGAATTTGATGGCACTATATAATCAATGCATAATAATACACAAAGTATTAAGAAGTATGTCAATATACCTAACAGACATAAATAACGCAATGTTAGCCTCTGTTCACATCCTCAAACCCAAAATTTGATAACTATACAAACCACAATGAGAATGTGAACATAACCGAATCTTTCAATTTGATTACTTTTTTATTGTAAATTTTCACATCTTATATTACATTGACCCTACCTCTGTCTCTAACTATCGCCCCATATCTCTTCTCCCATTCGCCTCTAAGCTACTTGAACAACACGTCCACTCCGAACTGTCCTCTCACCTCTCCTCGTGCTCCCACTTTGACCGCCTACAGTCCGGCTTCCGACCTCTCCATTCCACCGAAACAGCCCTGACCAAAGTCACCAACGACCTACTGACCGCCAAGAACAAACACCACTACTCCATCCTCCTCCTCGACCTATCTGCCGCCTTCGACACGGTTGACCACTCCCTTCTTCTCCAGATCCTGGAATGCCTTGGCATCACCCACCTTGCCCTCTCCTGGATCTCCTCATACCTAGCGGACCGGACCTTCAGCGTCTCCCACTCCCACACCTCCTCCTCACCCTACCCCCTTTCTGTCGGAGTCCCCCAAGGTTCGGTCCTGGGACCCCTACTTTTCTCCATTTACACTCTCGGCCTAGGGCAACTCATCGAGTCCCATGGCCTCCAGTACCACCTCTACGCTGACGACACCCAAATCTACCTGTCCGGCCCTGACATCACCTCCCTACTCACGAAAATCCCTCAATGCCTTTCCGCCATCTCATCCTTCTTCTCTGCTCGCTTCCTTAAACTCAACATGGACAAAACTGAATTCATAGTCTTCCCCCCAAGAAATTCCACCCCACCTCCCAACCTATCCATCTGCATCAACAACTGCGCCCTCTCCCCGGTCCCCCAAGCCAAGTGCCTCGGGGTAATCCTTGACTCCTCCCTATCCTTCAAACCCCACATCGAGGCCCTCACCACATCCCTCCGGCTCCAGCTCAAGAACATCTCACGGATCCGCTCCTTCCTCACCCACGACACCGCTAAAACACTCATCCATGCTCTTATCATCTCCCGCCTTGACTACTGCAACCTCCTTCTCAATGGCCTCCCGGCTAACTCCCTCACACCTCTCCAGTCTATCCTCAACTCTGCTGTCCGACTCATCTATATGTCCTCCTGCTACTCCCCTGTCTCCCCCCTCTGCCAAGCCCTTCACTGGCTCCCCGTCTCCAAGAGATCCCAATTCAAAACACTAACCATGGCGTACAAAGCCATACACAACCTGGCCCCACCATACATCTCCGATCTGGTCTCCCGATACCTACCCTCACGCAACCTCCGCTCCTCCCAAGAACTCCTCCTCTGCTCCCCCCTCATCACCTCTTCGCACAACCGAGTCCAGGACTTCTCCCGGGCATCTGCCTTACTCTGGAACTCCCTACCCGAACAAGTCAGACACTCTCCTACCCTGAGTAGCTTCAAGTGTCACCTGAAGACTCACTTGTTCCGTCAAGCCTACAACCTGCCATGAGACCCAGGCGAACGCCCCATACCTGACATTCCCCCATCCTACTGTATCCTAACCCACCCCTCATAGACTGTGAGCCCTCGTGGACAGGGTCCCTGCCCCTCCTGTACCTGTACGTCCTGATCGCCTAGATTTAGTGTACTTGTTCTTGTCTCCCTCATCCTCATGTAAAGCGCCATGGAACCTAATGGCGCTATATAAATAAATAATAATAATAATAATAAAATTACAGAATGCATTGAAAACAAGCAATGGATGCAATTAGCAAATGGCTAGTGTTTAGAAGTAAACGCCCCCAAATACTATTCCCCTTATCAGTCACAGATAGCACTGACACATTTACATGCATCAGTAACAAATGTAATAGGGCCTGCAGCTTGTGTGATATGGAATAGAAACGAAAAGGAAGAACACTTCTTCCCCCATATATATGGTGACTCCTGATTAAGTTATATGCATATATATACCTAAAGCTATATAAAAATATAAAAACACTAGAAATAGGCCCATTGCTATTGCATCGGCATGGCAGTCTCTGTGCCTGTCTCCCTTTATGCGCTCTCTGCACTCTGTGCTGTCTCTCACCCTGTGCGCTCTGTCTTACTTGTGCTTTTCTCTCTGCTCTGTGTGCTCTCAGCCCGTGTGCGCTTTCTCTCCCTATGTGCGCTGTCTCTCCCTATGACTCTGCCTCCAACTGTGCCCCTGCCTCCCCTGTGCCTTCTGCCTTCCGTGTCCCTGCGTCCCATCACTGAGCCAGTATACAATGCTCACCACTGAGCCACCATACAGTGCTAACCACCGAGCCGCCATACAGTGCTAACCACTGATCCACCGCACAGTGCTAACCACTGGGCCACCGCACAGCAGGGGACAGCTCCGTGGTGCTGAAGTTCAGCACCGAGCGGCGCTGAACTTCCGCACCCGGCATCCGGCTCCCAGGTGCAGCTCCGGTGCGATCCGGCACCATAGACCCCCATGTTAGGGGGCGCTGGATCGCACCGGAACAAGAGGATCAGCTTTTTTTCCCCCTGACACAAAAATGCTGCATGCAGCATTTTTCTGTCCAGGAGAAAAATCCGAATCCTCCCGGATTCTCCTGGACAGATGGAAGCCGGATGGCAGATAGCTGCCATCTGGCTCCATCCTACCCCATAGCATACTATGGGGCCACAATCCGGTCAGGTTCACCCTTGACAGCCCCAGATCGGATTTCACCATGGTGTGAAGCCGGCCTTAAAAGTAGACCACATTTGCTGCCATATGTAAATACAAACCATTTACTATACAAAAGAAAGAGATTCACATAGAAAGATACCTGTGCACACCCAAAATGCATGTAAAAAAATTTATACTAAGAAAACTAATTTGAGAACTTTTTCCACAATTAATATCACCCATAAGACTGGTTTCACACCACAGTTTTTTTTTCCTGATCAGGTTCAATCAGGTTTGTATGCCAAAGCCAGGAGAGGAACTTGCAGAGAAAAACTATAAGGCTGAAGGCACACTGGGCAAGGAACTCGCACGAGTGCAGTGCGAGGGAAACTCACATTGCACTCGGACCAGTGTTGCCCTATCAGGCAGGGCACACTGGTGCGAGTCCCCCGCACCTAACTTGCATTGAGAGTCAGAAACGAGTGCAGTCGCAGCATGCTGCGACTGCACGCGGTTCTGACGTGCGTGCACGCAATGCAAGTCTATGGGTACGAGAAAATCTCGCCCCCATACAGCACACGGTGCGATATTCACACTAGTGTGCTGTGCAAATCGCGTCAAACTCGCCGGCTGTCAAAAGTCGGCGAGTTTGAATGTCCCACCATGCGCGTACAGTAATAATCATCCTGCCCCGCTGTGACAGCAGCGGGGTAAGATGATTATTATAATGTGCTTTAACAGTCATGTCTGCATGTGTCCTGAGACTGTCCAAGCGCCCTGGACACATGCTGAGGTCATAAATGGCCAAATGTGTGTTTTATGCCTATAAATCTGCAAAGTCGGTAATTCTCGGCTTTACAGTTTCATTTCTAAACTCCTGCGGCTCCTGTCAGTGAACAGCGGTAATATACGCTGTCCAGGGTCCTGAACAGCTAAGTAATCAGCACAGTAGTTTGAACACGCTCTTATGATTGGGAGTGTGGTTCTGTTCACAATTGGCCAATCACATTTAGGCTAGAGTTAATAGCGTATGACTCATATGAGGATAGCATAGCACTGCTCGACCGCGCCAGCAGCTCAACTGACCTCAAAGTGTCAGCTGCATACAAATACATGAAGCTGTCACACTGAAGTCAGGAGAACCAGGCAGTGCAATGCAATGCTTGTGCAAGTCATTTGCGTGTGTGACTCAAACCTTAAACTCATGTTAAGTAGTAGTGTACTGCTGCAATCATTTACAGTGATGATGATTAACGTTTTGCTGTTCTAGTTGGGATTTTCTTGACAATTAAAAGGGATATTATTAGACTATTAAAAGAGAGCGGATTGGCTTGCATGTGGCTGATTATATTCGGTAAGTGACCCAGCTCGATCAGTGTAAAATAGCCCTAGGTTGCAGTCACACTTGCGTGTGACTTGCGTGAGCTTCGCATCGTATCACCCAGCACGGCCGCCCGCTCTCCTGACAGGAGCGTGTCAGCTGCATAAAAAGTACATGCATACACATACATGCAGCTGACACTCCTGTCCAGAGAGCGGGCAGCCATCCTGGGTGATACAATGTGAGTCAAGTGTGACTCCAGCCTTACTGTGATATATTGTTACCTGTATCTACAGTAAGTTACACAAGAATGTCAACACTTCTCAGTATCATTGGATTAAACCTTAGAGGTAATAAACATTACAAATTTTTGAAGTTACAAATGTCTAAAAAAAATTGCGTGAAGAGTAAGAATAACAATAAAAAAAGATAATTTCACCTTTGAAGTGTATGACTTCTTCCTCTTGGAGCCCGCTTTCTCATTCTTCCTTTTGCCTTTTCCATCCTCTTCCACCTGATCCCCCTCTTCTTCACTGCTGCCATCTGCAGCATTTCCTCCCTCTCCTTCAGTTTCCGAAGAGCTCTGCTGTTGAATTGCCTGAACAATTAAAAACATCATCAATAAATAAATGATTAGAATGATTAGTACAAGAAGCATACCGATTTTTTTTTATGTCAAGTGACAGTAAGGCTGGAATCACACTGTCCGTGTGATATGCGACTAAGTCGGACGTGACAAGGATGACTAACTTGGAATGGCCTCCCCCTCTCTGGATGGGAGCGTCAGCTGCTTGTGTTTCTAAGCAGTTCCACACTCCCGTCCTGACAGGGGGAGGCCATTCCAGGTTAATCATTCGTGACAGGTCCGACTAAGGCGGCCGTCACACGCACAGATATCTTTAGCGATATTGTTAGTGATCACGTGCACGCGCAATCGCTTACAATATCGCTCACATCGCTGGTGAGATGTCACACAGACAGACTCACCAGCGATGTGGATCCGCGATCTCGCTGGTAACTATGGTACACATCGGGTTACTAGGCGCCGCGCGTCGCTTAGTAACCCGACGTGTACCATAGTTACCATCTCCCAGCATAGGCTCTGCCGCTGGGAGATGGTTCATCGTGGTGTTATACACCACGATGAAGAAGATCGTGAAATCGTTAATCGCAAGATATGAGCTCCGGAGCTCAGATCAGCGATGTCACGATCAAGCGATTTCACATCGTAAATCGCTTGATTACATGCATCGATTTTAAGCCCGATATCGCTTAAGTGATAAAAAAGGAGATCGCTTAAACGATATCGGGCAAGAAATCGTTCCGTGTGACGGCCGCCTTAGTCGCATATCATATGGACAGTGTGATTTCAGCCTAAAGGTGAAAATAAAGCCAGTTTACTAGCTGAAAATAATTCAACAAAAGGAACACATTTCTATGACCTCATTATTATTATTTATTTATTTATATAGCACCATTAGATTCCATGGCGCTTTACATATGGAGAGGGCAGACAAGGACAAGTACAAAATCTATATACAATAAAGTCATACGGGTACAGGATGCCAAACATGCCGAATGTCACCTTGTAATCCTGCTTGTAAAAATCTAAAAATTGACAGAGTTGAAAGCAGAAAAAATGGAGAGCATGTGGTAGGAATCTGCAATAAACAGATAAATTCACTCTTAGGCTTCATTCAGTTTTTGATCCCTTTTTTTGCATCTGTTTTTTGTAGTGCACTGCATAAAATGGATCACTCAAATGGAATCCCAGCAAAGTCAATGGGTTTTCACTTTTTGCCATTCAGACTGGGAATTTGTGGTGTGATCCGTTTTTTTTCCTGGAAAAGTGATCTGTCAAAGAAAAGGGCATGTTGTTTTCAGTAGGGTTTTTCTTATCCACTTTTTCCATAGGGCTTCATTCTAAATGGAGAAAAAAAAAACGCAGCACCCAAAATGCAGAAAAAACACATAAAAAATGTAGTGTGGGAATAGGTGATGCACTTTTGAAAAGCTAATCAGTTGTGCAGCTGAAAAATGGATAAAAAAAAATGCAATACGAATGTAGCCTTAGTGAACCGGAGCCATGGTGAAAAAAAGCATTTATAGGAGGCTGCAGTATGATTGCAGTTTAGTCTCTGAGTTAGGCTGGAGTCACACTAGCGTACGACTTGAGAGAGTGCAATGCGAGGAAATCTTGCACTTCACTCGGCCTAATGTTAAGCAATTGGGCAGCTCAGATCTGCGAGTTTTTCCTCAGCCCAAGTCTATGGGTGCAAGTGAAACATCGCACTGCACTAGTATGACAGCCAAGTGCAGCACAATATACGCTGAGACTGGCCATGGAGGAGATGGAGAGATTAATCTCTCCTTACAGCAGCTGTGAATTGATTGCAGGTTCAGATCAGTTGCCTGACACTTTGATCACGCTCGCAGAAGAGCCTGAGGGTCAGCCGAGTGTCATTGACATATCGCATCTGATACCATACGCTAATGTGACTCAAGCCTTTTAAGTGCAAAACTTGGACAGATACCCTGGTTCTCAAGAACTGAACCTTTATTACTGTTGGGAGTTCTGTGGTGTTCTATGACCGGCTCTTTAGTGACACTAGAAGTCCATGTGGTGCAGCTGTAATGGTGGGTTTACACACACCAATTTATCTGTTCAATATCTGAACCAATCTCTGGTTGCAGTGAAATCATGGATACATTGCTCCATTTTATGGCAGTGTACAACATGGAGCAATGTATCCATGATTTCACTGCAACCAGAGATCTGTTCAGATATTGGACTCAGATATCTGTGTGTGTGAAGTGGCCTTAATAGAGATGTATTCAACTTTCCCAAAGAGTTGTTTGAAAATAGTCAGTGATGATGGATTTCCATTCTAAGAGCTGCAGGCAGACCTGTTTCTGAGGGTGTTCACACCTGCACCTACTTAATCTTAATGCAACAACTTCCTTTACAGTAAAGGGTCCTGTCTTCATTGTACTGTCTTGTATTGTTTTCTGTAGTTCGTTGTGCTCACCTTCAAATGCATCTGTGAAAACAGCAATAAGCATTCTTAACATACTTAATTCTCTTTTTACGATTGATTATTGTACTACAGTATAGTTTCACACATTCGGGTGACACATCCCAGTGCAGTTTGTTTCTTGGACAGCACACTGACACACAGAAAGTCATCCATCTATATACAGATTAAATTTAAAAATAGATCTATGTCTCCGGTCTGTGAGGGTACCGTTGCACGTCGCAACATTGCATGCAATTTCACTTTCAATTTGCTGGTTGCAGTGAAATCATGGACACATTGTTCTATTTTGTACATGGCCACAAAATAGAACAATGTGTCCATGATTTCACTGCAACCAGCAAATTGAAAGTGAAATTGCATGCAATGTTGCGACGTACCCTTAAGGCGGCGTCCCACGTGTCAATATAGCGAGTGACATTGCCGAAAAGTGACGCATCAGCGATGTCGCTTGAGATATCACAAGTGCGTCGTGCTGTGTGACAGCGCGACGCAACTGTGATTTATCGCTGGTCGCAGGTTGACAGGTTTACGAGGATGACAGTAAACCTGTCAATCAGCAACCAGTGATTAGGCTGGATCGCGCCGTCTGACACTGCAATAGCGATATTGGCGGCGATCCAGCCTATACCACAGTATTGCTGCGGATCGCTCGCTGGGTTGATCCCAGCCCAGCGAGCGATGGCTCCGCCCACATCGCTGCGGCGTCACCGGCAACATGTTGCCGTGTGACACCAAGGCTGCGATGTCGGAAGCGAGCGCGCACCCGCACATCGCTTCCGACATCGCAGCCTTGGTTGCTGCATGTGACGCCGCCTTAAAGGCCAAGTTACACCCACATATAATTGTGCATAGATTGTTCGCAGATCTCTGGTTGCAGTGAAATCATGGACACATTGTTACATTTGTACACGGCCACAAAATGGAACAATGTGTCCATGATTTCACTGCAACCAGAGATCTGCGAACAATCTCTGCACAATTATCTGTGTGTGTAACTGGGCCTTTAGTATATTGCCTTTTCAATAAAATCAGAGTTTTATCATCCGGAGATTATCACGACAAGACTAGGTTTCTTGTGCCTCCTAGTCAGCTGTATGTATAACTCTGTCACCACCACTGATTGAAAAACCTATCAAATAACATGAATACTTAACAAAAATAAAAACTCTAATCAATCTTTATTGAAAACACAAGTGAAATATTTAAAAAGGGGTACCAATATATACCTTGAAATTAACCCCACACAGGAAGACTTGCCGCAAAATAAATCATCACGGGGACACAAAAAATTAAAGTAACACTAATGGGTGGAAAAAGAAATATACATACAGGTTATACTGTAAAAAAAATTATACTGCAAGTGCAGCACAATAATGAATAATCTTCATAGAATGCATCTAAGGCGGCCGTCACACGCACAGATATCTTTAGCGATATTGTAAGCGATCACGTGCACGCGCAATCGCTTACAATATCGCTCACATCGCTGGTGAGATGTCACACAGGCAGACTCACCAGCGATGCGGAGCCGCGATCTCGCTCGTTACTATGGTACACATCGGGTTACTAGGGCCGCGCGTCGCTTAGTAACCCGACGTGTATCATAGTTACCATCTCCCAGCATAGGCTCTGCCGCTGGGAGATCGTTCATCGTGGTGTCATACACCACGATGAAGGAGATCGTGAAATCGTTCATCGCTAGATCTGAGAACCGGACCTCAGATCAGCGATGTCACGATCAAGCGATTTCACATCGTAAATCGCTTGATTACATGCATCGATTTTAAGCCCGATATCGCTTAAGGCTGCTTTCACACAGCGTTTTTGTGCTGTCCGAGGGGATCAGACTTTTTGCTGCTCCCCTCGGACAGCATCGGATCCAAACTGATGACTGCAATCGGATGCCAAATAGGCATCCGACCCGATATTTTGCAGCATCAGCTGGATCCTGTCCCTGCTCCTCCTGTCATCTCGTCCCCCTTCTCTCTCCCTCCTGTCACCTTTGTCCCCCTGTGTCTCCCCTCCTTGTCCCCCTCTGTCTCCCCTCTTTGCACCCCCTCTTTATCCCCCTCTGTCTCCCCTGTGTCTCCCCTCTTTGTCCCCCTGTGTCTCCCCTCTTTGTCCCCCTGTGTCTCCCCTCTTTGTCCCCCTGTGTCTCCCCTGTGTCTCCCCTCTTTGTCCCCCTGTGTCTCCCCTGTGTCTCCCCTCTTAGTCCCCCTGTGTCTCCCCGGTGTCTCCCCTCTTTGTCCCCCTCTATCTCCCCCCTCTTTGCTCCCTGTTTGCAGACCTTAAAAAATAAAAAAATCTTCATTCTCACCTCTCCGCGACACCCGCGGCGCTTCCAGCTTCTTCTGATCAACAGGACCTGGCGTGATGTCACAGTCACATGACCGGTTACCGCGGTAACCGGCCATGTGACTCAACTGTGACGTCAGGCCAGGTCCTAAAGGCACAGAGCGCAGGAGGCATCGCTGGATCGTGGAGAGGTGAGAATGAAGATTTTTTTATTTTTAACCCTTTATTTTCAGGAGATGTCACTTCTGCAATGTATGAATATACATTGCAGAAGTGATATTAGATGGCACAGAGCGGTGTTAGTGTACTGAGCATGCTCAGTGCACTAACATCGGGTCCGAGGAACGCTCAGCTGTTTCCTCGGATCCTCGCTCCATAGGCCCCATGTTATTTGGCGCGGATCATGTCGGATCCAATTCGGTCCGATCTGACCCGCTGTGCCAAAAATCGCAGCAGGCTGCGATTTTGGGCACAGCAAAAAAACGGCCAGGATCGCATCCGACAAAAATCGGATGCCAATAAGGCCAAATCCGATGTGATCCGTGCCCATAGGATAACATGGGGCCAAAATCGGATCCGTGGCTGTCAGTTTTACAACGGACAGCCACGGATCACAAAAAAACGCTGTGTGAAAGCACCCTAAGCGATCAAAAAGGAGATCGCTTAAACGATATCGGGCAAGATATCTGTGCGTGTGACGGCCGCTTAAAAAAATAAAAAGATAAAAAAAAAAAAAACAGAAAACATAATAATGAGAATGGAGTGTTGATGATGGGCCATTAGGGGTCCTCACAGCCAAAAACAAAGAAAGATACAAAAGAAAAAACAAAACACAAAATTAGAGTATAGTACTTCAAGGATAAAATGTCCTATTGATCCCAATATTAGAATTGCCCAGAGCCCACAGAGATATACTACATGTGAAAAGGCAATAGACATATCAAAGGAAATAGTCCTTATATGTCTGAGGCTGGGGTCACACACACAGATATCTGGGCAGATATTGTTCACAGATCTCTGGTTGCAGTGAAATCATGGACACATGGTTCCATTTTGTGGCTGTGTACAAATGGAGCAATCTGTCCATAATTTCACTGCAACCAGAGATCTGTGAACAATATCTGCCCAGATATCTGTGTGTGTGACCCCAGCCTGACACATATGTTCTAAGGCCGGTTTCCACACCAGCTTTCAGCTCTGCTGCATATGGCAGCGGCTGAACGCGTGCAGCGACGCATCCATCGTGCATCCCTATGTTTAACATGGGAAAGCACGGTATATGCGGTTGCCCGTGGATGCATGCTTTGTTTCTCAGAGCATAGAAATGCAATTTGTTACGTTTTCTGTGCATCCGAGGATGTATGATTCCTGTGAACGCAAGCAGATAAGGAACGCTGCGTTCACTTCATTAAAAATACGTTCGGCTCAGCATTTGCGCCTGCGGACCAAACATATGCAGACCAAATGCAAATGTGAAACCGGCCTAAGGCCCCTTTAACATCAGCGTTTTTGATTTGCAGCAGATCTGGCAGATTTACTGCATCTGCCGCGTAATGGCAGCACTTGCATCAAGCCCCATTCATTCTCTATGGGACTTGTGGCAGGTGCGGCAAATGCGTTATTTTCTGCGATCCGCATTTTTTTCACCTGCTGCAAGTGCCGGATCGCAGCAATAAGCGCATTTGCCGCATCTGCCACAAATCCCATAGAGAATGAATGGGGCTTGCCGCAAGTGCAGCCGTTACGCGGCAGATACGGTAAATCTGCCAGATCTGCCGCATTCAGCGAAAAACGCTCATGTGAATGGGGCCTAAGATACTGAACATAATTCTTAGAAAGAATATAAGGAGTAAATGCTGCACACACAGAAAGAAAATATACTGCACAAGGGACGGCAATATACATGTCAGAGGAATAAGTCCTTGTATATTTGACATAAATGTCAAAAGGTGATTGCACATAAACCTTATTTGTGCAAATTAAAAACAAAAAATAAAAAATAGATCAAGGCACAAGATATTGTTATCCTTGAGACTAAATTTTAATTTCTTAGGTACCCTTGCCCCCACTTTATGCTTGTAATCTGACACCAGGTCTCTTCATTTTTCTCTGAATATCTGACACCATTGTATGATTTTGGGTCGCTGCTAACGTCTAGGTAACAATACCACCACTCTCACAGCGGTGGCTGTCAGAGTTGTTAGTGTATGCCGGAGCTAGCACTTTAATGTCAGCGTGAACCCTGACTGAATGCAGCAGAGTCAGTTTGTCGAGGGACCTTGTGGAATGCCAACAGAACTGAAAGGGTATGGTTGAGGTTAATAAATGGATAAAAGAGTGTGTCTGTTTCTTATTTGAAATAAAAGGATTTTTCTCTGTGCTTGTGTTTTTTAACTATTTACTTACAAGATTGGTAATAGGGGGTCTCGTAAAGACACTTACACTACACCAATCCAGGACTTGATGTCAGCTGTCAATTCATAGCTGTCATTAACACTTTATATCACCCCAATTGCCACCGCCCCAGAGCAATCGGAAAGAACTGGGTATAGCGCCAGGAATGGAGCATCTAATGGATGCGCCATTTCTGGGGTGGCTGTAGACTGCTATTCTTAGCCTTGGGGGCCCAATAACTATGGGCTTCCCCAAGGTGAGAATACAAATTCTCAGCCATGTGCTTTATCTTGGCTAGGTATCAAAAATGGGGCAGACCCAATGCCGCTTTTCTTCATTTATTTATTATTACACTCAGGGGACACAATTCTGGGCAACGAATCACACACAGTGTCAAAGAGGGTGGGGGCGAAGTCCGACTGTAACCATCGCAGATGCTGTCACAGAGAGTGGGTGGGGGATGCAGTAAATGTAATAGGTTTAATGAGCAGATCAGGAAGTAGTGTGACAGCAGTGCTGGGACTGGCAGGTATGATTTAACTACGTTTAACCCCCATTTTTCAGTCTCCTAGATCTTACTAAGGGGGCCGTCACACGCTGCGACATCTTTAGCGATATTGTAAGCGATCACGTGCACGCGCAATCGCTTACAATATCGCTCACATCGCTGGTGAGATGTCACACAGACAGACTCACCAGCGATGCGGAGCCGCGATCTCGCTGGTAACTATGGTACACATCGGGTAACTAGGCGCCGCGCGTCGCTTAGTTACCCGACGTGTACCATAGTTACCATCTCCCAGCATAGGCGCGGTCGCTGGGAGATGGATCATCGTGGTGTTATATACCACGATGATGCAGATCGTTGCAATCGTTCATCGCTAGATCTGAGAACCGAACCTCAGATCAGCGATGTCACGATCAAGCGATTTACCATCGTGAATCGCTTGATTACATGCAACGATATCTTGCCCGATATCGCTTAAGCGATCAAAAAGGAGATCGCTTAAACGATATCGTGCAAGATATCTCACCGTGTGACGGCCGCCTTAGGCGGCCGTCACACGCACAGATATCGCGCAAGATATCGCTTGAACGCGGCAGATTAAACATCGCGTAAGCGATGTCTGTGCGTGTGACGGCAAGATACGACGAGCGAGATCTGATCAAATCGCAAAATCGAGATCTGAGGTCCGGTCCTCAGATCTAGCGATTTACGATTTAGCGATCTGCTTCATCGTGGTGTATGACACCACGATGAGCGATCTCCCAGCGGCAGAGCCTATGCTGGGAGATGGTAACTATGGTACACGTCGGGTAACTAAGCGACGCGCGGCGCCTAGTTACCCGATGTGTACCATAGTTACCAGCGAGATCGCGGATCCACATCGCTGGTGAGTCTGTCTGTGTGACATCTCACCAGCGATGTGAGCGATATTGTAAGCGATCGCGCGTGCACGTGATCGCTTACAATATCGTTCTAGATATCTCAGCGTGTGACGGCCGCCTAACACCATTTAAAGCAGAGACGTTCGGACTTGTGTTTTTTTTTTTTTTTTTTTTTTTAAGTCTGTCTGACCTTGGTGAACCCAAACATCTACAGGTTTATCCATCTCTACTCACTAACATTTTTGCCTAACAACACTACATTAATAAAGAAATGGATCTAAACACCCTCCATGAGCAGCTTCTCCCACTGATCCAGGAGTAATTTGCTGATGAACAAAGCTTTTTTCAGCAAGATAGAGACCATGTCACAAGGCAGAAGTACTAAGTGGCTCAGTAAAAAAACAGAATTTTTTTTAGATCTGCGGACAAAGAAAAATACAGGAATTACCGTATGATATATCTCAAGTACTAATTAGACAAGAACAGATGTCTACCAGTCAAAATTATGGTTCAGAAGCCGATATCCAGATGCCAGGGCCAATTACAGAAGTCTTGAAAAATAAGGGTCAACACTGTGAATACTGAGTCTTTGCATAAACTTGATGTATTTGTCAGTAAAAGTTTATAATTGTACTTCAGTAACCATAGAAAGATTTGACTAAAAGATTTGAAAACAAATGAAACAGACAAGATTGTGAAAACAAAGTTTGTCAGTCTCAAATTTTTGGCCTCGTTTGTATATTTCATGTAATCCAACATCTTGGGGGCTTATGTTCACTTGTAGATTTTTCTTTAAAGAGGACCTGTCACCAAACCAGGCACTTGAGCAGCCCTGTGCCAGAGTAAATACACTTAGAAAACTTACATCGTGCAGCCATAAAGGAGGTGGCTAGGGGCTGCAGCCAAAGGGCAGATTCACACCCCCTGCATGTGTAATCTGCCCACCGCTGCCAATCATTGTCTACCTCTTCAGCATTATAACACAGTTCCCCCCCCCCAGAAATGCCCGTTTAGCCCCGTCCCCTGCGGTGACGTCACCGCTTATACCCGCCCTGCTCTATGGTTAACATAGAGCAGGGCGGGGTATAAGCGGTGATGTCACTACAGGAGGAGGGGCGGCTGGCCTCTTGCTCTGACATCACCACCTTTCCCCGCCCTGCTCCATGTTAACCATAGAGCAGGGCGGGTATAAGCGGTGACGTCACCGCAGGGGGCGGGGCTAAACGGACACTTCTGGGGGGGAACTGTGTTATAATGCTGAAGAGGGAGACAATGATTGGCAGCGGTGGGCAGATTACACATGCAGGGGGTGTGAATCTGCCCTTTGGCTGCAGCCCCTAGCCACCTCCTTTATGGCTGCACGATGTAAGTTTTCGAAGTGTATTTACTCGGGGTACAGGGCTGCTCAAGTGCTGGGGGACCCCTTGCCTGGATGCAGCAGACATGCTGCATCCAGTGCTGTAATTAGATCACCATGCCTGGTTTGGTGACAGGTCCTCTTTAAGTTACTGTATTGTCTGCATACCTGGTATCCAGTAAATTTCACTCCAGGGTTGTTTTCTATTTCCCACAATCCTTCATTGAATCCTTTCCGTTTGTTTGACTTTCCAAACTTGTCTTTAAACTCCTTGTATGGAAAAAGATCTTTGGGTCCCAAAAATGCACTAAAATAAGAAAAATGTGTTATGTATATATTTTGGATATCATCTATTTATACTGTTCAGTAATTATATAATGTGCTTATGTTAGATCAAGGTAAAAAAAGACCTGTCACCCCCCTGCTGCATGGCAAACTAAATGCAGCACTGAATGCAGCGTGTCTGCTGCATTGAGGGAATGGGTCCCCTATGTCTCTAGCCCCGCTGTAAGCTTCAAAAAAGACTTTACAAACTTTACAGATGAGAGGTTGCCTGGGTTGAATCTGAATAAGAGGTCCTCGCCCATGGCACAATCCTCCTTGCCTCCTCCTGGTGTGTTCTGCCCCCTCTATGTGTCTGCCACCGCCTCCTCTTCTGCTCCAGACATCACACAGAGCAAGAGCAAAAGAGGAGGGCATACCCAGCAAAACAGGAGGCGGCAACAGACAGATTGAGGGGGAGGAACACACAAAGAGAAGGCAGGAGGATTGTGCCATCAGCCAGGAACTCTTAATAAGATCCCACCCAGGCGACCTCTTAACTGTAAGGTTTTTAAAGTCTTTTTTAAAGCTTACAGGGGGGCTAGAGACATGGGGGACCCCTTTCCTGAATGCAGCAGATATTCTGCATTCAGTTTGCCATGCACCAAAGGGGTGACAGGTCCTCTTTAAGGTTGCATTCACTCCTCCACTAAATAAATAAATAGGTACACTGCCTTGAAAAAGTATTCATACCCCTATGAATTTTTCCACATTTTGTCACCTTACATCCACAAACTTATTTATTTTATTGGGATTGTATGTAATGATGTGGCCAGGGCTAGGGGTACTCGGACACCGTGGCTTCTGAATAGGGAGTCAAGGGTGGACAGGATCCCGATGCCGTGCCCTGGTTAATCATTTGAAGTAGATGGTGGTGGGGAGAAGGGAGTATTTACAGGGGATCGTGACGCCACCTGTAGTTCCCGGTAATAAAGGTACCGGCGCTGCAAGCCGGCCGCTGAGGTGATGGTGGGTGCAGCAGAGTGTGGGACAGCTCCCTACAGGTGGAGCTATTACCTCAGGGCAGCGGTGATAGAAAATGTGGATGAGGGGAGTTGTAGTGCTGGATGGTGTTGTAGTTCTTACCCCTCTGCTGAGCTGCTGGTGATGAAGAATAATGGAAACCAGTTCAAGTTTAACTCCGCTTTACTGGGTACCAGTTGATGGCAAAACGAGACACGGTACAGTTTCTCTAGATGATCTCTGTCTTTGTCTTTCAGGGTCTCCTATCTTTCTCACTTCAACCACCCTCACAAAGCTCTCCCGCCAGTCCAATGGTCTGTATCTATCAGGCAAGGTTTGTGCCCCACCGGAAAGGATAGAAAGCCCAAGAGCTAGTAAGTCTCCCTCCGGCACCGCAATTTATGGCCCTTCTCCTGTAGTGTCTTGAACCGGTTCTCAATCCTGAGGGGCAAGGTACCTGGTGGCGCTGTCAGCAACCCGGTTTCTATGGGTCTGCAGCTCATCAGTCTGCAGATAGATCTGAACTGCTATCTGCCTCGGCGTCCTGCGTTGCCGGTGTTCCCTCAACACGACCAGCTGGCTCCAACCAGTCCTGGCCCGTTGCCTGCTGCTCTGGGCCCCCACTTAAAGATGGGGCTCCCTACTGTCAACTGGGCTGTCAGGTCTGACCTTCCTGCCTGCCTTCCCAGCACCATCTGACTAAAAACTATCACTCCCTTCTGCATCTACCCCTAGGCTCCACCCCCTGTTGGGACCTACTAAATTATCGGTCCCCCCTGTTCTAGTGGTCTAATCCTAGGTGTGTGCACTTACAGACTCCACAGGTTTAACCCTGAACTGACAACTTTTCAGGGGAAAACACATTTAATATTAGAAGTGCAATACTACCCTGTGGTGCCTAGCCGCAGGGGAGCCACAGTAATATATTAACAGAAAATAGTAAGTATTTGTGCAGTGTAAGGCTATGTTCACAGTGAATTTATGATGTTTTTTTTCTGCAGCAAAACCTGATCGCTTCACAGTAAAAAAGCTGTGTGTTTTGCAACACCAAAAAGCAACAAAAACACAGCTGTGTGTTTCTTCACGCTTCATTGCTTTCAATGGTAATAAAAAAGAAAAAAACTGAAAGAATTCAAGCAGCTTCTTTTAAAAACGGAGAAAAACCAAGCTTTTTCCCATTTCAGTCAAGAAAAAAAGTAGGTGTGTGTCTGTGTGTGGATAAGATTTATTGAATCTCATGGTTTTGTTGGTAATGTAAAAAGCAGCTTTTTATTAGCATGAACTTCCACAAAAACAATGAAAAAAACATGCAAAAAAAACGCAGCAATGACACCCAATGTGAACATAGCCTAAAGGAAATGATACAAGGTTTTCTCAATATTTTAAAAATATAAATCTAAAACCTGTGGCATATCAGTACATTTGTATTCATCCCCGCTCACCCCAAGTCAAAATGTTATCAATACCATCAGTATTTTGGGGTATTTATCTATTAGCCTTGCAAATCTAGAGGCGGAAATTTTTGCTGATTTTTCTTTACACGTGAGCGCTACCTCTGTAAGATTGGATGGAGGCGTCTGTGATCAGCAATTTTCAAGTCTTGTCACAGATTCTCAATGGGATTTAGGTCAATACCGTGACAGGGCCATTTACACACGTTGATACTGTATATTGTAATTGAATCCATTCCATAATAGCTCTGGCAGGACGTTTAGGGTCATTGCCCTGCTGGAAGGTGAACCTATGCCCTAGTCTCAAGACTTTTGCAGCCTCTAACAGGTTTTCTTCCAGGATTGTCCTGTATGTGGCTCAATCCATCTTGTACCAGCTTCCCTGTCTCTTCTTAAGAAACGCCTCCTCACAGTAGGATGTTGCCACCACAACGTTTGACGGTGAGGATGGTGTTTTCAGGGTGATGTGCAGTGTTAGTTTTCTGCCACACATTGTGTTTTGCATTTAGCTCAAAAAGTTGTACTTTGGTCTCATCTGGCCAGAGCACCTTCTTCCACATGCTAGCTGTGTCCTCTGCATGGCGTTTTGCAAACTGCAAACGTCTTAAGGCGAAGCTACACACACAGATAATTGTGCATAGATTGCTCGCAGATCTCTGGTTGCAGTGAACTCATGGACAAATTGTTCAATTTGTACACGGCCACAAAATGGAACAATGTGTCCATGATTTCACTGCAACCAGAGATCTGCGAATAATCTCTGCACAATTATCTGTGTGTGTAACTGGGCCTTTATGGCTTGCTTTCAAAAATGACTTTATTCTTGTCACTCTTGCATAAAGGCCGCATATGTGGAGTATATGAATAATAGTTGTCATGTGGACATATTCTCCCACCTGAGCTGTTATCTCTACAGCTCCTCCAGAGTGACCATAAGCTTTTTGGCTGCTTCTCTAGTTAGCTCTCTACTTGCTTAGGATGCCAGTTTAGGTGGACGTCCATGTCTTGATAGGTTTGAAGTTGTGCCATACACCTTCCATTTTTATATGATGAAGTGAACAGTGATCCATGAGATGTTCGGAGCTTAGGCTACTTTTTTTTTTAACAAAACCCTGCTTTACTCTTCTCCTCAATTGTATCCCTGACTTGTATGGTGTTTTCCTTGGGTTTCATTATGTTGTTTGATCACTAATGTTCCCTAACAAACCTCTGAGGCCATTACAGAACAGCTGTAGCTATATTGAGAATAAATTACACTCAGGTGGACTCAACTTACTAACTAGGAGAATTCTGGAGGGAGGCAATTGGTATTTATGTGTATCAGACTACAGGGGGCTTAATACAAATGCAAATAACAGTGTTCCAATTTATATCAATACAATATTTAGTATAATTTCATGCTATGTAATTGGCTGTTTGTTTTTAGCTATAGGTGGGGCTCATTTCTATATAAACCCTTCAGTCTCCTGCTGCTAGTTACTTAGTTCAGCTAGACCTGGTCACTCTGATCATTTGCTCCTGTGTATTATCTTGAATTTCCTTTTGTCTGACCTAGGCTTATATTTTAACCACCTGATTTTTGTCAGGTCTGGCGGTTTGGATGTTGGTAGGCATAGTGGCAGGTCTCCAGTGGTCAGGGGTGTTAATCCTTCTTATAAATCAGCACCCGAGTGAGTCCCTTGTACTCCTGGGCGTACTCTGTCTCTCCGTCAGGTCATCTGTCGCCCCTCACTGGCCATGAATGGGGTTGTGTCACCTCCGGAGGGCAGAGCTAGTGCAGGTGCTCGCACTGGCCGTATATTGATCTCTGAGATACTTACTTTAGTTTATGGTATTGCTGCAAGACAGGACGCTGTCGTTCCCAGCGATGATGCTGCTCAGGGGTCCCGGGACACCATGTCCCCTAATGTCAGCTATTGCCAGGAAATGTGGGATGCCATGTCTCCTGGCTCAGCTTCCTTCCACTCCACTCTCCTTGCCCCCTCCTTTACCCCTCTGGGCTAAGGATGGAGACTGGGCATTACCTCAATAGTGTCAGGTGATCCATGAGTGGGAGAGTTAAACCCACCATATCCTCTGTTCAGTGCTCATTATTTTTAGTTGTGATTGGGTAATAAGGCTCTGTTTTTTGGCCCTGGCTTTGTCTTTAGCTTCTCCTTATACATAGCTAGGATCTGCACAGATTTTCCTGTTTGTACTGGTGTGTTCATCCCATCACTACCCTAGCATTACAATTGCCTTCTGATTTCTTTCCATGACAACCCCTCTTACCTCTGGCAGCTCTTCAGTGGAAGCAATAAAGTGGATCCTGTTGTAAGACCAGATCTCTGTACAGTGGTTAAACAGTGAAGGCCAGGGTTCTCTAAAATCTGCCAGACAAGCTGAATTGTGCCTAAATTGTTCAAGGTAGTCTTTTTGAGCCTGTGGCTCCTGACAGACAAAACAAGTAAGTCTGTAGAGCATAATGTCATGACTTAGGCTGCCTTCACACTTGCAGATGCATCTGCAGCGTTTTGCAGATGCATCTGCAAGTATCAGCATGCAGACCGCGGTCCCTATGTTTATAATAGGGCGCACCGCGGTCTGAATGCTCTCATTCATTCCTATATGTGAGCCGTAAGCAGGCGTATGCCTGCTGACAGATCACACTCTCCCGCCCCGCACCTTGGACGCAACATCTCGCGTCCATAGTGCGGGCGGGAGAGTGTGATCTGTAAGCAGGCATACGCCTGCTTACGGCTCACATATAGGAATGAATGAGAGCATTCACACCACGGCCGCGGTCTGCATGCTGATACTTGCAGATGCATCTGCAAAACGCTGCAGATGCATCTGCAAGTGTGAAGCCAGCCTTAAACATCATATATTTACTATTTTGGATACCTAACAATTTAAATATTTTACTCTGCATTTACAATATATGCAGAATTTTCTTATTTATATTGCTGTATACTTTAATTATTGGATGACTTTACGCCTCTATTTGGCAATTGAGGGTCTAAGAATGTTTGCCATGACTATTGTACAATGATATATCTTAAGCAATGTATGTCAATGATTTTACTGCGATGAATACCCAAGCCCTAAAAACTTTTCACAGCAAGAAATATATTGTCTATATAGTAAACTGATGTTGGTGATAAGAAACGAATAACTGAATAAACAATACCAAAAAACAAGAATAAAATATAAGAAAAATAATGTTTTTACATGATGTACAGTGTTGGCCAAAAGTATTGACTCCCCTGCAATTCTGTCAGATAATACTCAGTTTCTTCCTGAAAATGATTGCAATCACAAATTCTTTGGTATTATTATCTTCATTTAATTTGTCTTCAATGAAAAAAACACAAAAACAATTGTCCTAAAGCCAAATTGGATATAGTTCCACACCAAACATTAAAAAGGGGGTGGACAAAAGTATTGGCACTGTTAAAAAAATCATGTGATGCTTCTCTAATTTGTGTAATTAACAGCACCTGTAATTTAACTGTGGCACCTAACAGGTGTTGGCAATAACTAAATCACACTTGCAGCCAGATGACATGGATTAAAGTTGACTCAACCTCTGTCCTGTGCCCTTGTGAGTACCACATTGAGCATGGAGAAAAGAAAGAAGACCAAAGAACTGTCTGAGGACTTGAGAAACCAAATTGTGAGGAAGCATGAGCAATATCAAGGCTACAAGTCCATCTCCGAAGACCTGAATGTTCTGTGTCTACCGTGCGCAGTGTCATCAAGAAGTTTAAAGCCCATGGCACTGTGGCTAACCTCCCTAGATGTGGACGGAAAAGAAAAATTGGCAAGAGATTTCAATGCAAGATTGTGCGGATGGTGGATAAAGGACCTCGACTAACATCCAAACAAGTTAAGCTGCCCTGCAGTCCGAGGGTACAACAGTGTCAACCCGTACTATCCGTCGGCGTCTGAATGAAAAGGGACTGTATGGTAGGAGACCCAGTAAGACCCCACTTCATACCCCAGACATAAAAAAGCCAGGCTGGAGTGTGCCAAAACTTACCTGAGAAAGCCTAAAACGTTTTGGAAGAATGTTCTCTCATTTTGGGGAAAGGCATCAACATAGAGTTTACAGGAGAAAATAAGAGGCATTCAAAGAAAAGAAAAGTCCCTACAGTCAAACATGGCGGAGGTTCCCTGATGTTTGGGGTTGCTTTGCTGCCTCTGGCACTGGACTGCTTGACCGTGTGCATGGAATTATGAAGTCTGAAGACTACCAACAAATTTTGCAGCATAATGTAGGGCCCAGTGTGAGAAAGCTGGGTCTCACTCAGAGGTCATGGGTCTTCCAGCAGGACAATGACCCAAAACACACTTCAAAATGCACTAGAAAATGGTTTGAGAGAAAGCACTGGAGACTTCTAAGGTGGCCAGCAATGAGTCCAGACCTGAATCCCATAGAAAACCTGTGGAGAGATCTAAAAATGGCAGTTTGCAGAAGGCACCCTTCAAATATCAGGGACCTGGAGCAGTTTGCCAAAGAAGAATGGTCTAAAATTCCAGCAGAGCATTGTAAGAAACTCATTGATGGTTACCGGAAGCGGTTGATCGCAGTTATTTTGGCTAAAGGTTGTGCAACCAAGTATTAGGCTGAGGGTGCCAATACTTTTGTCTGGCCCATTTTTGGAGTTTTGTGTGAAATTATCAATGTTTTGCTTTTTGCTTCATTCTCTTTTGTATTTTTTCATTGAAGGCAAATTAAATGAAGATAATAATACCAAAGAATTTGTGATTGCAATCATTTTTAGGAAGAAACTGAGTATTATCTGACAGAATTGCAGGGGTGTCAATACTTTTGGCCAACAATGTAGGTAGTGATACTGTGTTGGTAGATCTGAACAAAATCCCTAATGAGTGGTTCTCCCTAATGATTGATAAGGGGGAAAAATTACACTCTATTTGACTCACCCTACAAAACAACTGAACAGTGACAATAGGCTTAATACATAAGGTTGCTTTGTATCTTGAATAGACGCTTCATGCCAATGAACAATGTCAGAGGAGTGATTTGGATGTTGTTTTATGTAGTCTCCTGCAGCTGCAGGGTTAAAGATACCCCTATAATGACCATAATACTAAAATGATGATTATATGAATGAAATCCGTCAAGTTTGGCACACAGTACCTATTGGTGTCTGTTTATGTAGCACCTTCTGGATGGGGAATCTAGCAACTACAAGGTTAAATGTGTCCTGCAATGATGATTATAAGACGCATGAAGCGTCTATTCAACATAGAAAGTAACCTCAGGTATTAAGCCTATTGTCACTGGTCTATTTGTAGGTTGAGTAAAATAGAGTGTAATTTTCCCCTTATTCAATCATTAGGGAGAACCACTCATTAGGGATTTTATTCAGATCTATCAACACAGTATCACTACCTACATCAGGTTAAAACATTATTTTTCGTATATTTTATTCTTGTTTTTTAACATGTTCAGTTATTAGCTGCACATAAATTGATCAGAATGACCTTTGAAAAGAAAGATAGAGAAGGTCTCAAATATCTATGTGGGTCGCACATACAAAAAAAAATTAATTTGGAGTGCACATTCTTTGTAGAGCTAAATTACATTTTTAGTAATGCCATAGTTTTTTCTATACACACTTCGATCACTTTTTTAACATTTTTTTGCTTGATGAGTTTATTTTTTTTAAATAGCATTTATTTATATATTTATCACATGGGTTAAGGTAGAGTTTCTTATGGCTTGGGTTATTATGGATGTGTTGATAACAAACAGGAGTTATAGGTAAAAAGAATTCAAGCCTTCTTTTGATCCTCTTGTAGTGATGTCCCCCATTCTAGCCATCATCATATAGTAATGTGCCTATCCTGGTCCTCATCTTGTAGCAATGTCACCATCCTGGTCTTCATCTTCTAGTAATATCACCATCCTGGTCCCCTTCTTGTAGTAATGTCATACTGGTCCCCTTCTTGTTGTAATGTCCCCTTCTTGTAGTAATGTCCCCATCCTGGCCTCTCTCTTGTAATAAATGTTTGCATCCTGGTTCCCATATTGTGGTAATATCCCCATATTTTAGAAATGTCCCCATTCTGGTCCTCATATTGCAGTAATGTTCCCTATCCTGGTTTCCCCCATGTAGTAATGTCCCCATATTGTAGTATTGTCCCCATACTGGTCTCCCTCTTGTAGTCATGTCCCCATTCTGGTCCCTATATTGTAGTACTACCCCCAAAGTGTTCCTCACAATGTAGTAATGTGGCCATCTTGCTCTCCTTTTTTTGCAATAACGTACCCGATTGTGCTGTTTTTCCACACACACACACACACACACACACACACACACACACACACTACACCACACTTTCACTGACCTCTGTTCCCTCAGCTTCATCTTTTCTGAGGTCCACAGGCAGCGTGGACATCTTGACGACAATGCTGTCCGCACTTAATTATGTATTCACAGCACTGCGCAGAGACAATCTTCCGGGCTCAGCTACATCAATAGCAGCCGCCAGCCAATCAGAGGTCTGCAGGTGATGTCATAGGCTGACATCAGCTGCGGGCCTCTGATTGGCTGGAGGCTGCTATTGATGGAGCTGAGTGCGCCATGAATACACAATAAAACGCGTACCGCCTCATCAAGTTGTCCACAGTGCCTGCAGGTCGCACAATGAAGCCAAAGGGGCTGCTTGCGCCCGTGTGTTTGAAACCCCTGGTCTAGAGGGTCGCATCGACGATTAGGCTAACAGTAACATTTTAAACTGGTCTAAAAAATTACGTTACGCTTTATTCCAAAGTGGTTGAAGTATATTAGCAGGGTTGTACCAAACATATAAAGAGCTTGACAGACGGTCCCTAACAGTGGCATAACTAGGTGCCAAAACAGTTTACTTTGATTGTCTTGTCCTTTTATTTCAGAATTAAACATATGCCTTGGGTCTTACATGCCACTTAAACTCCTTATACACAATTTAGCTGGCTGTACACTTTAGTATACGTTATTTAAATTTCCTCACTAAATGATGGATACCTATTACAGATTTTAGGGCCCTTTCACATCAGCGTTTTTTTAAATTGCGGCAGATGCGGTGAAAAAACCGCATCTGCCGCGATTACCGCATACCGGCTGCACTTGCGGCACGGTTGCGGTTTTTGCCATACAAAGTATAGGCGGACTTGCGGCAGGTGCGGCAAGTGCGGTTTTGCACTTGCGGCAGGTGCGGCCGCGAAAAAAACCGCGGCTGACCGCGGTTTTTTTCGCGGCCGCAACTGCCGCAAGTGCAAAACCGCACTTGCCGCAAGTCCGCCTATACTTTGTATGGCAAAAACCGCAACCGCAAGTGCAGCCGGTATGCGGTAATCGCGGCAGATGCGGTTTTTTTCACCGCATCTGCCGCGATTTCAAAAAAAGCTGATGTGAAAGGGCCCTTATATTACACAGTCCAGTGCTACACTTATTTTCTGTTCCCTACATGACCACACATAAATATGGGCAAACAAGGACGGCATCACATGTGGTGCAGATAGACAGAGCAATATGTGGAAATGTAGCTCGTTTTTCAGAAGATCGAGACTCTTCTGTTAAGTATAAGTTAACTTGTTCTCTACTTGAGACAGTTTTAATTTTCTTCAGCCTGTGCACCAAACATTCATTGTAGAACCCTCATGTGGACACAAGCTTTACCCAACCTGCCAGCAAGCTCAGCACAATGTCTCCTGCTCAGCATTAATTATAGAGTGAGAACTATATAGCCACTCAGATGTATCAGCGATAGGAGCCCAGTGCTAATGGATGTTGTACCTATGATTTAAGGAATATTACAATAAATTTTATATACACACTATTAGACATAAGTAAAAACTTACGTTTCATGGGTGCCAAAGAAGAATATTGGAAATTTATTTGCAGGTGGTTTCACTGCTCCTTCTGGTAATTCATCAATCTGTAAAGAATAAAAGTATGCTTATTAATGTTTCATTACTTGCAAATTGTTTTTATAGAGTTGTAAAACAAAGATTTCACAACATCATACCAAGTGCCATAGTATAAGGTAAAGTTACACAAGTGTAAGACAGTCCGAATAAAAACAAAAAGAGGTGAGGTTCTCAAGATAATGAAATAAGAGTCTTGTAGTGGTAAGACTTGAGTAAAGAGGGTTGAGGTAGGATCAGGGTAGTCCGTCTGTGGGGTATTAACATTGGTAAGGGATGGGTGTGTTGTTTAAACTAAGGACTCATTAACAGGTTCGATTTTTTTTATACGAGTGATATTAATGGTTTTCATGGATAGCAGTTGCCACCTGTGATGGTCTATGAGGACATTTACCTGACCATAATTATTCGCATACCGAAATCACGAAGACATGCCCAATTTTGATCCAAAGGTTGGATTAAAATCGCCAATGCAAGTCTATGAATTTGTAAACTCAAATGAAATCAGAGTGGAGAATGTTGAGAATATTTTTTTTTCTCAACGTAAGGGAAAAACGGATGACACTCAGACCACACTCTGATCAAACTTTGATCAGAACAATCAGTGCTTTTTCTCATACAGACTACATCAGTGATGCCATTCAGGAAAGTAATATATGTGCCCAAAGATGGAAATGCCTATGGATTGCATTTTATCAACACCCTGTGACTCATTCGTTTTAACGGACTGGGACCTAACTCTAAAAATGAAGGTTGCTTCTGACGCTTTAGCAATAGTTTGCTTAGTGGCCAAGAATAAAATATTTATGAACTTATACTTAGCATTGGGAACCTATTAAAAACCTTATAAAAGGGAATCTGTCACTAGGTTTAGACTAGTCCATCAGAGAGCAGCATAACGGGCAGATTTTCTAATTCCAGCAATGTGTCAATTACTAGGCCTCTTGCTGCAGATTTATCAATTGGAGATCAGTTCTCTGAATGCTGTGCTCTATATAATTCCCTCCACACCACTGATAGTCAACCTTCTGTATACACTGTTCATAGGCTGAAAGCTGCCAATCAATGGTGAAGGCAGGATTATATAGAACTCATAATATGGAGGGCTACATGGCAGCAGGTTTACTTTTCCTCTAGTGGTAATCTCCTGCTAAAAAATAGTGATTTTATCAAAATTACAGTAAGCAGCAAAGTAAATTAAACACTGCTGGAATCAGGTTTTTTTTTTTTATCTACATCAAGATACTCTCAGATTAAGTGGTGAAAACCTGAGGAAAGTTTCCCTTTAAAAGCAGATGTAAGTAGTACTGGGTGGAAGCAGGGAAATTAGACTGAAAGAATGTTTTTTAGAAGCAAGTAGCTTTTTAATGAAAATTGTAAACTTTACATTAAGACGACTTTCACACAGCGGTATTTGTATGTGAAATGTAACAGTGGTTTCAGAGCTTGGAAGAGATATACATTTTTCACGATATCATTCTCTCTGTGTAGAATCCACTGCTGGTTTTAGCTTTTTATACCAATATCACAGAGGACCTTTATAATTAATTGTACATTTGAGCCCCATTGCGAAGAACATTTAAGGAATATTTCATATTATAAAAAAAACTTAAGAGAGTGTAAAGGTACCTTTACACGCCGCCACAACAGGATGGATACCAACTGCTACTTCACGTGCACGAGCACGGCCAAACGGTTACAAACGGGAAACGCACCCTCTTTACACGCCGCCACAAGGTACGCTACGCTACATCTACAGCTGGCTACATCGCCAGGTGTCTCAAGTAGCCATCTGTAGCTCAGCGTACCTCATTTACACACCTCTACAACAAGCTAATATGGGCGGAACTGCTGCAGCAGGGACAGCACATAGGCGTGCCACAATTGTGGATTACGAGACGTCCGTACGCTGATAGGACAAAGCAAGAAACCCATGATTGGCCAGGCATCGCAGGAGGCTGTTTAATACATGACGCTCGAGCAATTGTGTAGTGTGACTGGTCAGCTCCTTAAATATGCCGCCCTATGCAGCGACTACCAATCGTAACGCAGCATCTTCCACCAATGATCGCAGATGGGGCGCGGTAACACGGAGCCTGGGTGACGCCTTAGCTACATTGCAGCTACATCGCCGGGTGTCCACAGTTCCCTTCTGTGGGTTCTTTACACGCCGATACAGCTCGCTACAATCGGCGATGTAGCCATCTGTTTATGGGCAGTGCACGGATACAGATGTATCTGTAGCCGGCTGTGTCGTCCCGTCTTCAGACGCCGCTACTACGGGCGATATTGGCGCCACAAGCTACATTTGTAGCCTGTAGCGGGTTGTATGCATCCTGTTGTGGCGGCGTGTAAAGGTACCTTTAGGGTGGTTTCACACTGGCGTTTGGGTCTGATCCGTTGCCCTGCGTCTCAGTGTGGCAGCCTACTGATCCGCCCTTGGTCCCTATGTTTAACATGGTGATGCAGGGTGCATGCGTAGGCATCTGTTTGCATCCGTTTGCGTCCCGCCGTGTACTTTTATGCCACCTCGGGACGCAACATGCTGCAAATTTTGGCTTTCAGAGGGTGCATAATTTGAACACATGCACCCTGATGCTGCGACACATTCCACGGATGTCAATTGAAGCGCATCGCAATCCGGATGTCAGTGGGAATAGACATACGGGACAATCTCTTTCTTCTCTCTCTGCACAGAGGCCTAGGTTTACATAGTTTTTCATTACTTAAAGGGGTACTCCAGCGATATACAAGATTATTTTAATGACCATGCACTCACAAACTGCAAAGATGAGATCCAGAATGCTGTTTCCCATCCTCACAGTAGAACTGTGTTCAAAACAATAGCAGTGTGTTCAAAAACATGAGTTAAAGGGAACCAACCACCCCAAATGACCCCCCCGGACTGTTAATATGTGTCCCTACACCCAGCACACACATTTGGAGCAATCGTTTTTGCTAAAAAAACTGTTTAGTAGAAGCTAAGATATAGCTTTATAAAGTGTAAAAAAATCTTGCCGACTGGGCGATACCTAGCTTCTACTGCTGCCGAGTGCATCTGCCCGTCAGCCTCCTCTCTCCCCTCTCTTCAGTAAAGCCCTGCCCTTTCAGCCTCGTCACAGGCTGGTGCACGGAGTCTCATGGCCGTGCACACGTCACCAGCTACAGCCAGGGTCACGAGCACACGCTCTGTGACTTCCTGCCTGGGCAGCTGTGACTCATTCTGCCGGGTGATCACAGAGCGCACAGAGCGTGTGCTCGTGACCCTGGCTGTAGCTGATGACGTGTGCACGGCCATGAGAGGAGGCTGACGGGCAGATGAACTCGGCAGCGGGACAAGCTAGGTAACGCCCAGTCGGCAAGATTTTTTAAATTTTATAAAGCTGTATCTTAGCTTCTACTAAACTGTTTTTTTTTAGCAAAAACGATTGCCCCAAATGTGTGTGCTGGGTGTAGGGACACATATTAACAGTCCGGGGGGGTCATTTGGGGTGGTTGGTTCCCTTTAAGCCCAAAATCTTTATAATAGTTTTTATTTCCATGCATTGGGAACTTTGCAAACTGTTTTCTAAATCAAAATATTAAGAGAAATATATATAATATTTAACTACTTTGCAGAAAATAACAAAAAATAACATTGGGCTGTTAAAAAAATAGCAGTGTCTGCATTTGTCTTTACAAACTCAAAATATATACATTTTTTATTTAGGATTTAGCATTACTATAAATCACTGACCTAATATTTAGTTGTATAACCAGCAAATATAACACAAAACCATAAAAGAGGGTTCATGCCCATCGTATATATAGATGAGAAAGTAGAGTCCATACCGTTGATGACTGTTTACAAACATCACAAAAGTTTTTTTTTCCCAACAATTATATGACCGCCAAACTAAAGGCCCTGTCACACTGAACGACCGCTCCAGCGATCCCGACAGCAATAACAACCTGCCAGGATCGCTGGAGCGTCGTTACCTTATTGCTGGGAAGCTGTCAAACAGGCAGATCTCCCCAGCGATCAGGCCATGGGAGCCACCTCCCACATCTCTCCCTGCTTAGCGCTGCCTTATAGGCAGCCCTAAGTAGGGAGAATGCTGGTAACTATGATAAACAGCGTGGTATCCAGGCAGCGTTACCAGCATTCTCCCTGCTTACAGGCATGGCTAAGCAGGGAGAACGCTGGAAACCATGGTAAACACCGGGTAACTAGGCAGCGCGCGCTGCCTAGATACCCAGTGTTTACCATGATTACCAGCCCTGTGAGGTCACTGATCGCTGGTTTGTCGCGGTCACACGCAGCAATGCGTGCTGACCAGCAGGAAACCATCGATCAAAAAATGACCCGTAGCACTTTGTAACGATCAGCGACCTCACAGCAGGGGCCTGATCGCTGCAAAGTGTCGCACAGAACGACATCGCTGGAGAGATCGTTGTAACATCACAGTTAGACGTGCGTCACACGGTGCAATATCTTGAACGATATTGTAAGCGATCACGTGCATGCGCGATCACTAACAATATCGTTCACATCGCTGGTGAGATGTCACACAGACAGACTCACCAGCGATGTGGGCCAGCGAGATCGCTGGTAACTATGGTACACATCAGGTTACTAGGCGCCGCACGGCGCTTAGTAACCTGACGTTTACCATAGATACCATCTCCCAGCATAGGCTCTGCCGCTGGGAGATCGTTCATCGTGGTGTCACACACCACGATGAAGCAGATTGTTCAAGCGTTCATCGCTTGATATGAGCTCCGGCTCTCATATCTGCGATGTCACGATCAAGCGATTTTACATTGTAAAATCGCTTGATCGCACGTAGCGATGCCCAAACGATATCGCTTAAGCGATCAAAAAAGAGAATTTTGTTTACGTACCGTAAATTCTTTTTTCTTGAATCATCAATGGGAGACCCAGACAATGGGGTTTAGGGCACTGCCCTCCGGAGGCCACACTAGGTACTACAAGAACTGTAGACACCGCCCCCTCCGCTTATAAACCCCTACCGCAGGGAATATCCTCAGTTTGGTCCATAAGCTGCGAGGAGACAACAGAAAACCACACCCGAAACCTCGGGAAGACACCGTGAACAGACGGTTCAACAACCCGGATAAACTGCCCCAACAGGGGACAGATCAACCGTAACATACAACGGAACACTGGGTGGGTGCTGGGTCTCCCATTGATGATTCAAGAAAAAAGAATTTATGGTACGTAAACAAAATTCTCTTTTTTCTGATCATCATAATGGGAGACCCAGACAATGGGGATGTCCTAAAGCAATACCCCAGGGCGGGAAAAGGTTCCTCAAAAGACGTTTGCATACGCGGTCCCCGTCAAAGGTGGGCAACCGCCGCCTGGAGGACCCGCCTGCCCAAACTTGCATCCGCAGAGGCATGGGCATGCACCATATAGTGCTTAGAGAAGGTGTGCAGGCTAGACCAAGTGGCCGCCTGACACACCTGCAGAGCAGAGGCGCGATGTCGCAAGGCCCAGGAGGCACCGACAGCTCTTGTCGAGTGTGCCTTCAAGCCTACCGGAAGAGGCAAACCAGAAGAACGGTAAGCCTCTTGAATGGGTGCCTTGATCCATCTGGCCAAGGTTGATTTTGACGCCGCTGACCCCTTACAGCGACCTGCCGTCAGTACGAACAAGGAGTCCGAACTCCGGAAGGAGGCAGTTCTGGACACATAAATGCGTACAGCCCGTACGAGATCCAGAGTGTGGAGGTCGCGCTCAATCTGAAGAACAGGAGCGGGACAAAATGATGGGAGCACAATCTCCTGGTTCAAATGAAAAGTGGAAACCACTTTTGGCAGGAATTCCGCCCGCGGGCGCAACACCACCTTGTCTTGGTGAACCACCAGAAAGGGTGACTTGCACGATAGTGCCGCCAGTTCAGAGACCCGTCTCAGGGACGTAATAGCCACCAGAAAGACCACTTTCTGTGACAAATAAGAAAGAGAGACTTCTCTCAATGGCTCAAAAGGTGGTTTCTGCAAAGCCGCCAAGACCATGTTGAGATCCCAAGGGTCCAGAGGTCGCTTATACGGCGGAACCACTCGAGACACCCCTTGGAGAAATTGACGAACCTTTGGGAGGAGCGCCAAGCGCCTGTCGAACAATACAGACAGCGCCGATACCTGACCCTTCAGAGAACTGAGGGAAAGGCCCAACTCCAAACCTGACTGCAAAAAAGCCAATAGGGTCGGGATCGACAAAGGCCAAGGTACATGTCCCCCAGAGGAGCACCAGGCGAAAAAGACTTTCCACGTTCTGTGGTAAATCTTCCGTGACGTGGGCCTTCTAGCTCTGTTCATGGTGGAAACCACCGCAGGAGAGAAACCCCTGGATGTTAAGAGCCAGGCCTCAAGAGCCATGCAGTCAATCTGAGGGCCCTGGAATTGGGGCGGAAGAAGGGGCCCTGCGCGAGAAGATCTGCGCGGTCTGGAAGAGCCCACCGGTGTCCGCCGGACAGTTGCCACAGATCCGGATACCAGGACCTCCTCGGCCAATCCGGAGCCACTAGAATGGCTGCGTGACATTCCGTCTTGATTTTCCACAGGACCTTGGGCATCAGCGCCAGGGGCGGGAAAACATATGGCAGGTGAAAATCTGACCAACTCAGGACTAGAGCATCTGCCCCCAGAGACTGAGGATCCCACGATCTCGCCATGTATTGTGGCACCTGATGATTCAGCCGGGAGGCCATCAGATCCACATCCGGGGTGCCCCATCTGATGCAGATGTCCCGGAAGACGTCCGGATGAAGAGACCATTCTCCGGCGTCCATCCCCTGTCGGCTCAGGTAATCTGCCTCCCAATTCTCGACACCTGGGATGTAGACTGCGGAAATCAAGCAGTTGTTGGCTTCCACCCATGATAGAATGCGGTGGACTTCCGCTAGAGCCTGTGCACTCCTGGTTCCCCCTTGGTGATTTATATAGGCGACAGTCGTCGCATTGTCGGACTGAACCCGAATCGGTTGTCCAGATAGGAACACCCGAAAGGCCAGGAGTGCCAGATAGACCGCCCTGAGCTCCAGCACGTTGATCTGCAACGTCGCCTCTGAACGTGTCCAGAGACCTTGAGCTCTGTGGTGTAAGAACACCGCGCCCCAGCCCCTCAGGCTGGCGTCGGTGGTCACCACTAACCACGATGGCTTCAGGAAGGATCGTCCCTTCGACAGGTGACTCGGCTGAAGCCACCACTGCAGAGCATCCCTGGTCGGCTGGGAGAGGACCACCAGCTGATTCAGAGAGGACGTCCTCTTGTCCCACCTCTGGAGGATTTCCAGTTGCAGAGGACGGAGGCGAAACTGTGCGAAGGGCACCGCCTCTATTGCTGCCACCATGCGTCCCACCAGCTTCATCAACACCCGCAGGGATGAATGAGGTGATCTGAGGAGATCGTGTACTCCTGACTGGATGGCCAGTTGTTTGGCTCGTGGTAGGGACACTAGAGCAGAGTCCATGTGGAAGTCCATGCCCAGATATGTCAGTGACTGGGTTGGAACCAGGGTGGATTTCTGGATGTTGAGAAGCCACCCGAACTGCTCCAGAGACTGCATGGTCGCCTGCAGGCTTCGCTGACACAGGTGTTCCGATGGCGCTCTGACCAGCAGGTCGTCTAGATAAGGAATGACGGCGTGTCCCTGCGCATGCAGTAAGGCCATCATCGACGCCATCACCTTCGTGAACACCCGGGGAGCCGAGGCCAACCCGAAAGGCAGCGCCACGAATTGGAAGTGCTCTTCCCCCACTGCAAATCTCAACCAGCGTTTGTGAGCCGGTGCAATGGGCACGTGAAGGTAAGCGTCGCGGATGTCTATGGACGCTAGGAAGTCGCCCTGCGACACAGCCGCGATCACGGAGCGCAGGGATTCCATGCGGAACTTCCGAACCAACACATGGCGGTTGAACAACTTGAGGTCCAAAACTGGGCGGAAAGAGCCGTCCTTCTTCGGGACGATAAAGAGGTTGGAGTAAAACCCCTTGAACCTCTCCCCAGTGGGCACTGGGACCACCACTCCGTCTCTGCGGAGCCCCTCCAACACCAGATAAAAAGCCTGAGCCTTTTCTGGAGATGGAACAGACCGATGGAATCGGTGTGCGGGCTGTGATGACAGCTCTATCCTGTATCCTCGTGAGACTACGTCTCGAACCCACTGATCTTGGATGTGGAGTCGCCATTTGTCTTGAAATTGTGACAGGCGACCCCCAACCTGTGGGGAGGCAGGAAGAGGGAGCGAGTCATGCGGAAGTGGGTTTGGGAGCGGCAGCTGTTGCACCTGCCGACTTCTTCTGGCGACTCTTGGGACGCCACTGCTGAGAAGTCTTGCCCCCACGGTCCGCGCGAGCGGAAGACGCTGACGGCTGTGAGCTGGAACGAAAGGACCACTGTTTAGGGTTCCTCTTCACAGTATACCTAGGCTTAGGTCTGTTCTGTGGAATCTTGGACTCCGTAGAGTCCTTGATCAACTTGTCCAGCTCGGCACCAAACAGCCTGTCACCAGAGAAGGGAAGATTCTGCAGAATCTTCTTTGACGTGGCATCTGAGTCCCATAGACGTAGCCACAATAATCTGCGGATCGCTATGGCATTGGCTGAAGCCACAGCCGAGCGAGTGGCAGTCTCCAGGGACGCCGTCCTGGCATAATCCGCATAGGCTTTTGCCCTCTCGGTAAGTGCCAGGACTTCAGAGTTGAAACCTGCTAGGTCAGCAATACCATCCAGACAGGATGTGATCGCCTGCAGAGTCCAGACCGCAGCAAAACTCGGGGCAAAGGATGACCCCACAGCCTCATAAGACGACTTGGCGAGTTGTTCGACCTGTCTGTCTGTCGCATCCTTCAGTGAGGAGCTATCAGAGGCAGAGAAAAGGGAGCGTGCAGCAATCCTGGTCATGGAAGCGTCCACTTTCGGGGACTGCGACCACTCCTGAAGCACCTCCTGAGGAAAGGGAAAGCGATTGTCCTTGGATTTGCGGACATAACGCCGTCCAGGGTGTACCCTGGGAGCTCTAACCACCCTTTCAAAGTTAGTGTGGTCCAAAAAGGAACCACATGGTCTAGCTTCAGGTTGTAACCACTGATAGACCTCCTTCGGGTGAACGGCTGTCTCCTGAGGGGGTAACCCGAGACGCAAAGTCTCGTTGATGGAGGACACCAGATCCTCCACCCCTTCAGATGGTTCAGACACCGACCCGAGAGTTGAACCCCCATCATCCTCGTCACCGTCAGAGTGACGTTCCTCCTCAGAGAGGATCTGGAGCTCGGGTGAATCCTCACGGCGAGCCCGCTTAAGGGGTCTCACGGTGGAAGATGGAGACACCCGGGGGTAGCTTGAAGGAGTAGCTGGAGCATCCAGTCTCCTTGTTAGTGCCTCCAGGGATTGCGACATGGAGGACAATTGGGACAACATAGACGCATTAATCTCGCTTTGTTTTTCCCATGGCCCTGGGATCACCTGAATCTCAGGGTATAGCACCGGAGCTGCTGACTCAGCAGGAACAGTCCGGGCGTCTGGACGTCCGCAATTATTGCAGGACCCCTCCACCAGTGTCCCTTTGCATGTAGCACAGACAGGGGTGGTACTGGCTGCCTTAGCAGCGCCTTTCTTCCCTGAGGACATACCCACGGTAGGGGAATATCAAACAGGAGAATATTCACCGGAAACCGGTGGCTTACCGACCGCTGCACAGCGGTGGTGAAGGGAGCGGTGTGTGTGTGGCCTCCGCGAGGTAAGAAGACCTGGTCTCCCCTGGAGTGCAGCAGAGCAGTCTCCAACGATCCCAGCAGGAAAGTGAGGGGAAAAGATGGCCGCCGCTGTAGAAACAGAGGGCGGGGCCGAAACACGCGGGAAGCACACACACACGCCCATCCAGGTCACATGGGCCGCTCCACATCTCTCCCGGCCGCCATTACAATAATGTAAGCGCCGGAGCCCGCAGCGCGGGAGGTATAAACATAAATACCCTGGCTTACAGACAAAAGTCTGAAGCCCACAGCCGCAGCCCCTGTGACACACAGGGCGGTCAGCCAGGGTGACCCCAGCACAGGGCCACCGCCAGAACCGCGGACCCAAAGGCAACGCGCGGTCTGAGTGTCATGAACACACTAGTGCCAGACACTACCCCCAGGCACACCGGAGTATCTCAGTGCCGGTCCGGTCTGTAAGCACCATATCATGGGAGGCCTCGGACGGGGGTTCAGCACCAGTCCGGTCTGTAAGCACCATTTAGGGAGGCCTCGGACTGGGCTGGCTCTAGTCCGGTCTGTAAGCACCATTTAGGGAGGCCTCGGACAGAGCTGACTCCAGTCCGGTCTGTAAGCACCATTTAGGGAGGCCTCGGACGGAGCGGAGCTGTGCAAGGCTCCTATCTCCCACTTCCCAGAGCCCCCAGGGGGGATGGGAAGGAGCGCGGCAGCGTACCGGGAGACACAGTGTGTCTAGGCACTAGGCCCTCCGGTACCTCGACCTGCGTGGTCCCCGAAGGTTGACAGGGAGACTGCCGGAGGTCCCCGACTGGGACCTTCTTTTACCTTGTCTTCATACGCCATCACGTAAGCTGTGAGAATGCAATGAAGTGCAAGCAAAGCGTGTGATACCTCCGAGCACACTAAGTTTAAAACTGAGGATATTCCCTGCGGTAGGGGTTTATAAGCGGAGGGGGCGGTGTCTACAGTTCTTGTAGTACCTAGTGTGGCCTCCGGAGGGCAGTGCCCTAAACCCCATTGTCTGGGTCTCCCATTATGATGATCAGAAAAAGCAGATCGCTTAAACGATATCGTTCAAGATATTGCACCGTGTGACGGCCGCCTTACAACGATCTCTCTAACGATATTGTTATGTGAGACAGGGCTATAAGAAAAAATGGGTGGTTGTGGATAAGTATCCCTTTGGGTTTTTCTTAGTTTGGTGGTGATATACAATATATATCCCTCATAAAGGGAAGTTCTTTGGAGTCTTGCTGTAAGCTTTGCACATCCTATTCACTTTACTGTTTGTTAAGAGTCCTAATCTGTTCTTATTTGGATTTTACTTGTAAATCTTTTATACAGAAAGCATTAAAAGTTATGTCTTATTATGAGATGAACGGTATGGACTCTTCTTTCTAATCTATATGGGCATGAACCCTCTTCTATTATATTTACTGAATTTGCTTAAGAGGGACCTGACCAAAAACTTTGTGTTTTGTATACACATTTGCTGGGTAATAACCCTTTGTTTAATTGTATAACCATAGTCTTTCAGAACTGCTTCACATCTACCGTATGTTGCATAGTCAACCAACGTCTGGCACCTGTCAACTACTATTCCAGCCCAGGATGCTTTGACTACATCCCACAATTTATTTGCATTTGTTGACTTTGCCTCAGAAACAGCATTTTTGATGTCACCCTTCAAGTATTCTATCAGATTAGGTCCGAGGATTGGGCTGGCCATTTCATAACCTGGACTGAAACGTCCATTTCAAGGGCATTTCCTTTTCCTTAAGGCAACAAGACCTCTTCAGGTATTTTGATATATGCAAACTGGTCCATGATCTCTGGTACACGGTAAAGGTGCTTGCACCACCATGCTTCACTGTCTGCAGAGTGTACTCTTGCTTGAATTCAGAGTTTGGGGGTCGTCTGATGAACTTGGACCAAGAAAGAACAATTTTACTTTCATTTGTCCAGAAAATGTTTCTCCATTTCTCTTTAGGCCATTTGAAGTGTTCTTTGGCAAATTGTATTCGCTTCAGTACATGAATTTTTATTAACAGTGGGACTTTGTATGGATTTCTTGCTAATAGATGAGCTCCACACAGGTGTCAGTGTAGCATGTTAATGTTTTGTTTTATGAAATAACGTTGCAGTAACTTAGTTCGGCTACTGGAGATCACCATTGAGAACGAGTAGAAAGGACTGGAAACAGAAAGCAGTTCTCTCAGAGTCTTGTGAGGTAAATTTGGAAGACTATTCTGTTGCATTGCATTACAGTATATTGCATTTGTAATAGAGTACAATGGGAAATAAACACTAACGTTTATTGTATGTTTTTTTAACAGGACAGAAAATCGTTGTAGTCCATGTTTTCATGTGCATTTCAAAAAACGCATACCGTATATACTCGTGTATAAGCCGAGTTTTTCAGCCCAAAAATTGGGCTGAAAAGTCACCCCCTCGGCTTATACACGGGTCAATACGGTAATCCTATGGGTCCGGGTGCTGGGGAGGCTGGAGGAGGCGGGGGGGGAAGGCTGCTGACAGCGGCCCATCTCGTGGGGCCGCTCATTAGATATGCACGGCTCCCCCCGCCCATCCCAGCGGCAGGGGAGCCGTGCATACAGCTCCCAGTGTATACAGCAGCCCCCCAGTGTATACAGAAGCCCCAGTGGCACTCGCCCCCCCCATATTGAGAGGAGCCCCCACACTTTTCAGAGCCCCGCAGTGTATACAGAAGCCCCAGTGGCACTCGCCCCCCCCCCATATTGAGAAGAGCCCCCACACTTTGCAGAGCCCCCCAGTGTACACAGAAGCCCCCCCCAGTGGCACTCGCCCCCCCCATATTGAGAAGACCCCCACACTTTGCAGAGCCCCCCCGCTGCTTAATCTTACCATCCAGGGTCTTCACCGCGGGTCCTGTCATCATCGAGCTGTGTTCCGGTCTCACGTGACCCGGCGCGATGACGTCATTCGACTGCGACCGCCGGGTCACAAGAGACCGGGAACACAGCGCGCGAGGATGGACTGCAGGACCTCCGGTGAAGAAGACCCTGGATGGTAAGATTATGCAGCGGGGGGGCTCTGCAAAGTGTGGGGGCTCTTCTCAATATGGGGGGGGCGAGTGCCACTGGGGCTTCTATATACACTGGGGGGCTCTGCAAAGTGTGGGGGCTCTTCTCAATATGGGGGGGGGCGAGTGCCACTGGGGCTTCTGTATACACTGGGGGGCTCTGCAAAGTGTGGGGGCTCTTCTCAATATGGGGGGGGGGCGAGTGCCACTGGGGCTTCTGTATACACTGGGGGGCTCTGCAAAGTGTGGGGGCTCTTCTCAATATGGGGGGGGGGGGCGAGTGCCACTGGGGCTTCTGTATACACTGGGGGGCTCTGCAAAGTGTGGGGGCTCTTCTCAATATGGGGGGGCGAGTGCCACTGGGGCACAGTTGCGGCAAGCCCCATGCAATGTCTATGGGGCTTGCGGTAAGTGTGCAGCACGTGCGGTTTCGGCACTTGCCGCAGGTGCGGCCGCGAAAAAAAACACTTTGATATATCAGTTAGTAAATACCCAGTCACCATTAAAGTATTAAATCATGCATGTCTAATAAAGTGGACCAATAAATATCAGACTTGGTTATATGGGATTGTATACATATGTACTCCCTATACGCTGAGCTATGAGTACGTGCTGCACTGCACTCATCATCATCTACTGACATTGGGGATCCCAGCCAGCCTGCTGCAGCGGGAACTGGACATCAGATCCTGCACCCCCCAGCCACCAAACCCGCTGAACATCGGAGGCTGAGGACGTGGGGAGCATTGCCATTACCTCCCCGTCCTTGAGGCTGCTGCATGCGGCCCCCCACTGGATCTGGCCCGACGGCCCAGCAGCCGTAGACTGCACCGCCGCCCACTCTCCCTCGCCCTGCACATAAGCTCCGGGACCCACCGTGGGCTGTCGGGCTGCGGGAGCCCCGCGACCCTCCATCTGGGCCCAAGGGGGAGCAAAGGCCCAACTCACCAGCCGAGGCCGCGGCCTGTGCTGGCTGGCTCCTCCGAACCACTGAAGGCTCACCCCCTCACAGAACAGCTTGCGGCCCGGCGCTGGAGAGTAGAAAGCCAGCCAGCAGCCCCAGACCACCTTGCACCCTGCCCCGGCCTGCCCAGATCAGAGAAGGTCCCCCAAACCGACCATCCCCAGTGCAGCTACGGCCCCCAGTTGTGGACCCTGGTGACGGACCCGAGGAGATTGTAGGGGGATTGTCGCTGCATGCGAGAGCTCAGCTGTGGGACCACACAGATGTGCCTGTGGTGCTAGTCCCCCTAGATACCGTGAGGTCCGAAGATCCTTCCAGTCTCCTAGATCACCGACCTACACTCCTGACCAAGGCCCTGTGTAGCACCAATCAAATCAGGCCGGCGGGCCTGCATCAGCCCCTGCCACCAACCACCACCAGCTATCAAAGCCATCGGCCTGCACCCTGGCACAACTCATCACTACGCCCCATCTTCTCACTGCTTCCGATCCCTGTCTGCACCGGACCCCGCCTGCACCTCCTCCCTGCGTGCTGTGCATCTATCCTCACCTGGAATGACTTCATCACTATTGAACACTTTCTGCTGCATCTGACCCTTAGCTGCATCTGATCCTTGGCTGCATCTTATCCCCACTGCTGCATCTCACTCCTACTGTACATTTGTTTGGTCTTGGTATGACTTCATCATTATTGCACATCCCCCCGCTGCATCCGTCCCCTCGCTGCATCTGATCCCCTGCTGCATCTCATCCCTACGTATTGTACACTTGAACTTGGACTCGGGATGTCTTCATCATTACTATGCATCCCTCTCTGCATCCGACTCCTGGTTGCATCCAATCCCTTGTTGCTACCCATCCCCTGCTGCATCTGAATCCTAACGTGTAGTGCTTTTGGTCTTGTCTTGATGCTCCACTTCATCTCTATGTGCTGGTCCATGATTACTGTATGCAATGTTTTCGCTTTTTCTCACCTTCACTCCCATCCTACTTCACCTCCTACTACCACCACCCATCCCTCCACCCAGCAACAAAGTAGTGCTCTCTCCCTCCATCCTACCCAGCCATCTCTCCCTCCACCAAACTGTTCCTTCACATAGAATCCCTTGTCTCCAGACATGCATGCCCGACATTTAAACTCTCCTGCTCCCACCTTCTAACTTTCTCCCTGCACTTTCCTATGGAGGACTCAGCCTTTAACAATAAACAGGGTGGAGGAGTCGGCTTACTCCTGTCCACTAACTTCTCCTTTACCCCCATTACACTGCCACCCTCCACTACTCTCCCCTCTTTCGAGGTCCATTCCATCCGCCACTTCTCTCCCTGCAACCTTCATCTCGCTGTCATTTACCGTCCCCCTTGATCCACCACCTCTTTCCTTGACCATTTCAATACCTGGCGACTTCACTTCCTTTCTGTGGACAATCCCCTCTATCATGGGCGACTTCAATATCCCCATTGACACTCCCCACCCTGCCGCCTCTAAACTTCTTTCACTGACCAACTCCTTTGGGCTCTCCCAATGTTCCTCCTCTGCCACTCATAAAGATGGCTGCACGCTAGACCTCATCTTCACGCGCCTATGTTCTCACACTAACCTCTCAAACTCCCCCTCCCCCCGTCTGACCATAATCTATTTACCTTCTCTCTCCCTCTCCTCCCTGCTACACTACTCCCACCCTCGCAGAAACCTAAAACATATAGACTTAAGCCCCCGTCACACCTAGCAAGAATCGCCAGCGAGATTGCTGTTTCGTCACAGGTTTTGTGACACAACAGCGACCTTGCCAGCGATCTTGCTATGTTTGACATGTAGCAGCGACCAGGCCCCCGCTGTGAGATCGCCGATCGTGTCGAAATGGTCTGGACCATTTTTTGATCGTCGGGCTCCCGCTGTCCAGCATGCATCGGTGTGTTTGACACCTTAACAACGACCTCGTTGGCGACTCAGAACTTAACCACATAGGTCTGAGTCGTAAGTCTAGCTGCTGTGTGACAGGGTCCCAACAACCGCCGAGGTTGTTATACTGGTCGCTGTATCATTGCTGTGTCGTTCAGTAGATCTGTTTGACATCTCACCAGCGACCACATAGCGACGTTCCAGCGATCCTTACCAGGTCGTATCGTTGTCGGGATCGCTGAAACGTCGCCAAGTGTAACGGGACCCTTACACTCATTCTCTGGCTCCCTCCCTGCCAACATAGCTTCCCTACAGGACACTGATGCTGCTACTACCCCATATAACACCACAATAACTACTGGCCTCGACTTGGTTGCCCCCTCACATACAACAGACCTCGCACTAACAGGCTACCCTGACACACCACCCTCACTAAAGACCTGAGACGGGCGTCCAGGGTTGCTGAATGGAGATCGAAGAAATCTCATTCCTCTGAGCACTTCGCTATGTTCAAGCAGTCCCTCACCAAATTCAAGTCCGCCCTCATTGACGCAAAACAAAGCTACTTTTCATCTTTAATAACATCCCTGTCTCACAATCCCAAACAGCTTTTTAATACTTTCAATTCTCTACCCCGTCCCCGGCCCTCCTCCCTCTCCTCTCTGCTAACGACTTTTCCTCTTTCTTCAAACAGAAGATTGACAACATTAGAGACAGCTTTGACCCACCGTCCCCTCAACTACTCCTCACAACTACACTGCCCTCTCCTTCCAAAGGCTGCTTCTCCACCATGACAGAAAGTCAGCTCTCCTCCCTTCTCTCAAAATCACATCTCACCACCAGCCCCCTTTACCTGTTCCCATCCCTCATTCCCAGCCTCACCTCAGTCTTCATCCAACCCTAACCCACCTCTTCAAATGCCCATTTTGACATACGTTTTAAAAGTGGAAGTCTGCTTACATTAGTTTTAGTTTTTAGGCCCCTAGTATAAAAAAAATATAGCCCTGGAAAACCCCTCAAAGTTTGATTTACGGTGCCTTCACATTTGCATTCCCCTCCGCAGCATTCTGCGGAGGGGACCGCAATGTGAGCGCAGCACCGCAAGCCCCTATCTTTATAATGGGAGCGCACAGTGCTGCGTATGACCGTGCGCACCCATTCACTCCCACCTCTTCAACTTATCACTTACTGTCTGGTGTCTTCCCTCATCCTTCAAAATGCCTTGATCACACCCATCCTCAAAAAACCCTCCCTCAACCCATTATCTGTCTCTAACTATCGCCCAATATCACTTCTCTCCTTCGCCTCAAAACTACTTGACCACCACGTCCATCTTGAGCTATCCTCCCAACTCTCCACCACCTCCCTCTTTGACCACCTACAATCGGGCTTCCGACCTCATCACTCCACCGAAAGAGCCTTATCCAAAGTTACCAACGATCTTTTAACCGCCAAGAGCAAATTACACTACTCCGTCCTCCTCCTCCTCGACCTCTCTTCTGCCTTCGACACTGTTGACCATACCCTCCTACTACAGCTTCTCGAATCTCTTGGTATCACTGACTTGGCCCTCTCCTGGATCTCCTCATATCTAACAGACCAGACAATCAGCTGTCACCCTCTCCCACACCATGTCTTCACCCTACCCCCTATCTGTCGGCATCCCCCAAGGCTCGGTTCTTGGACCTCTACTTTTCTCCATCTACACCCTCGGTTTGGGACAGCTCATTGAATCCCTTGGTCTCCAGAATCACCTCTATGCTGATGACACTCAGATCTATCTCTCTGGAGCTGACATCTCTCTTTGATATCCAAAATCCCACAACGTCTGTCCGCTATCTCATCTTTATTTTCCACCCGCTTTCTGAAACTGAACATGGACAAAACAGAATTCATCATCTTTCCCCCATCCCACTCTTCCCCCTTACCTGACCTATCCATCATTGTCAATAGCTGCCCACTTTCCCCAGTCCCTCAAGCTCGGTGCCTCGGGTAATCTCGACTCTGCCTTCTTTTTCAAGCCGCATATCCAAGCCCTTGCCACCCCCTGCCGACTACAACTCAAAAATATTTCCCGGATCCGTTCATCCCTCGACTCCGGCATTGCCATAACACTCGTCCATGCCCTCATCATCTCCCACCTCGATTATTGTAACCTTCTTCTCACCAGTCTCCCCTCCTGCTCCCTTGCCCCTCTCCAATCTATTCTAAACTCTGCCGCCCGACTAATCCATCTGACTCCCCACTATTCCCCAGCCTCTCCTCTCTGCCAAGCCCTTCACTGGCTCTTCATTTTTCAGAGGACCTGGTTTAAAACCATAACTTTAACCTACAAAGCTGTCCACAACTGTCTCCTCCATACATCTGTAACATGGTCTCCAGCAACCTGCAATCCTTTCATGATTTTATCCTCTACTCTCCCCTAATCTCCTCCTCCCATAACCGCATACAAGACTTCTCCCATGCATCTGCTATATTCTGGAACTCTCTGCCCCAACATATCAGACTCTCACCTACCTTGGAAAACTTCAAAAGAAACCTGAAGACTCACCTCTTCCAACAAGCCTACAACCTACTGTAGCCTCGATCCACCACACCACCGCAGGACCAACTCTACCCCGTCCTACTGTATCCTCACCCTTCCCCTCGGAGATTGTGAGCCCTCGCAGACAGCGTCCTCTATCCTTCTGTACCCGTATGCCGAATATTGAATGTCTCTGAGGAAGGAGCTGGGAAATAGCTCCGAAATGCGTCGGATTAAAGAACTACTTCAACCAGATGATCCATTGTCCTGGTCTACCTTTGGTAGCAACGCAGATCGTACGACACTTCGTCCTTATATGCTGATTTCTGACCGCGGTGACCCGTGGATGTGTGGATCCAGCAGCAGCTACTGACTAAGCGTTCATACTGGTTGTGGGTGACACAACCAGATCAGGTGAGCAGGCCCTTGTCGCCATACATATACCTCTATATAATAGAGATAAGACCCTATTGCGCATTTGTCTCATTCCTATAGAATATTGTCCATTGCATTGTACTTGTCTATGATTACCCTTTTCAAATGTAAAGCGCCATGGAATTAATGGCGCTATAATAATAAATAATAATAATCAGAGGATAATTAGAGGATTCATCGAGAATCCATTTACATTAACAAAAGCCCTTTAAAATATGTTTTATTTGATATGCATTAAAAACCCAAACCCCAACAAAAATAAACAAAAAGACACAAACAAAGCGAGAACAGATTCCTTGCTGGGCCAGGTATTAATAGGGCACTAAATGAAATGCCCCAATATTTCCTGGATACATAAAAATGGCTTTAATGATAAAATCCTGAAATAATAAAGGACATTAGCAATACCCTAGATTTGTCCCTATAATTATTGCTATGTAACTGCAGTGGTTGGCACCCTTCAGATAACACAGTGGTGCCCCCGCTCAACGTTAACTGTCCCTCAGTCGCCCTAAGGCTGGGTTCACACCCAGAGTATTTCAGCATTTACGTACCGCTATTTTGCAGATGCGCAAAAGCAGTGAAACGCATTGACGTCAGTTGTCCCAACCAAGTCAATGCATTTCACTGTTTTTCATTCCCATGTTGCGCTTTTTATGCATCTGCTTTTGAGCTGAAAAGCGGATGCATAAAAAGAATGAACATCTTAATTGTTTTACCGCTTTTTGCCTGCGCTTTTTACTCATCTAGCTGCGCTACCCTGGAGATTTCACTTTCTTCCACCACCGTATGGCCTGCGCATTAACTTAGAGAGCACCATTTGACTGGGCGACACATGGTGCTGCAGGGTCATAGAGGCCTGGCGGGGGTTAGGAGAGATCAACGACGGTCAGTGGGGGAGTGCGGCAAGGTAAGTGGGCGCAGGAAGGAAAGTTCAGCGGCGTTCACACACAGACTGCTGCGTTCTGTGAGGATCCGTTCTTGGTGCAGTTTTGCACGAAAAATGGATTCGCACAAAACGCAGCAAATACGCTGTGTGTGAACGCAGCCTAAAGCCGGCTTCACACCACGGTTTTAGGGATTCGGGGCTGTGCGGTGTGAACCGGACAGCCCCAGATCCGATTTTGGTCTCATAGTACTCCTATGTGGCCGGATGGCAGTGATTTGCCATCCGGTTCTCTGCTGTCAAGGAGGATCTGGCAGAATTCGTTTTTTTTCCCCGGGCACAAAATCGCAGCTTGCAGCATTTTTGTGTCCGGGGCAAAAATCTGACAAAATCGGATCCTGCTGAATCCTCCCGGATCCGGCGCCCCCTAACATGGGGGCCATGGGCGGGTCGGCTGCCGGACGCTGAAGTTCAGCGGCAGATGGCGCTGAACTTCAGCACCTGGAGAGCTCCCATCAGAAATTTCAGAACCGCGGTTAGCTCCCCACTAGACGCGATTTTGAAATTTCAGAACTTTGGACTGATGATTCTGGCAGAAAACAGGACCGGAGGGCATATTAATCCTCCGGTTCTGTTTGTCCGGAGCTGTCAGGCTATGACCGGTGCATACAGCAAAACACCGGACACAGCCTGACAGCAGAAAAACATGGTGTGAAGCCAGCCTAAGAGTTGCTAGTGCTCTATTGCCTCTGGGGATGAGCAAACATAAACAGATTGGATTGTATGGATATTGTAATTTTTCAAAGTATATTTAACATTATGGTAGATAAGATAGGTGGCTTTTTGTCACAATGGCATGATCCAAAAAGACTAGAAAAAATAATGCAGATTTCATAATTCTGAGTATATTCATTATTCTAATGGAAATAAACAACAGATTTGTCAATTCAAAATCTTGACTGTATGAATAAACCCAAAGGAAATTCTGCAAGAAGTCTGCTTCTCATGACTGATGGGGGTCTGAGCCGCTAGACGATTCACAATCACACTATCATACCATGGCTAATTAACATGTCATGAAATGGCTTAACTGAATAACATATTCAAATATACAATATCACAGATGATAAATATAATTACCGTATATACTCGCGTATAAGCCGAGTTTTTCAGCCCAAAAATTGGGCTGAAAAGTACCCCCCTCGGCTTATACGCGAGTCAGTGCTGTATACCGATGTATACATCGGTACATACCGATGTATACATCGGTATACAGCAGCCCCCGCATCCCCAGTAATGCAGGGCCCCCCCAGCGTCTCTCCAGTCACCTGTAAAGCAAACTATACTTATCAGTGTCCCGCTGTCCGCGCCCGCCGCTGCCGACATCGCGATCCTCCATCTTCATGCGTCTTCTTCCTGTTTCTGTGCTCGTCGCCGGCAATGACGTCATTCCCTGCGACGAGCACAGGAAACAGGAAGAAGACGCATGAAGATGGAGGATCGCGTACGGCAGCTGCGAGCGGGTGCGAGCGGGCGCGGACAGCGGCACTGTGATAAGTATAGTTTCCTTTACAGGTGACCGGAGAGACGCTGGGGGGGCCCTGCATTACTGGGCTGCCTGTATACTACCGCTGGGGCTGCTATATACCTCTGGGGCCCTGTATACTACCACTGGGGCTGTATAAACCACTGGGGCTGTATATACTGCTGGGGCCCTGTATACTACCACTGGGGCTGTATATACTACCACTGGGGCTGTATATACCTCTGGGGCCCTGTATACTACCACTGGGGCTGTAAATACTACCACTGGGGCTGTATATACCTCTGGGGCCCTGTATACTACCACTGGGGCTGTATAAACCACTGGGGCTGTATATACTGCTGGGGCCCTGTATACTACCACTGGGGCTGTATATACTACCACTGGGGCTGTATATACTACCACTGGGGCTGTATATACCTCTGGGGCCCTGTATACTACCACTGGGGCTGTATAAACCACTGGGGCTGTATATACTGCTGGGGCCCTGTATACTACCACTGGGGCTGTATATACTACCACTGGGGCTGTATATACTACTAGGGCTGCGTCTATACTACCACTGGGGCTGTATATACCACTGGGGCTGTATATACTACTGGGGCTGCGTGTATACTACCACTGGGGCTGCTGTATCTACCTCTGGGACTGGTGTATACCACACTGCTGGGGGCTGTATACTTGTGCTAGGGTCCACCCTCGGCTTATACACGAGTCAATAGATTTTCCCAGGTTTTGGGGGCAAAAGTAGGGGGGTCGGCTTATACACGGGTCGGCTTATACACGAGTATATACGGTACATAAAATATAAATCCTATTTTATTCCAGATCTCTGAGTTTCTAAAATCACAAGATCACCTTAGGAAGATCAAATATCTACGAGGTCCTATTACCAAAACTATATCAGTTACATCTGTGGATGAAAAGTGAAAACATATGAGAGCTGCTGAGCCTTTTCTTGCCAAAAATAACATGAAAAAAAATCCAGACATGCCATTTCTGGTAAATACGTCTGGAGTAAAATCAAAATCCTGTTTCCACCATTAAGACACAGTTCTGCAGAGGGAGAGTAAACATGGAGATCATTTTTCTGTCTTACAACTGTAGATCAGGCAGTGTTGGTGAATGAGGAAAACACAGAAGACGCAATGGGGGGTGTGGTGATTGTAGTAACAGCATGTGTGGAGACAGACAGATCCTGCAGAATCTCCATTATTACACACAGCTCCCCCCAGTTCTGCCCACCGCCTCTTCACTCAGAATGAAAAATAAATATCTGGAGCTGCATTATACCCCATCTGCGCTGGACCCCGGCTCAGAGCCTTCCCTTTGTTGGTTGTTGTTTTCTACGTCGGGAAGAGATCCCAGAAATGGGGATTTTACTACAGTGTGTAATGAGCATTTTCACTATTTCATTACCCACATACGCTATAATCTACAATACAGGAATGAATTAGATGGCACTAGTATGCTGAAGAATGACAAAACACACACACACACATACAATAGCATATATAAACGAGTTCTCCTCTAGAAGAAAGAAAGCCATTCATATCAGTCAACCCAGACACCTCCAAAAGAAGAGCACCATCTATAGGCCACTTTGTCAGGGTATTTGGCCCTTATCAGAATAGAGCAGAGTGCAGGTTGCCTAGATGAGATGCCTGCATTGCAGCTCAGATGATACCAAATTATAAAAGGATATAGTGACCTAAGTCATATGATAGCACTACTACAGCACACAGACACCCCACATCTGTGTCATTCTAAACAAGACTTTAGTCACTAGGTGTCCTTAGGTTCGAGCCCCTGTAAGTATAACATGAAGGTGAAGACAGGATGAAGAGTTCTCCAAAATCGCACCTTAATTTTGTCAATTCTACCTATCCTATACATTTTTCTGATGTGTCCAAGAACATGAGTGTGAACACAGCCTTATAATATGTATTTGAATGTCTCACAATAAGTTGTCATATCTTTAGTAGCAAAAATCTTTGAGCTCTTTATATAGTAGAACCTTATATTGCAGACTTTTAGTCTATATTCTAGAATACAGAGGTGACTCAGATCACATATAGGGAGATTATGATTGAATTAGGCGTATATTATTATTAACACCTGCTGTTATATCAATGGCAACATATTGAGGACGACAGATGTCAACTAAAACAACTGAGCAAAGTCGGTGCGTGACTATTTTTTTGTCATAGAGACACACTATATGAGTAGGGATTGTCCAAACTACACAGCAAGTATATTACCGCCATATTGACTGCTCAATGCGCAATTGATCCCAAAAACAGTGAGGTGTCCACACAAAGGCACTAACTCTCCAGTGCCCACTGTATTAAGTTGAGTGCTTCCTGCCCCTCACACCATTGACTGAATGCTGCCCACTATGTATGCAGGGCAGGGGGTTGCAGTAGGGGGCAGTAAACTGATAACAATCCCTTCACTGTATTATTTGAGGATTCTCATTAGCCAAGCAGCACAATATAGTTTGGACTATTTCAGACTGCTGCTTGGACTATTAGTAGATCAAACCTGTCCCCACCACATGTCCTTCATTATCTTTATAGGAATTTCCCAATATAGCAAGTTATTCCTTAGGGTACCTTTACACGCGGCTACATTTCTAGGGTGGCTACAGGTAACTTACTGGTTGCAGTGAAATCATGGAGACAAGGTTCTATCTTGTTGCTGTGTACAAATGGAATAATCTCTCCATGATTTCACTGCAACCAGTAAGTTACCTGTAGCCACCCTAGAAATGTAGCCGCGTGTAAAGGTACCCTTAGGGTACCTTTACACGCGGCTACATTTCTAGGGTGGCTACAGGTAACTTACTGGTTGCAGTGAAATCATGGAGAGATTATTCCATTTGTACACAGCAACAAGATAGAACCTTATCTCCATGATTTCACTGCAACCAGTAAGTTACCTGTAGCCACCCTAGAAATGTAGCCGCGTGTAAAGGTACCCTTAGGGTACCTTTACACGCCGCTACTGGCGGGTGGATACAACCAGCTACATGCGACAAATGTAGCTTGCATCGGCAATATACCCCGTAGTAGCGGCGTGTGAAGACGGTAGTAGCCACCCGGCAGTAGCGGCACCTGTTTCCGAGCACTGCCCTGAAACAGGTGGCTACACAGCCGATTGTAGCGACCTGTATCGGCGTGTAAAGAAGCAACAGAAGGGATGTGTCGACACCAGGCTATGTACCTGGTATGTAGCTGGGGCGTGACACAGGCTCCGGGAAACCACCCCCCTTCAGCGATCATTGGAGGAAGTTCCTGCATTACAATTGGTAGTCGCTGCATAGGGAGGCATATTTAAGGAGCTGACCAGTCACACTACACAATTGCTCGAGCGTCATGTATTAAACAGCCTCCTGCGATGCCTGCCCAATCATGATGTTCTTGCTTTGTCCTATCAGCGTACGGACGTCTCGTAATCCTCAATTGTGGCACGCCTATGTGTTGTCCCTGTTGCACCAGGTCCGCCCATATTAGCTTGTTGTAGCGGTGTGTAAATGAGGTAAGGTGAGCTACAGAAGGTAACTTGTGGCACCCGGCGGTGTATCCAGAGATAGATGTAACCTACCGTAGCGCACCTTGTTGCGGCGTGTAAAGGTGGTGCGATTACCGTTTGCAACCGTTTGTGCGTGCTCGTGCACGTGAAGTAGCTGGTTGTATCCACCCGCCAGTAGCGGGTGTAAAGGTACCCTTATGCGATGATAGGGAATATCAACAGATGAGAACCCCTGTGATCCTGGGCCCTACATTGCCTTGACTCTGATGGAGCAAAAGGTTGCACGCTCCTCCTCTGCTCCATTCATTATTTATGGGATTGCTGCAGAAAGTGTAGTACAACACTAGGCCATTTCCAGCAGTCACCCAGACAAAAAAACTAGAGCAGACCGAGGATGTGTACTTCCACTCCATTCAAGATCTATTATTCCCAGGGTTTCTTAGCTCAACTCTCAGAATTGCTACAGGTCCTAGAAGTCCAATACCCTGCCATCAGCAAGATATCACCTATCATATGGATGGGGCATTTTGAGCAAAACCCCTTTAAACTGATCTAATGTGGCTCAGAATATCATAAAGTGAGATCCTAAAAAGACGAATGAGGTAATCTACTGTATTTCCCCAAAAATAGGGCACCCCCTGAAAGTAAGGCATGCTTGGGGTGCCCTACCTCCTAATATAAGGCACCCCCTGATTGTAAGGCGTACCTCCTCAGCATGCCACTGATCACAAGACCGGGGCATGCATCTGTGTCTCGCTACCCGCTGTCTGGTACCCACCACTCTGTACCGCTCTTCTGCCGCGCTGCAGTGCTCACAGCCCAGGAGCACAGCCGTGAATCACAGCTCTGTGATGGTCTCCGCCCATGAGCCCTGCGCCAATCACAGCGCAGGAATCATGGGCCAGCTGACGTCAGAAGCCTTTGATTGTTCCTGGGCTGTGATTGGCCCAGTGCTCCTGCGCTGTGATTGGCCCAGGGCTCCTGCGCTGTGATTGGCTCAGGGCTCCTGCGCTGTGATTGGCCCAGGGCTCCTGCGCTGTGATTGGCCCAGGGCTCCTGCACTGTGCACCACCAAAGCAGCACCGCAGAGGAAAGAAAGTGAAAAGAAAGAAGTACGGTAAGAAAGTGAAAGTGTGTGTGTGTGTACACACATGGGAGACTGCATTGGGATACGGTACTGGAATGGGAGGCTGCTGCAGTGGGATACGGTACGGTACTGGGATAATGGGAGGCTGCTGCAGTGGGATACCATACAGTGCTGAGATAATGGGAGGCTGCTGCAGTGGGATACGGTACGGTACTGGGATAATGGGAGGCTGCTGCAGTGGGATACCGTACAGTACTGGGATAATGGGAGGCTGCTGCAGTGGGATACCGTACAGTACTGGGATAATGGGAGGCTGCTGCAGTGGGATACCGTACAGTACTGGGATAATGGGAGGCTGCTGCAGTGGGATACAGTACAGTACTGGGATAATGGGAGGCTGCTGCAGTGGGATACCGTACAGTACTGGGATAATGGGAGGCTGCTGCAGTGGGATACCGTACAGTACTGGGATAATGGGAGGCTGCTGCAGTGGGATACCGTACAGTACTGGGATAATGGGAGGCTGCTGCAGTGGGATACCGTACAGTACTGGGATAATGGGAGGCTGCTACAGTGGGATACCGTACAGTACTGGGATAATGGGAGGCTGCTGCAGTGGGATACCGTACAGTACTGGGATAATGGGAGGCTGCTGCAGTGGGATACAGTACAGTACTGGGATAATGGGAGGCTGCTGCAGCGGGATACCGTACAGTACTGGGATAATGGGAGGCTGCTGCAGTGGGATACCGTACAGTACTGGGATAATGGGAGGCTGCTGCAGTGGGATACAGTACAGTACTGGGATAATGGGAGGCTGCTGCAGTGGGATACCGTACAGTACTGGGATAATGGGAGGCTGCTGCAGTGGGATACCGTACAGTACTGGGATAATGGGAGGCTGCTGCAGTGGGATACCGTACAGTACTGGGATAATGGGAGGCTGCTGCAGTGGGATACCGTACAGTACTGGGATAATGGGAGGCTGCTGCAGTGGGATACAGTACAGTACTGGGATAATGGGAGGCTGCTGCAGTGGGATACCGTACAGTACTGGGATAATGGGAGGCTGCTGCAGTGGGATACCGTACAGTACTGGGATAATGGGAGGCTGCTGCAGTGGGATACCGTATAGTACTGGGATAATGGGAGGCTGCTGCAGTGGGATACCGTACAGTACTGGGATAATGGGAGGCTGCTACAGTGGGATACCGTACAGTACTGGGATAATGGGAGGCTGCTGCAGTGGGATACCGTACAGTACTGGGATAATGGGAGGCTGCTGCAGTGGGATACAGTACAGTACTGGGATAATGGGAGGCTGCTGCAGTGGGATACCGTACAGTACAGGGATAATGGGAGGCTGCTGCAGTGGGATACCGTACAGTACTGGGATAATGGGAGGCTGCTGCAGTGGGATACCGTACAGTACTGGGATAATGGGAGGCTGCTGCAGTGGGATACCGTACAGTACTGGGATAATGGGAGGCTGCTGCAGTGGGATACCGTACAGTACTGGGATAATGGGAGGCTGCTACAGTGGGATACCGTACAGTACTGGTATAATGGGAGGCTGCTGCAGTGGGATACCGTACAGTACTGGGATAATGGGAGGCTGCTGCAGTGGGATACCGTACACGACTGGGATAATGGGAGGCTGCTGCAGTGGGATACCGTACAGTACTGGGATAATGGGAGGCTGCTGCAGTGGGATACTGTACAGTACTGGGACAATGGGAGGCTTCTGCAGTGGGATACGATACTGGGATGGGAGGCTGCTGCAGTGGGATACAGTACTGGGATAATGGGAGGCTGCTGCAGTGGGATACAGTACTGGGATAATGGTAGGCTGCTTTATTGTCAATTTTTTTTGGCTAATATAAGACACCCCCCGAAAATAAGACATGGTGCACCTTTTGGAGCAAAAATTAATATAAGACAGTGTCTTATTTTCGGGGAAACACGGTAAGTAAAAAAAAAAAAATAGAACATAAATGACGGTGGGAAAACCTTTTATAGTTTTAGGAAACATCAATCACAGCAAACCTGTCAGGTCCCCTAAACCCTCTAAATTATCAGCAGGTGCATGTATGAGTCGAAATTCCCTGCCTAACCATCCCTGTCTCATAATATTCTGCAAATCCAGTGTTTAAAAAAAATATTTTAAAAGCTCCTTTTAACTATGCTAATGAGATCAGAAACTAGTTGCAAGGCCGTCAGTTCACCTGCCTTGTCTGCCACGTTTCCATGTTATCACATCCCATTACAAGCAGCTGACTTCACTTTGAACTACCAGACATCTCGCTGTTGCGCCGTATCCTTGTATACGCATCCTCCACTACAAAGGTGAACAGCGCATGCTCAGAGGGCTCCTGCACTTCTGAGTATATGCAGTGTGGCTCTGTATTAGGTGTAGGTCCCGGCTTCAGAGCCGCACTGTGTATAGTAGGAAGTGTAGGCGCCTCATGAGAATGCGCAGTGCACCTTGGAGGTGGGGGATACAAACACCCAGATACAAGAACTGCGTAAGATGTCTGGGAGCTCAAGGTGATGGGAGCTCTGGGAGCTCAAGAGTGCTGGTAATAATGTTATCACACCCACAGGGGTATATGGAAAAGAAAAACCAAAAAATTGTTGCGCCACACTGTGCAAATTAGCCGAAGCAAGGGGTTATATTGATATGTCACTCACCTTTTCTAGTTGCGCCCCCTGCACAACTAGGTTGATGATTTGAGGTGAGATTTAACCTTTAGTGTCGAAACATGTTGTGGCGAGGAGACCTGTAACTTCTACTGTTCACAATAAATTTGAAAGGTAATATTCGATAAGAGCCCAGTGCCTGTTTCTGTCCCTAGCGCTCATTTTTTCATACCTTTTTACTTCATATCGTACCCACAGGGGTGTGATAACACGGAAACCAGGGCTGTGGTGTCGATAAGCCAAACCACCATCACCAACTTCTCAATTTCCCTGACTCTGACTCCTTCAGACATGGCTCATGTTTAAGTGATACATTTATTGTAGTACAATGTGAACATTAGGCTTTAATTATTAATATGATACAATAATTAATATATTTACAAAGAACATAATAATGTTCAGTACATTCTGCATTGAACTACTGTACCCAATTCATTATATATTTTAGGAGTCGGAGATGGTCCATTTTTATACCAACTCCAACTCTGACTCCACCAAAATGGACAACAACTCCGACTCCACAGCCATGACGGAAAAATGACAGACCAGGCAGGTGAACTAATGCTCTTGTGACTAGTCGCTGGCCCCATTAGCGAAGGAAAAAGGAGATTAATAAATTGTTATTTTATACAATGGATTTTCAGAATATGACACAGGGGTGATTAGGCAGGGAATTTTGGCCCACACATGTGCCTGCTGATAATTTAGAGGGTAGAGGACCTGACAGGTTAACTTTTATCTGGTTAGTCTAGGATCCCTAAAAAAACTTGAAATCTCTCAGGCTCCCAGCAAAAAAAGGCAAATCTTCTGAAAATACAACTGGCAATAGTTTTATAGGTATGTCTTATTTAGGTGGCAATAAAATTAATTATGAAAACATCTATTAGAAAGCAGCAGAAATGAAGACTCATTTACAGCTTGCTTTACATTAGTGTTATGGCTTCTTTCATAATGAACTCACAACAATTTGCGCCATCAAAAAGATGCCACAAAGTCGTCATTAACATGTCCCAGCACAATCTAAGATGGGGCAACCTAATGGCGTTGATAATGGAGGTGCTCTGGTTGTAGTTATGGGGGTATGCCTTGTAAGAGTCCATATACTGCACTATGTAAACCAACTGTACACTGTATATATTACTTGTATACTGTATATACTACCTATATATTGAGCACATCACCTGCATAAGGTGTTTATTATCTGTATACTGTGCAATCACCTACATACTACGTACATTACCTGTATATATCATGTATTACCTGGATACTATGCACATCACCTGTATACTGTGTTTATTATTTGTATATACTGTACATTACCTGCATAATATGTACATTACCAGTATATAGTGTACATTACCTGTATACTGTGTAATATACCTGTATACTGTGTACATTACCTGCATATTATGTACACCACCTGTATACTGTGTACATTACCTGCATATGTACATTACCAGTATAAAGTGTACACTACCTGTATACTATGCACATCACCTTTATATTATATACATCACCTGTGTACTGTGTACATTACCTGCATATGTACATTACCAGTATATAGTGTACATTACCTGTATATTATTTACATTACCTATATACTGTGTGCATTACCTGTACATCACCTGTATATAGCGTATATTATCTGTATATTATATATCTTAACTCTATACTACGTACATTACCTGTATATTACTTTTACTGTGTGTATTACCAGTATATTAGGTACATTACCTATATATTGTCCACCAAATCCAAAAGCACTATAAAGACTGATGATGTCTCAGGCAGCTCTCATCCCCCATTTCCCGAAGTTGGCTGGACCATCATTGTAAATAAGCCCCTGTACTTTGTGTCACCCCCACCGCATTGTAGATTGTGAGCTCTTACGGGTAGGGCCGTCATTATTTTTGCTATAATTATTGTATTATTTTTTTTTTTACAATTATGTTACTTCTGACTGTTTATATATGAACCTCTGAATTGTAAAGCTCTGCAGAATATGTTGGTGCTATATAAAGATTATTATTATATTAGGTACATTAGCTGTGGACATTGTGTATATTACCTGCACACTATGTACATCACTTGTATGTATTGTGTACATTACCTGTACATCACCTGTATTTATTGTGTACATTACCTGTACATCACCTGTATTTATTGTGCACATTACCTGTACATCACCTGTATTTATTGTGTACATTGCCTGTACATCACCTGTATTTATTGTGTACATTACCTGTACATCACCTGTATTTATTGTGTACATTACCTGTACATCACCTGTATTTATTGTGTACATTGCCTGTACATCACCTGTATACATTTTGTACATTACCTGTGGACATTGTGTATATTACCTGCACATTATGTACATTACCTGTATATATTGTGTACATTACCTGTAC